>JACSYO010001980.1:2565000-2730000 GCA_016806645.1 Ophiodon elongatus | reverse complement strand
CACAAATGTCAAGTTGCTGCCAGAGAGACCCTGCCACACATTGCTTCTGAGAATATCAATTCACCACATGTTGTCGCTTTAAGTTTGTGTGAGGCGAAACAAATTATCACTGCATGATGGATGCACAAACAGAGGGTGGGGTGGGGTGGGGGTAGGGGGGGGGGGCGTAGTCCGTCAATATCCCTTCTTTTACAATTCAAAAGCACTGTTCCCAGCGAGCGATTATTTCTCCATAACCTGCACATCTCTCACCTAAATTACCGTCATCCATCTCTCTCCGTTTAGCCCTGCACACACGCTCGCGCACCTCACTCTGCTATCCGCTCCCCATCACCTGCAGAGACGGAGCTGCGAGAAGGCGAGTCGGCTTTGCTTGTCCTTATTTGTTTGAGCGACGTCAGTGAATATTCGCCTTAATTGATCACTTGCAGTGTTTTGGAGAAGCTGCTCTCTGTTGCCCACGGAGAAATCCCTCCTCTTGCATAGAACGGGAGGGTTTATTAAAACGTGAGGAGGCGGGTGGAGAGACGAGAGTCGTCTACTTTTTTTTTTTTTTTTCTCTCTCCACAATCCGTCTCTGGCGTGCGCGCCAACACAACGCGCACGCGGGCACGTGTTGGTTATGCATGCCCCCACGTGCACGCGCGCTCGCTCGGACGCACACACACACACACTGACACACACACACAGGCAACTCGAGTCACATGCAGCGGTGGCGTCTGCCTTGAGAGAAGGGAAGCAGCTTGAAATGATACTCGCCCGCGTTACAATTGCGTTTAAATGTACGGGAGGAGCTCGGTGGGGGGCTGTGGACGTGTTTCTTGTTGTCATTATTTAGATGTGCGCGTGCACCTGCAGCATCAGGTTACAGGGACGAAATATGAGCAGAGCACAAGAACATGGGGAAGAAGTCCATGTCAAATATTTTTATTCATTTCTTGTCATTTTTGCCATTATTTAAATGTTGTGTTTAGGCTATTTAGATGGTTTGAAAATGGTATTTATGTGACGTTCATATAAAAAAACGTCCAACAATTTTATGATTGATTGATTGATAGATAGATAGATAGATATATGTCTCATTGAATACATAGGTACAAGCCCATGACGTCCCTCATAACTAATCACGCTCATGCACTACTTTAACCACGCGTGAGGAGGCAAAACACACACACACACACACACATACACACACACACACATACACACACACGCACACTCAGAGGAGACGTTGCACTGCAGACCAGACTGACGTGACTACACTGACTGCCAGCTCACTCTGCCTGCTCTGATGAAAATAAACCCCCAGTCAAAACTAAAGGCAAAAAAATGAGTTGCTCCTCTGTCAAAAGCATTCCAAAATCAACAGCTGGGATTTATAGCAGGCTTATGCAACCATGAATTACACTGATGTGCTATAAACTGCCCATAAGAATGCCCTTGCTTCCCTCTTATGCCTCCTGCTGTAGTCCTTGGCGATGAAAATGTCTTCTGATTTGTAGTTTAACTTGAAATACGCAGATGACTACAAAAATATACGCTGGGTAGGCTATCATCAGCCCAATTTTTTTTTTCTTCCTCCCTTGCAGATGCACGCAGATCAGCGCTCCTCGGCGTTCTGAGCTCAGTCTGGAGTGGCGCGGCTGTAGCAGCAGAATATTTGGCTGTAAACAGAGACACAGTGCTGTTGTCTCGATGCGATACGCAGGCTTTTAGAGACGGTGAGTGATTCGAGGAGGATTTTATTGCAGAGAGGTTCGTTGCATCAGTGCAAGCTGGTGAGGGAACACGATTTTCTTACAATTTTAGAGGTGTCTTTCCCTCTTGCTTGTGTGCGCCCGTATCCGAGCCGTGCAATCCATTCGTTGTTTCATTCTCTCTCTTTTTTTTTTTTTTGTTGCTTCATCGTAAGTACTTACTGTCCGTTTTATGACTGCTACTCTGGTCCATAAGATGCCCTAGCTGTCTTGGCTTCGAGACGGTCGTTTGATGCATGTCAATTTTCTCTCCTTGGAAATCATCACGCACAGTAGGAGTCAGGGAGCGAGACAGAGAAAGCGCGATGGGGGGAAAAAAACAAGCGATCCTAGTTGAAAATGTAAGAGGATTTTTTATTTAGCAGCCACTGAAAAGAGATTAGGGCGACAGCAGTGGAAGTTAAATTGTGCTGCATGTAAAATGGGCGGGCTAGTCTTTATATTAGGTTGGTACAGCCTATTCCAAAATTAAATGGTCTGAGCTTGGACACAGTCTGTTTGCCATGCACTTTATTTACAGGCACGAGCGATGAACTAAAACATGTATTTTGGATAGAGACCTCGGCACACAGACCAGATTTGTAAGTTTAGTGGATTTTTTTTTTTTTTTTTTTTTTTTTTTTGCTGACAGACTAAGAGAGTTCAACTCACTACAGCACCGCCAATGAACAGTGAGAGAGACCTGCGCATATCGTCAGCAGCCGCTTCGCCAGCCTCAAGCTAAAATTCGTCAGATCTGAGATCACAGAGGATTTTTCTCATTCAGTCCGGCAAGAAAAAGATATTCTCAAAAGTTTGAGGATATAGCCAGCGGACACCGAGTATATACCCCGACTCATCAGCTGTAAGTGATTTTCTCCATGTTTTTCCTCGCCTTTTCATCAGGCAGAAGAAGGGAAGAGGGGAGCAACACTCGGATTTAGAAAGGGAATGGTTTGTATTGCCGGACGCCGCTAGAATCTAAGACGAGTTTTATTGGGGAGAAGGGGGAGTTTGCCGTCGAAATTGGGACCGTTTAAGGGTTATTTTACGGAAAACCAGTGCCGTTTGATGTTTTCTAATGGGAGACGCCTGATTTCAGCACCACGGACAGCGCTCCGACTAAAACAGCATCAACGCACATTTGCTTAATTACTCCGCCACGCACGAATTGGATCGCCATGCATGTATTTAGACCAACCTTGCAGGGATGCCACTTGCATGCTAAATGTCTACCCGTGCTCAGATATATTTATGTATCGTAAGGGAGAGGGTGACATTTCCTCTGAATAACTTAGAAAGTGGGCTTGTGCGGGATTTTCTCCTCCAGTCGTTAATCTGCATCATCCCCGCCTCGTCAAATCCTTGTCAACCAAAGGATTTATTTTTTTATTTGTATTTCATTTTTAGCAGAGCATTGTATCCGTTTCCCCACGACTCCCATCCGCTCACAGTGCACCTTGGAACAACACAAGCAAGTAACAGGGACATTGTCTTCTATGTGGGCTGTGCTTCACTGGCAGGATTGTGTGGTCGTGTTGTAAAATACTGGTTTAGCGCTTTCAGATAAGTAAGTAATTGGTCCTCTCGCGGACACATCGATTATGCCTTCGAAAATAGACCGTGAACCCGAGCATTGTGTTTCGCATGCACAGTAGCGCAGGCTAATTGCTTACATACTTTATGACCCGGCTGACATCATAGCTTATTAATGAATGAGGAGGAAGCCAAATGCTCTTCTTTTAGAGGGATTTGGTTTGATATTGCGGTATTGCGTGTTTCACATTGCAGAGGAGGCTGTGTACAGGTGCTACAAGCTCACACCGGGGTGTTATGTGGTCGATGATGTGTTGCCTCGTTATTTCATCTTAATTATTATGCGCTATAGATGCAGCCATATCGCATACGTGTGTATTGAGCGTCAGTTATGAAAGTCGTATTACCACTGGGTCCCTATCTGATAATCGACATGATGACCAGCTATTTAAAATGTGGTCTCCCACACAGACTAGTTTTGGGTGTAGAGTATGTCTCTGTCAATGTGACACATTATTTAAAATGATGATGTGAAATCTTTGAGGCGTGCGTGTGTCAAGTAGTATGTGATGGCCCAATGCGTGTGGCAGAGGCCATTTGGTTTGATTCATGTGCTGTCAGTGAATCTGTAAGGGATGTTCAGGAGCAGGACCAAAAACCGCATCTCTGTAGGAACAAGCCTCCACGTTGGCTGTTGTTGTTTTAGCTTATATACATATTTATTTTACTCTTGCTGTGATGAAATGTTTGTGTTGATGGTGGATCATTGGTTTATACGTCTTGGTAATGCTGTTCATTCTCTCTCTCTTTGACCTCCAGCAGTGAAAGGTCCTCATATTGCAACTATGTGTGGACGGAGCAGGACGGCCTTTCTGTTTCTGTGGGCTGGCTTGCTTGTCACCAACGGCGTACTGGGTGGGAAAAGGTAAGAACAAACTTTAACTAACATTTGCATATGTGCCTGTGTATTCTATTGGGTCCCTGGATCATTCTAAATGGATGAAAGCCACAAATATTTTGCACACTGTTTGACTTGGATTTGAAGCCTTGCGCAGAGTTTGAGACAAACGCCCCTTGATTTCTAAATATTGCCCATATGATCAAGATATTACTGGAACACTGCAATTCCACACAGTGACATTTGGAGGGCAAACTGTAAAGACCACGCTGCGATAGGCAAAATATTGAATGCACTTTTTGGAAGAGGGCAATTACCTTTTAATGCTGTTCTCAGTGCTCGCCAAATGGTCAACTGGACAATAAAAACGTTAGTAAATCAGTCAGCCAGTCAGTCAGCTAGCGAGGGCTGCAAACCGTAGTACACCAGCTGAGATGTCTTCCTGCCTATTGCTTGCGTTATTGGGTTACACCCTTACGGATATTCACTGTGGTTGTAACTGGGGCATCCCCACAGGACACATGCTTATAATTGCATAGAGGCAATGAGAAGAGCAACACAGAGATAGAGAGAAGATGGGGAGTTGAAATAGCCACTATCCATATTACCATAGTATTACACAGTTGTTGTTTTTTGGTTACCTGGCCTTGTGGGAAAACATCTACATTCTCAGTTTTCACACCTGGGCTGTGTACAGTAGATGACTTGTGTTGCACCAGGATATTTGGCACAGATTTGTGCACTCGTCATTTGACAGCGACTGCAGGGATAGTAGGGTTGATGTACAGACACACTTCTCAAAGTCAACACTAAGGTGTCGGATGCCACCTAACCAGAAGCAGACAAAGAGAGGGAATGATTGGATGAGAGGTGGCAGGAATTTGATCCACCGTCATGTGTCCTGCACCTGCATTAATTGCCACATGATTCAAATGCCGGCCAGCCACCCATGTGCAGCATGGCTCAAAACGGCATAATCTGACTGCGCTCCTTGGATTAACGCGGACAGCTCTGACATTGAACCCTTACAGTAAATAAACACAAAGACAAAGATAAGTACAATTCACTAGCGGTTGCATGTGCATGAGATCATATTAGCTTTCATTCCATCGTGGTTCTTCTCGATAATCCTGGAGAGACTCAAGAGATCAGGCTTTTCAGAATGGTTGAATAATTCAGAAGGACTGTCACAGAGAGTTGACTTGAATGGTGATGTCTTGAGATGGTCCAGCTTGCTTCTCTGCCGGTGACACCAGAAGCTACACCACAAAAACACACATGCATACAGTACACAGTACATGTTTCAGCTTACATGCCCTGAGTACATGCAGAACACAGATGGGATGTGTCCTATTTTAATGCACGATGCACCGCGATACATCATTACTGCACACTGATTTGATCTAGCTGATTAATCGCGGCTGTAGATGAAGTTTGAGATGTACTGAGTGGCAAATGGAGGGTTTGATCTACTGGGTTTGATGCGCTATATGTTGAGCACCTTAGAGAAAATCTAAAAGTACTGATTACTTTACTCAGGAACTGTCACTGGAAACTGCAAAGCAATTATCACCCAAAGATTTACTGTATAATCCAGTCCCCCTTTTGAAGTCAAATACAGAATCACGCACACACACACACACACGCGCGCACACACACACGCGTACACACCTTGGGGGATTTCAACAAGACACGGTAATCAGGAAGACCTAGCACTCTGCTACAGTATGTTGCCAACGATAGAAATTGCCTTATAATTAGATATCCGAGTGACGAGAGAGAAAGGGACCGAGAGAGAGACGTGCAGTAAAATGGAGAAAGGGAGACGGGGGAGAGAAAGAGAGACATTGGCAGAGTGAGTGTGAACGGCACTGTTGCTGTTCAGATGACCTGTAGATGGGGATGGTGTACAATCTTTTATGAGGAAGTGGCCCCTGGCTGATAAACATGTGTATTCTTCTACAGCACCTTTTTCTCACCATTTTCTTTTCTTTTCCTTGACATACAACCCCGACCCCCCACCGCCTGTGTTACACACATACACAGCAAAAAGATTTGATCATGAGGAAACACATCTGCCATATTATTCCATCTGTTCCCAATGTGTAAATAATATAGTTTTCTATCTGTTTGTGATGACAAATTTGACTTGTCGGTATCTTGAATCAAGGTAAAATACAGCAGACTATCATTCAAAAAATTGCACGGTCAAAGAAGTATGCCCATTGAAAGATAGTTTCTTTTCTTTTTTACAGAAGAGTGTAATTTTCACTATTTCTGCCTCTGATTAATAATTATTTGTAAGGATGGCTTGTTCTCTTGCATATCCCCCTATTATTTAAAATATTCAGAATTGGTTAACTTAAAAGAGCTAAGGGACATCCTTGCTTGATTTCTCTGTCAGTGGAAACTATAACAAGAGCACTGTAAACCTTTGTGGCAGACCAAAAAGTGTTCCGATGTCTTTCTCTGATTTGGAAAATTGGAAATGCCGAAATAAATGTGGAACATAGGAATATTAATTAGCAATTTAAGTAGAGGTTGTGTTTTAGTCTAGCTTCAGCTGATGTTCCATGGACGCAATTTATGCTTCCTGCATTTATACATAACTGGCTTTCCAGACCTCAACAAAACAGATAAATTATTGTTTTGAATTTGAGTATTTCCAATCTGTTACCTCCAAGACTGATGCAAAACACAATTGCTCATCACAGTTTTCACAGTTTTAATGCTGGCTTCGGTTTTCAGAGTTTTTTTTTTTTTTTGGCAGAGAGAAGGACGCTTGCGAATTAAGGGAAATTGGTGGCAGAGAGATGCGCATTAACCCTTTTTATACAAATCCATTTGTGACGCGGATGCGGCATCCTTGTTTAGAAAGCAAAATGTTCAGCAGTTCACATTCAAAGATGTGGGATTGAGGCAGATCCTACAGCTTTGAACGCGAGCCGTCTCACTGAACGCCACTCCCCAGTGTCACTGAACAATTTCCTCACCTTTTCCCAACCTCGCTTTTTCACCCCCCCCCCCCTTCCCCCTCTGTCTCCGTCATCTCCATCTTTTTTTCCTCTTCTTTATCTTTACTTTGGAGCGTTCCTTGCATGTTTCTCCAGACGCCACTCTCCCTCCAGCCATCCCTCCTACTTGTCCTTCCCTCCCATTGCAGGTCCCTGCTAAATAATCTTGATGACCTCTCCCTCTCCTTGGAGCCGTTCAGCTTGCAGAGCTTTTTTCCAAACACTTGCTGTTTATTTAGCATATAATCAAACCAAACGCTATTGGCATAAAGAGAGGGAGAGGATGATTGCTTCGAGGCATACAATGCACTGTGAGAGAGTTTCATCTGATTATTCGCAGCACTAACGCACATATGCATGGAATGTACACAAGCTTGCATATGCGCATGGACCCTGGGTCTACCATACATGAATGCAATGACTCAGGTACGCAAACACACACAAGCACACACGTATCTTCCTGTCGCACCCCACCTTTCTCCAATGTAATTAGGAGCTGTATTCCTGATTATGAGTGCTATCAAATATTTATGCATGGAGATGCTACAAAGTCTGCTCTTACAATTACTGATTGTGACTGTTTTCGGCATTGCTCTAAGCATTTTGTTTTATGTTGTTCAAAGAGCACATTCAGCAAGGCCTTTGTGGTCTAAAAGACCATATTAAAGTATAAATAATGTATTGTGATTCCTCTATTCTCTCTCTCTTTCTCTCTCTCTGTGTGAGATTGTGCCTATGTGTGGGCACACACGCATGTGCTCTGAATGCCCAGTTTTACATTTTGATGAAATAACTTTAATTAACACTTGCCACACTTTCCAAAGGGATAATACAGGATAATTTGGCTTCGTGGAATATGTTCCTTTCCAGTCTATCTCGTTCAATCTTCTCATATCAAAATAATATAAAACCTCATGGTCACACACTGAATTGTAAATCTACATTGACACTAAAAGGTGTCAGTGTCATGCAGTATTTTGGTTTTCTTGTTGTTTTTTTCTCACAATGTGATTCATGATGCATTCTGTGTTGCCCATGTACTTCAACAGACTAAGATCCTCCTTTTTTGTGTCTTTGATATATTAGTCAGAGTTTGTTCTTACTCTTTTGGCAGTTTTGACTGTGGTTTTGGACTCTAGCTGTGACGACTTAAAATCTTCTTCTTTGCTTTGCCAGCTCTGGGCAGAACGGCATGACAGATGAACAGAAAGATAACACTACAGTGTTCACCAAGATCTTAGACAGTCTTCTGGATGGCTATGACAATCGCCTCAGGCCAGGACTAGGAGGTCAGTTAACCCACGTCTTTGAATGTCTTTTGTCTCTCATGGTGACTGTTTGAATCTTTTTTTTTTGTTGCCAATATGCAAATATCTTCTTGAAGGACTCCTAAAAATAGCTTACTTTCCACATAATAATGTCCATATGACTAAATCTTATGGAGATGGGGTTGCTTACAGTGTCAGATTCTGGGAATGATAATTCAAATAAAAAAGAACTGGAGATTCATTATTCACCACATTGCTTTTGTGAAACAGTGAATTGACATAAAGCCACCAGGTATAATATAACATAGTGAGTGACATTTTAGTGTGTGGGCAGCCCTTCACTCTATTGTCAACTGTCCATTGTTTGAGAAAGAGAAACAAAATGGCAGGGAGACTGAGAGACAAATCCAGAAACGGAAAATGAGAGAAATGGAAAGAAACAGAGAGTAAAAGAGAAACGGGAGCGAGATAATGTGAGAATTGGTGTGTGAAGGACACTGAGGATCCCACACTGTGATGCAGCAAGCATCAAACAGGCGAATAAAACCAGGCCTGCTAGAAGTTCAGCGACCGAGGGGAAGAAATTATAGATTACAATGGGTATCATTCATAAATCAAGCTGTCATATTTCAGTTTCAGAATCAAAAGGAGCGAACCCTCACACACACACACAAACACACACACACACACACGCACACACACACACACACACACACACACACACACACACACACACACACACACACGCATACACACACACATTGCTTCTGCCACCCCCTCCAGTTGAGTCCTTAGTGGACCCATTTTGTCTATCAGTATTATGGGACCAGAGTGGCATATTTTCAGTAACACAGCAATGCGCAAATGTATTAAGAGATTGAAACACCGTCCGGGTTATGGAATTGACACTGAAACCAATATCAGCAGAAATGTTTATCGACATCCAAAATGGGCATTTTTATGGTGTTTTTTTATTTCTTTTATTTTCTCTGTGTGTGTCCAAGTGTTAAAAATAATGTTGAATAGATTGAATGGATTAGAGACCATAGCCAGGTGGTCTTGTATTAACAGGTAGTTAGGAGCTAATGAATGCCACAGATAGTCACTCACTCTGGCAATTTCCTGCTTCAACAGAGCGTGTAACCGAAGTCAAGACTGACATTTTCGTGACTAGTATTGGACCCGTTTCGGACCATGACATGGTAAGACTCCTTTCGCCTCTGTAAATGTCACTAGTTTCCGCCTGTTCTTGTCCCTCCACGTTCACCCCTGCCTTCTAACCTCTCAGGGCACAATGGTCTCCAAACTGTAAAGTAATTATTAATTTGATGATTCATTCCATTAACTCCTGATGTGTTAATAAAACTGTCACATGTGTGAAATGTATTTTCTGGTGCATGGTTTGTAATCCCACCCTACATAAATGCCACCCCTACTCGTAAATATGACTGCATGTGATTTTTATGTGGATGTCAAAGTATGCTGTGTGCTTCGACCCCAAACTCTGTTTATTTATTTTGGAATATTAAAAACAGCCCTGCTTGTGATAGATTATTCACATTTATACAACTATATACCCAAGCTGATGTCTTTACTAAACAATCTGGAGCAAAGAAACAGTCGGATATTGAGGTTCAAAGACTGAAGGTGCTTATCTTTCCTTCATGACTGAATTGCAATTAAATTGCAGCAAACACAACTATTATATTATATATCAATGTGATGTGGAAGTTCAAGCTGTTGCCACATCCCATTTGGAGATAATTGATGAGCACTACCGTATGATGAAATCTTTTTAACATCGAACTAAAATGCAACATTTAAATATAAGTGATTACTTTTCAATATGCAAAAAGCAAAATGCCGTGGGCTTCTCAAACATGGGCATCTGATCTTTACTCAGCACTGGAAACCAATTAATCTCATCCAAATGTCTCACTGCCTCTCCTTTGGATAAAAACGACTCCTGTTATCTGCACGTGAAGTGCTGTACTCTATTTGACGTAATCTCAGTTAATTGCACTAGCTGACATGCGGGCCAGGACTATTTCGCTGCTCAGTTAAGGGCCAGAAGGAAGAGCTCAAGAACATTTTCTCCATCTCCAGCCTTTCCCTATCCCCCTCTATTACCTTGAAGCTGTTTCAGCTCACACTAATTATCTTACGTGGGCCAAGTGGAAATGGGGAGAGAAGTGAACAAAAAAACATGCTGCGCTGTAATTTTTACAGACTCCCTTTACTTTGCCGGGCAGTCATGTGGAACCATTAGAGTCTGCTCTCAGCTATAGTCATTAGCTGCCTTCAAAATGAAATATCCTGTTAATTTTGTGTCCCGTGCTTCCTTTTTGTGTCCATTGTGATTTTGATTACTGAACAAAGAAGTTTCCCCAAAGATAAATGCTAAGAGGGATCATTTTTGGCACTTACCTAACAATGCAATACCAAATTGTGCTTCATTTGCATATAGTTTATTAAACTGACCATACTATAATTATGTAAAATATGCAATAAAATAAAATGAAAAGACAACCTCACATATTACTGAGTGAAATAAGGAACAATTACTAAACTTTACAACAGAGGCATTCTTTTAGAAAAGATACCAGCCAGAAAACCATGCACCTCCATCCACTAGATCCTCAACATATTTGCAAAAGCATTTAACATGAAGAGACAGTTAGCAGCAGGGAAACCAGGCCAAGACTACCATAAGAAAGTCAAAGTGACAAGAGGAAGAGAAAAGGGAAAAAGTGAGAACACCAAAAAGGATGAAAAGGAAAAATAAGGTTGGATTACTCAGCATCTTCCCCAAGCCAGCTTTGGTAGATGGCTGTGGAAGGACAAGAGCTACAGGGTTGAGGATTTTCTTTGTTTATCTCCTTCTTGACTCTTTTTTTTCTCTACCTGCCACTGTCCACCTGTAGGAGTACACCATTGATGTATTCTTCAGACAGAGCTGGAAGGATGAAAGGTTAAAGTTTAAAGGACCCATGGCCGTACTGCGTCTCAACAACCTGATGGCCAGCAAGATCTGGACCCCCGACACCTTCTTCCACAATGGCAAGAAGTCAGTGGCTCACAACATGACCATGCCAAACAAACTACTGCGAATTACAGAGGAAGGCACACTGCTGTACACCATGAGGTAGGTTGACTATATTCTACACTGGTGCAACTCAGACCTAGCTTAAAGTTAAAGCTTAGAGTTAATTTTTTTGAGTTGACATTGAGTTGACATTAAATGATAACATTACTCAAACTGAAGTAAATAGAGATTTATTTGGGGGACTATTGTCAGCTGTGGATTAATGCACATTTGGTGCACTAGTGTTTAGTGTTAGGAGTTTGTGGTAACTAACTCATGATACATTTCAGTGCCCATGTTCATGGTAAAGAAGGAATATGTCATCCAGTCCAATGGTGGGTTGATGGGTTTTTTATTTAATTTTTTTGGACAGCGATGGAGATCACAGAGCACAGAGGATTAAGCTTACGAGCATAGACAATATTGAGATAAATCTGTTGTTTGTTTTGCTATGGTTTTTAACCATAAAGTATGTTGTCAATAGGAATAAAATTGACCATTACCAGTTTTATCTTTTAGCTTTGAACTGAAACATTTTATAGAATAACTTTTCTGAGGTGCATTGCTTTTACCATAGCTATTAAGGTGATACAATGCCGGCAAAAACATTGTTTTGTGGACTTTATCTATTTGCGTCTTCTAATTTCTAGATTTATTCATGGCTGTTGACGATATTTTCTGATTAATGGAGTTAGTTTATTCCCTATCCCCTTTGTAAAACCCTTTGTTTCAAATATATCAAGAATTTTTAACCTGCATTTATTTACCCAATCTTCATATTTCAATTCTGGAAATGTATGCAAATTAACACATATGTATAAGATAATGCAATTTTTCATATTCAAGTATAACATTTTAGAAAATGTGTAGTACAAAAAGGTAATTGCCTTAATGCTGCAAGTTTCATGATGATATATATGAGTTATATTGTATACTCTCCACTATTGTGTGTAATCCCCTTAACTGTGAATACACACAATATTGTGTTACAGTTACAGTTTTAAGATTATTCACTATCATTATATATTGATTTATTCATTGTTCTTTCAAGATTATAGTCAGCCATTTATAAGTTATGTGTACCACAAACATTTTCATTACAATTTGTCATTTTTCCATTGTGGTGTTCACCAGGAGAAATAAAATAGTTTTATCCTGTCGTGATTTATCACTGTGGGGATGCTGCTTGACAGTTGCGAGCAGGAAGATAAGGTGTATGACCAGCTGAGCTGAGTGTAGAACCAGTCGTGGCACCTCGGTAGCCTTCAGCAGACTGTGGGTAAATAAATGTTTTACAGACAGTACAATCCTTGATGCACACCGCATAGTGATGCTAATGTGAGATGTCTAAGGCAAGGATTGTAAAACATTTGTTTTAGCATGTTTACTAGCAGGGGGAGGGGGTAGAGGCGGAGCCCATATTGCTGTCACAGATGAGCGAGATGAGGGATGGATGGGAGATTAGTGTGTCACGGGTGGCCTGACGTGCTGTTTTTCACCAAGCTGTCAGGAAATGGAAACCCACAGCTCAGGGAACTGGAGCATTTCTGTTGGTTTGGGGGACAGTAGCTGCAGTTTGACAGTGTTTGGTGCTGGGAGACTGGGAAAAAAAACAGTATATCAAATGTTCCTGGTGCCTCATTGTACTGAATTGTAATTTCTTTGCCTTAATTCTTACAGTCCTCTTCCTGACCTCGCCATCAGCACTGTCACCATGATTTCTTTCTTCCTGGCTCTGCCATATGCTGTGTTTTTCATTATTTCCTTGCCTTCCTTTTTTCTTTTTTTTTTATAATTCGCTATCAATGTCTGTATGATTCTCTCTAGGCTTACAGTAAGAGCAGAATGCCCCATGCACCTGGAGGACTTCCCTATGGACGCCCATGCTTGTCCACTGAAGTTTGGCAGCTGTAAGTGGCCTCTGCACTCACACACATCCTTACATACATGGACATACATGCACATCACACAGACTCACACGCGCCTCTCTGACACGCTGTCACTACCTCATCCAACTGGAAGCGCGACCCCTGCACCAGTCCCTGATAAGGGATGACAGTGTGGTAACAGCTGTTCTCCCAGAGGAACTGTCAGTCAAGGCCCCTCTGGTCCCCCCATTCAACCCTGCCAGGCCCTGCAAGACCCTGCAAGACCCTGGCGGGCATGCAGCGTACGGACCTGTGTTTATCCAAGGCAGCACACTTTGTAACATTTCCAGAGCATCACACCAGCTGCTCACCGCTGACAGCGAAACCTTCCCGGAATCATCCTTGAGAAGACATAACAAGAGATAGAAAGATGGGGGTTGGAGACAAGAATATAGAATGAGAGGAAAAATAGATGGGAGAAAAACATAGGAGGGATGGGGGAAGAGAAAGCAAGCAGAAATACACCAAAAGTGAAAGAGGATAAAAAAAAAAAAGTGAACATCACACTGTGCTATTCTTCAGGCAGCTGCACAACGTGAGTGAGAGGACCGAGTCTCAAACCCCCCCCCACTTTCCTCCCCCCCCTTTAAATTGAACTCACTCCCTAAATATTTCAGTGATGAGCTCTCTTCCTTATGCTGCAGTCTGCAGTCGAGCCATCCTTTCCTCTGCAGTGGCCGAGCCACACTGCAGCTTTGACAGGTTGGGTGGCCGGAGGGAAGAACAGACTGACTTGGCTGTTTTAAGGTCACGATGTCCTGTTGGGATGTTGTTTATTTGTTTTCTTACATTTCAAGGGATGACATGACACAATGTGACATGACAACGCATCACATGTTAAAATGCAAAAAAAATTGAGAAGAGACCAAATATGAGACGGAATGATCTTAAAAGGATTAGATAAAACAGTGGAAATAAGGTTAGCAGACGCTCTAACAAGGTGAAAGAAAATAATATGCTTAAATAGAAAATGAGACAAGACAGGCACAATTGAGATGAGAGCGGAGTAGACAAGATAAAAGAAGACAAGCAGAGACCATGAGAAAATAAATCTAGAGGAATTGAGTGGAATACCTCATTCCAGATTTGCCTTTTTCTCAACTGGTATTCAACCCAGCAACCCGCTAAATAGCTAAAAATATAACCTGCGAGGCATCACGTGACAACAGACAACCGGCAGCCAAATAATTTATAACTTTTCACTCTGTCCGTCCTTGTCAGATGCCTATACTCAAGCGGAGGTGGTGTATGTGTGGACCAGAGGGGCTGCCCAATCTGTGGTGGTGGCAGAGGATGGGTCCAGATTAAACCAGTACGATCTGATGGGACAGAGTGTGGACTCCGGTGTGGTGCAGTCCAGCACAGGTGGGTTTCAGTTTGGTTACAATATGCTCTGAATGATACAGTTTACCATGAAATATATACATGTTTTTTGAGGAAATCTTTGCATTTTGAATTAAGTCATTGACGTGTATAATGTTCACATTGAATTACCCAGTCAAAGCTGCTGAAAAAGATTGAAGCTCAGTCCATGCACAGTTACATTCTCCTTTTCATGGCTCATTCGGTCTTGTTCATCGTTCATCGCTGATCAAACTAACTGGTCTGAAACAACACATTTTGACACAGCTGCACATCTGTATCTTCAACGGCATCCCTTTGTAGCTTTACAAGCGACAGGCAAAGCCCTAGATCCATAATCTCCCTACTTGTGATTACGTATTTCGTCCACTTCCTCTTTGCTTTATTTATACAGGCACAAATTTGTGACAGCCTAAAATGGGTGACCTGTTTGCAGTTAAACTAGCATCAGGCCGAAAGTAATGCTTAAGACCGCCCTAGCCCACAACCATTTGCCTTGTTTGCAACTAGCTCCCAAGTGACTGCATCTACCAGGCTTGATTGAGTAATGTTGATATTTAAATGCATTTATCCTTTTTTTGTATTTGTTCCGGTTATGTATTTCTCTGGAAAAGCCTCAAAATCAACACATTGTTATAACCGCATAAAACTCCAGTGCTGTTGCTGTAGTTGTCGTTTTCTCTCTGCAACTGGGTCTAACTGCACTGATGAAATAGGTTATGCCTGTGTATGGAGTTTGTTGACAAATGACACCCATAACTATGCCAATAAATCTCAAGCACAATAAAAAATGAGGGCCAAAAGACAACAAACCATTTAGAAAAAAAAACACCAAGTCCACAGGGACAGGTAAAATAGATGTCCTTGATATATATTTTGAAGTGTAAAGTTTATTTGCACATTCTTTCTGACTTTGTCTTTTGTCTGCTCACCACAGGAGAGTATGTTGTGATGACAACCCACTTCCACCTGAAGAGGAAAATCGGTTACTTTGTGATCCAGACATATCTACCTTGCATCATGACAGTCATCCTCTCCCAAGTGTCTTTCTGGCTCAACAGAGAGTCCGTCCCTGCGAGGACTGTCTTTGGTGAGTTGTCTCCTCCTTTCTCTTCTAAACATATGTTGGTGGAGAAATGAGCTTGTCACCAGAAGATTTCAAAAACCTGTTCTGATTTAATGGTATGACATCAAGCACTCAATCAAAACAGTAGTGCCGTTGAGGAAATTAAAGAATATAATGAATGAGAAATACAACAAATACATAATGCAGCCTCTTGATGTCATTATGTATTGATTTAACTATTACCATTTTTTTTGTTTTATAATGTAATAATATTAATAATAATAACATACTTGCCTAATAATAGATAGTTTGGTTTATGTTTTTTTAAGTTTGAATCTATAATATAATATGTATTTAGTATAAGGTTTAAAAATATTAAGCCTTTAAAGTATGTTTAACCCTTTAGTATGTGATTATCACTGGTTAATATAATAATGAGTCAATTTGACTGGAACTGCAGCTGTCACTGACCCTTGTGTTCAGCTTTATTTCTTTGCGCCAAGGTTAAAAACAATGTCTTTGCTGCTAGGATTAACTACAGTGTGAATGACACATCTACATTTGCATCATGATGAAATTCATTAATGGGAGGGAGGCTGCTTCCCAAAAAACATTGATGGAATCCTTGATCGATTGTCTCATGGTACCACAGAATGTTGATGGCGTTTGATGATGTCTGATTAACAGTCAAAGCAAAGCGAAGAGAATGATTGCTTTACTTGATGCTGGAAAAACGTTCTCCGATATGGACAACTTTTCTTAATTTAAACAAGTAGTTAACATTTCGGGGAAATGTGTGTGTTTGCTTCCTTTGAGGAGAGTTAGATAAGAGCTGGTAGGAGAATGCAATTTAAAGTTCAACAAATGCCAACACCTCCAAAGCTCACAAATTTCCATGTTGTAGCTTGTTTGTTTAACATGTACGCAAACAGAAAAGAAAATGGGACAACATGCTGTAACAATTTCATGAACAGTAGCCACAGCATCGTCTTGGTGTCTCTGCTGGTTGCCTGGCAACATGGCAACCTCGCAGGGATGACAGAGTGGCATCAATCTTCTCATCTAATTCTCAGCAAGAAAGCTAATAAGCGTATTTACCAAAATGTCAAACTATTCCCTTACAGGATATCAAATGGTAAAAAGAAAAATGTCAAAACATCGTTGTACGATATTTCAACTCTGTTCTCTTCTCTTCTGTCTCTGCACCAATGAGGTGAACCCAAGCTTTAATCAGTTGTGGCTGGCTGCAGTAGAATTTCAAGCACAAGGCTCAGTGTGAATTTAGATTTACGTGCTCTGAATGTTTGCCTACAAGTGTGTGTGTGCGTGTTTGTGACTGCCTGAGTGTGATGTAAGTGTTCGTCAGTGTGTGTGTATGTGTGTGTGTGTGTATCTAACTGTCTGTCACACTGAGGTCTTACATAATACCGCCCAAAAGGAAAGCTCTTGCTAGTCTGCAGCATGCTCTGTAGCAGCAAAGCACAGCAGCAGGCAGAATGTCCTTGAGTTACCTCACCCTACACTCATTCTTCTTGTTTTTCTTTTCTCTCTCTCTCTTTCTCTCTCTCTCTCTCTCTCTCTCTCTCTCTCTCTCGCTCTCTCTCTCTCTTCTTCTTCTTTTTCTTCTTCTTTCTTCTTCTCATGTCTCCCCTGGCCTATACTACTTAAAAAGCTTTCACAGAAACATTAAACACACCCCGGATTTTGCAACTCTGCAGTCCCAAGCAGGTTTCTTTCCTACTCTTCCCGCAATGTTTTGGTGTCTGTTTGTGTGAGTTGTTAGTGTCTTCATGTGTCACAGCTAGCTACCTGCGGTGCTTGTCACGTGTCGAGGGGAAATGAGGATGGCCTAGATTAAATTCGAACAACTATCTAGGGCATGTGTGTGTCCCTCATGCTATCATTGCTGGTTCTGCTTCATGAGATTACATGCATGCAGTGCGTGCGCACACACACACACACACACACACACACACACACACACACACACACACACACACACACAATCACAGTTGAATAAGCACGTGCACGCGCTTTCATGAAGACGCAGAGCAGCACAGCATCAAGGTATGCTAGGTAGGTCATTCATGTGATTAATATGCATCACCTGAGACAGCAGATGAATGAGGCTGTTCTTCAAAGAGGTTACCATGTCAATATCGCTGTAAATGCATCATTAAAACGACATAGCAGACAATCAGGATCTTTCATTGCCATCTTAATCCGTTGGCTATCATCTAAGTCAGAGATTTATGTGGTATGTCAAACCATTGTACATGTGTTTAGTGCTATTAGGATGAAAGAGTGCTCCCAGCTGTCTTCACAATGAAGGTCTAATATTCAGTGTGTCGTTATCGTGGTGAATTACATACAAAATGCAACCTACATAACCAGCTACCCAATAATTTCAGTGTTAACCCGGGGATAATATGTTCATGTCAGAAAGAGGTTAAGGTCTCACTGCTTGTCATGTTTGATGTGTACGGGGGGGGGATGTGTCTAAGCACCTCTGGTTCCATTTGTCTCGTTGCGACTTGATATGGCCATGTACAGTGATTTCTTTTTGAGAGCCTGGCTCGTAAATGGTGCTTTAAACATTCAATGCATATGATGGGATGTAGACAGGTGTCAGATTTTTTGAAACAGGCAGATCAGGGCTCGACAGGAACAGAATGCTGATAAACAGAAATATTACTCGATGTGCTGTAGTTGGAAAACGTTCAGAAAACGCAGCTCATTATGTACATTCCAATTTTACAATATGTCTCATGTCACTTTACCAGAAAGTCACGACAGTAATGTCAGTAAGTCTAAATTAAATGCAATCCCGTTAATGTAAAGGCTATTAGAGACCAAGGTTAAATACACAGAGAGATATTAAATGTGCATACTGTTCCAACTTATTAAGCGTACTGTGTTAAATGTATCACTTAACTATAATCTCTTTTGCACAAAGAACACATTCTCACTCCCCACTCATCTTGGTCAGTGGCCCTACGCTTCAAAATGTAACCCTCTAGGAAACCTTCTCGTGTCAGTTTCTGCTCGATACATTCATACAGTCTCTTTTCAAAATAAAAAGACACAGTATAGGTTAACCAGTTTACTTGATTAGATTTAGGCAACAAAGGTACTTTGTTAGGCTGAGGCAAGAATTGCGGTTTGGATTAAAATAAGTATGTTTGTTACATTAAATAAGTATGCTTGGTAATTTAACTGACAATGTTTAAGTATGGAAGTTGTATAATAAAACTAAGTTAAAATATGTTGAGGTTGACTCTGGTTTCACACAGGACACTGACAACGGTTTCCTGGGTGATGAATGAATGAATATGCAGCTTCAACATATGTTAACATATAAATAAAATGACAACCCAAATTTAATGTCTTGACTTTCTTTTGTAATTTAGGCAGCACCACTCTATAATAATTGATGAAATGAATGAGATTATTAGGAGGATTCACAGTGAGAAGTAGTGACGAGCGTCACTCAAGCTCACAATGGTCGTTCATTAAATCTTCACAGGTAAAATAAGTTTTAAAATCCATCATCGATGCAGCCTGTGAGAACATTTCAAACACGCTTCTTCCTTCATAATATGTCATCACTTTTCAATAGAGTTTTGAACGTAGTGCTGTCATGTCTGAACAAAGCGGAACATGTATGTACCTATGAATGAATGACAAGAGCCATTATTTTAATAGACACATCGATGAAGCTAGCAATGCTACATATTCCATGTCTAAAAAAGGCTCAAGGAGTAAACTCATTTTTAAAACAGTGAAGAAAATATTGTGTTTTAAATATTATATCTACTATGGAAGGATTAACTAAATTACACATTTATGCATAGCGTTCCTCAAGCAGACACCAATTTACCCCTTGACTTCTCTCATGTTTCATATCAGAACAGAATTATGTATCAAATGGTGCACTGGACACTGGTGCAATGGACACTAAAGATAAAAAAGAAAAAAACTACTGAAATGTTATGTGTGTATTCTTATTACTAAAGATGTGACATATATTTCCAACACAGATGTTCAAATCTGACGGAGAAACCCCATAAACAGGAACAAACTGAAGTCACTGTTTAAATTACATTATGACTTTGAAGCACAGTTCTGCACTAAATCTTTTTTTTTCTTTTTCTAAAGCTTTCCCTGCAGATGAATTGGCAATTTAAAAACACAGCAGTGGGTAGAGTTATCTTATTTATCATTGTGCCGATTAGGAGGCTGATTAGTTCATAGCCAGTTTGCTGTAGTGGAAAACTGTTGGCAATGTATTTATTTTCAGTCCAAATGAAAACCAAAAGGAAACAGCCACTGATGGTGCTGATATCTCTCTCTCTCTCTCTCTCTCTCTCTCTCTCTCTCCCTCTCTCCCTCTCGCCGCTCTGTCTCTAAGTTGTCAGGGACAGCAGTGCTCAGAAGATTATCTTGCTTCCTTCTCGCCTCTTTAAGCGATTGGCTGAGTATTTATTGGTTCTCCCATGATGCTGTTTAATGTATCTGCTCATTAAGGAATAACACCTTGTGTGTCTGCGGGGGTCTGTGTGTGTGTGTGTGTGTGTGTGTGTGTGTGTGTGTGTGTGTGTTTGTATTTGAGTTTGGTTGTGTGTGTACACAAGCAAGAGCGTGTATATGTCAACTAATGTTTGTTTGCTATATGTGCACATGCTGGGAGCTCATAAATTCATGATTACTAGCTGACAACATTGTAGGCAGTGCAGCTCCCCTAAGATGTGTATGTGTGTGTGTGTGTGCGCGTGTGTGTGTGTGTGCGTGCGTGAGTGTGTGTGTGTGTGTGTGCGCGTGTGTGTGTGTGTGTGTGTGGCACAGTTCTCACAGCTGTGGTGCTGGCACAGTCATTTAATACACCCGCCAATCAACGTGTCAATTTATTTCTTCATTTATGTAAATCCGAGGTGACGTAGTAATGCTGAATGGAATGTGTTTGTGAGTCAGGCCCCCCCACGGCTTCAGTTATTGATAAGGCATGAATAACTAAGTAGCCAAGGCACAGTGTAGATGTTGATAGACATCCAATAAAGACAGCTCCACTCTTGGGGCTGGTTATGGGAATATAAACTCCTTACACAAAAATCATGTTCATTAACAACTGTCTTTACAAATGATAAAACAGTGGTATCCTCATTCATTGATTAGTATAAGATCCTTCCTATATGTGTGAAAAAAATAACTCACCTTTGACTAAAATTATCTGTTATATGTTCACATAGAACTTAATTGCATCAGCATTTATATTTATTCGGCAAAATCAAGACATATTTAAATTGGTTTCCGTATAATATTCTGTGCCAGTGAATACAGTCCAGTAACAAAAACACTTCCTATGAAATTTGTAGTATCCAAATGTTAGAGATATAGCTGATGCAGGATAGATACAAGTTTCACTAAAGGTGTCCCAAGAGTCTTTTTAAAGCTTCCTTAAGGCGTAAGCATAAAACAAGTATTGTGTGCACTATCCTTGCTTAGATGTAGTTCTGCATGCCAGTGAACGGTTTGTCAAACATTTAATTCACATCAACTTTATTGCAAGCCCTCTCTAGCACCCGGCTTGTATTCTTGCTTTAAGTCACACATAAAGGACTGCGTATTCTTTGAGTGAGCAGGAACAATGTACTTTTGACCTCGTCCCACATTTTGATTGTCATGTTTGATTGGTTGCCTACTCAGTCAAAATGTTTTCTGAGGCAAATTTCTGCCTGGAACGATGGAGCATAAGAGTAGAGAGGGAGAGAGAGAGAGAGAGAGAGAGAGAGAGAGAAAGAGAAAGAGAAAGAGAGAACAGCCATTTTCCTCAGGGCTCACTCTCCCCCACAGAGATTTTGAGATGTGTGGCTTGGCTGCGATCCAATGGCTCAGCAGTGTATTAAACTCACTGGCTTGAGATTGGTCAGATTAGCTGAAGCCTGTCATTCAAGGGTTGCCAAACTGTAAATTGTCGTAAAAAAAATCAAATCCATATTGGTTATAAACAATGACTTTGCACCTCATGCAGACAAATTGTTTGACGCCAAGGGACAAACAAAGTTGAACTCAAAAAGCCTATTCATTTATTTTGAGCCATGCCTGGAGCAATTCGTTTTTTTTAAATCGGAGCCTTTTACAGGCAGTCGCGCACTAAATGTCTATCAGACTGATTACCCTGATAGACATTAAATCAAATTTATATAAGCTTTACCTTGCTGTGTCAGGAAACTATTAACCAAGTGGACATTATCTGCCCGAAATTTTCCAAAAATGCACATTTGCGCTGTCTGCCTGCATTTAGTCATTTCAAACTTTTCCTTGCCTGAGGCAGCAGTGACAGACTTCCCACATTGAAATAGTCTGCCTCACCTTGTCATTCATCACCTTAAATCTCTAATTTAATTCCCCCAAATTTGCTTTCTCACTCCATCTTTCTCTATGTCTTGACTTTTTCTTCCCCATAACGCTGTGTGTATTTGAAAAAGAGTCTGCAAACAGAGGCAAACAACTTGTTAGTAGATATGTATCATGTAAATCAAGTGTCTGTGCTTGTGCACACTGAGCTAAATTGAATGCAAGGCACCCTCAAAAATTGAGTTACAGCACTATTAATCCAGTTAGAACTTTCCAGATCAGTGACTTTGTTCATTAACATCCTTCAAAGCCTCAAGTCTATTAGTTTCAACATGTCACTTCCTAATGAATCAACTAACCAGTGCTCTAAATTATTCCTAAGTAGGCCTAACACTAAACAGACACAAAGGAGGACTGTTCTTATTGGAGGTGGGAAACAAATACCTGTCCACCTTGTTAGTACACACACACACACACACATACACACACACACACACACACACACACACACACATAGACTTTTACATACATACATGCATATAACACATCATTGTGTGCAAGCAACAAAGCAAACCAACACTCAATGATCAGTCAATTCCAAATTATATCACCAACTGTTATTCTCTTTTTCGTTATTCCTTTGTGGTATAAAAACATTGGTGGTGTCAGAAGACTTGTTTCCATGACAACGGATCTTGTCAAACACAGTAAAGAAAATATGATTCAATCATCAGGGCGCCTTTGTGAGGACTTGTGTAATACCCAGTGGTGCTGCCTTCATCCACCCCCACACCATTAACCGATTTACTGGCAAACAAAATACCTGACAGATTGGCACCACTCTGTTGCCACCAATCTTTCCATCCACATGCCCTTACCTGCCTCCATCCCTTCCTACCACTGTACCGTACATATCTCAAATATCCTTACAGGCCTTATTTCTCCTCCCAAAAACTGTATTTGGGTTATCTAGTTGTTTACCATAACAGATATTTCCTCATACACCTTCCTTCGCGCCATCTTATCTCCGTAGCTCTCAGTACAGAAGCAATAAGTGTGAGGTGTCGTGCTTTTGTGCTCCAGTACCTGCTGAGGCCATAAGCACACATGATTGCTGGCAAAATCACTTTGCACTGGCTGTTCTCCAATGGAGAATGTTCTGGCACCCGCCTCATGAGCAGTGACACCTTGGTGTTAGAGTTACACTCCACTGGAAATCTCAAGACACTGTTCTGGTTCCTAAAATGATTTAAACTGTGACACCAAGCGGGTGCTTCCAATCCAATTACAGCTTTATGTGATGCACAGTATGTGTGGATTCTACATCTCACATTTGCAGGCAACTAATTTGCAGCAGGAATTTAGGTAAACCAGCAGCATTTAGTTCCCAAGTTGTTATAGCTTAAGCCTTGGACTTTTGATATTGCAGTTTATACTTATATTATACATCATATCATTCTTTTACATTCACTCTTTATTTATTATGACCAACACCACAGTCCTTCCCTTATGTCAACCAAATGCAAATACTTGTCCACTACTTTTGTAGCTTATTCTTTTTTTCTTTTTGTATATATTCCGTGAGGGAAAACAAATGTGGTCACTGTGAACATTTATGAACGTTTTGTAACATGCTACTGTAGTATATTTTGCTCTGTAATGCTTGAAATATACAACACTACTTAAAAATAAAACACATACCCCCAAAATGTTATTTCGCTAATACTAATTAGCTGTATTTGAAAAATACTCTGTGTTAAAATGGAAGGTATGAACATCTTGTATGAATACGCGTCTAAGCATCATTTCATCATTTCATATCTCCTGCTGCCATGCATTCCCATAACAGTATATCAACAAACCATTCAATGCCCTGCAAAGCAGTGCGTGCAGTGCAGGGATTTTTTCTGACATCATGTAACTGTATTAATACACTTACTGAAGCATAGAAATGTTATACCTCACATCTGCCATAATGAATACCAGAAATGTGTACCAAATTTACCTATGCAGTTACTCCATTTGAGGGGTCCTATTCAGTTATGGCTAGTGACCAATCATTTGTTTGGCTCTGACTAATGAGAACACAACAATCAGCCTTTATGCTTCATGTCACAGCACCAACTCGGTAATGCCAAAATCCTCTAAAAAGAGAGTGGGAGGATGAGGAGTCTGTGATTCATCACTTAGCACTTACATCATAGCCGAGGAGGAAGAAGAATTCACAATTCCATGTTTTTATTCACATACAGTATGTCATCATGAAGCTTCTGAACTTAATAAGACATTTCTGTTTTTGTAACTGTCTTTGTAGATTTGTAAATAATAATTTTACAGACAATGGCATGAAAATTACAAGGGCAGCTTAAAAACAACTCATATTAAGTTAAGAACCAATTAACAGTTTTAAGCAGCCTTATTAGAGGACTTATATATTAAATATGAACTACAATAGAGGCTGGAGATTTGCTTCATGACTTGATGGTACATTAGTCACTATTAGTCACCATTCGTCTATACAGTAAAGGAAGTCTTAAACATATTAACAATATATACCAAACATAAGAAAAGTCCACTGGCAAAGTGGTGAGAGAAAGATGCAAGCACTGACTTAAAAAAAGCTTAGTCGTATAGTTGCAGAGGCATCCAAAGTACTATTTGCTCAGCTTAAAGGAACAATTTCCAAAAAAGACCAGTCAGATAAGATTATCATATTTTGAAATTTTAAATAAAACTTAAAAATGCTAGATCATTTAAACATGAAAGTGTGTATGTGGCGGTATCATATACATGTATGATTTTACATAAACACCTCTCTCCACATGTGTGGGAGGATCCTCTCTGCATATTTTATAATTCCTGTACAAGCCAGCTGTTCCTCAGCTCCCTTCATGGTAGCCCAGGCTGAATTGGTGGACTGTTTGCTGCTTGGGCTGATGTTATTTGGTGTGTAAACATCTGCAGTAGTCTGTTCTGTGATGAGCACCGCATCGTTAGATATGCTCTGACCCAGTTCCGCTCCCTCACTGTACTGTGTCTCATCTCAGCTTTCAATAGCTGATGTAGCTTAGAGATTTGGTTTTCCAGGGTTGACGTGTGCTCCTTCATATGAGTTACGTTGGCTATAAACATGTATCAACTGTATCAACTGTATTCGTTTATTCCTTCCCATTGCTTCATAACTGCTTTAGCATTGGTGTGCAGGTCAGATTTAGAGAGAAAGCCTATTTTGCCTGGTATTAGTCAGCAGCAGTATCTCTGAGGCCAACTGCATCTTCCAGCTGCATCTGTGGAAATCTCGACCTCTCGGAGTCTATTAAAAGCACGAGCTGCAAGACTGCATCAGCTGCTCACGTAGATTAATGTGAATGAACTGCTTGCTCATTTGATTTTAGAAAAAATGAATAAATACTTGCTCTGCGAAGTCCCTATATGATGCTACTGTTGATCGTTCCATTTTAGCAAATATAGACCATCTATACTGTAGAACTCTTACACAACATTGGCTTAGATTAACCACGAATTCACAATCATGCCACGACACGTAAATACCTTATTTGTTAAATGAATGAAGGTGGTTGTTTCTAGTTACTTATTGTACAGTGTTTAATTTGTCCTAATCGATGTGCTTTATAAAACATATACCTATTTTCTTTTCATACATTTATGGTACACAGATGAGTAATCGTAGCAAATTAGTAATTTTCTGAGATTTTATCAGATTTCACATATCTGTCTCGTCTTGTCTCCCTGCAGGAGTGACCACTGTCCTGACCATGACCACACTCAGTATCAGTGCCAGGAACTCGCTCCCTAAAGTGGCTTATGCCACAGCTATGGACTGGTTCATAGCAGTCTGCTATGCCTTCGTCTTCTCGGCCCTCATTGAGTTTGCCACAGTCAACTACTTCACCAAGAGGGGTTACGCCTGGGATGGAAAAAGTGTGGTGCCAGAGAAGGTATTTGAAGCCTTTTATTTATATTACGTATGCTCGTAAGGGTTCTGCATTGAAATGAATAGAGATAATAGACAGAGGTTTTGACAGACTATGGTTGGTTCGTCTGTCCTGGTTTTAACCAAAACAAAATTCCTCTTCGCAAAATGAGAGGAAATCCATGTATGTAGGGAAAAGACCCAGGACAGTTAGCACTTAACTGTTGAGGGAGCTGGGCCACGCAGGGGACATTTAGATGTTGTCCTCAGCTCATCTCAATTTGCAATTTGAGTAACATGACGTGAACATTAATAGTTTAATGTTCATGTTGGGCTTTCTGCTCCGCTTGTCTCAATGCCGCAGTTAGCAGCACCATACTCTGTAATCTCCTGCTCTTTTTGAATATTTATATATATATATTTAGCCCAGCATTTATTGTTAGATTTATTGCTTCTGCTTGGAAATATGTTGATGTGAGGAATTGATATTTCTAAACTTAATATCCATATCTCAACTGAATGTTCACCAATTTGCTGAATGGCATATTGCTGAATGGCATATTCACATCAATAATAGCGCAACACATATAAAATACATCTTTAAAGAACCTGAACTTTATTAATTTTACTTTTCCCAATGCTTTCCCCAACAAACGCAATCAGCAAAAGAAGAAGAAAGAGTCCCTCCTCAAGAAGAACAACACTACAGCCTACCCAGCTGCCACTGCTACAGCCTTCGCCCCTAATATTGCCAGGGACCCTGGATTGGCCACTATTGCCAAAAGCGCCCCACCACCCCCAACTGAGCCTAAAGAGGAGCCAAAGCCCAAGCCTCCAGAGGCCAAGAAGACCTTTAACAGTGTGAGCAAGATAGACAGGATTGCCAGAATAGCCTTCCCGTTGCTCTTTGGAACCTTTAACTTGGTCTACTGGGCAACTTACTTGAATAAGAAGCCCAAATTGCAGGGGATGGATCCACACTAATCCATGTTTCATTCCTTTAAAATTATACCTGTCTATTTGTTTTTTCTTCATTTCTTTTCTTATTCCTCCTAAAACAGGTGTTTATTTCATTTTCAGACAAACATGGTGTCCATGCTGGTTTGAACTCCCAGTTGTTGCATTGCTTCTATGTTTACCTAAAGTTTGAAGATTTTGAAAAAACAAAATAGAGAAAAAAAGATAGCTATACAGACTTTTGAAAAGATGTTGTTCAGGTCTCGGGTGATGCTACTAAGAAAATGCTACTATAAATATATAGCCCAGAGAATGCTATTCTACAACTCCACATAGCCCAAACCTGTTAATGGGCTTTTATTTCTATGTCTTTTTTTTTTTTTTTTCTTTTTTTTTTTTTTCTATTTTATTTAAACATGGAATCACAGACACGGTAAAAGGCACTTGTGTATATGCATGGGCAGGGCATCTTCTTATTTGTTTATTTATTCAAAATACAGATCCACACTGACTACACATAGCTTAGTTTATTTAATATCAGCAGCAACAATGCTATGCTCATTATTTGTCAAATGATAAATTCTTTGTAGATGTTTTACAAGATTAATTATGTCATTCTTGAAAATAATTTAGGGTTTCTGCAATAGCAATAACACATGTCTCACACCATTTATTTAGGGATTAAAAAAATGAAAATAATTCATTCATATCTGTGCTCAGCATTTATAATATTATTATTTTTCTTTCACAGCATTGTAAATAGTATCAAGAGTTAGAGATGTCAATATTATGTTTAAGCTTTGCAAAGTGTAACTAAAGGGTATGTTTATTGAATACATGGAGAAGATAACTTTTTTATTTAATTTTTTTTGTTTTGGTTCATGACACTTTCTACAAAAAGAGTATATACTGGTCTAATTCACGCTTAAGTGACTGTTCGCGTTCCATTCAAAGCTGCTTTCACACTGAAGTAAAATATTATTCAACTGTGTGTTTGTGTACACACTGATGGCAACAACAGCAACAACATCAACAGTGTAATCTGAGATTGGTTAGTTATGAGTAAGAATGTAAACATCATCTCAAATCCTGGAGTGCATTTGACATTTAGAATTAAATCGCACATTATTTACTTATTTTGTTTATTCTATTTATGGTGGGGCCAAAACACCATTTATAGCAAAGTAAAGTAGGCATTGCTTAACAATGGGTGGGGCACATTGAGAAGGAGGAGAAGAGCCTTTTTAAATTTTCAGAGTTGAAGCTGTGATGGCTACTACTTTGTTGATTGATGGCGCATATGTATGTTCCATCCCACTGTGTCCCCTACCCTGTTTAGTCCCCATCTCCTTTCAGTTGAAAATTGAGACATAACACTCAGAAAGTACCAGCTACACTGCCTTCAGTATCACATGCCCGTTTGGACTCATTTGTTGCTGCTTGTTGGTGAGCAACAGCGAGAGACAGGGAGAGAGACAGAAAGAGACAAAGAGAGAAAGGAGACGGTGAGTAGAAGTGGCACTGTAATCTTGCTTTAGCGGGCGCTGTGTTTCGCACAGAGGACTTGTCTTGTAGTTCCACGATAGCGACGGAGATGAATATATTTTTGTAGCATGATGTCAATCCCTCTTCCGAGAAAAAAAACAACAGAAACTAACGCAAATGTGAAAAAAAATGCTTTTGTTTTGTCTTGAACATTGCTTGCTCTTTTTTTCTTTTAACTTATTAAAAAAAACAAATTTTAAGGACATGCTTCTTCTCTGATGTGGCACGTTGAGGTTTCTGAACAGTCCATTTTAAATTATGTTAATGTAGCAATATTAATTAGCAAGGGCTTTTCTTAGGACCTGAACCTGACACTCAGGCTGGGGCTGATATCCATTGTAGCTTTACACTTACCCCCTCGCTACTTGTAGTTTCAGCGATATACATGGAAATCTAGGAATTATTTAGATTTGGTTAAAGATAACAGGCATCGCATTGTGTGTCCATCCTGGGTTCTGAAGCCTTGGGCTCCCACTCTAACCTTGTTTCACGAAATCTCCACCTTACATGTTGGGGAGTGCCGGTGCATTGAATTGCATCATGGGTTCTGGGTGTGCTGTTTTGAATATGTTTTACAGGGCACTGAACATCTTAAATGACATGTAAGAACCATGCAGAATTATCTGTGTTAGTGCGCTGGCGTGAAGAAATCATGCTATCGCCAGAGGAATACAAAAAAAGAGACCGCTGGTTGTTGCTATTGTTATTATTTGCATTATCATTATGACCAATGCTGAACTTATCCCCTAATGGCAGACGTCTTTGCAGGCATATGCAAGTCTACTGTTAACAGCCACTTAACCTACAAGCAGAGGCTCAAGGAACTGCAGAGTTCAGGATGAAGAGTTGTATAAAGATATTTGAATTATAAACTAGTGTATGTATGTTTATTATCATGAAGAAAAAATATATATATACATATGTAAAATACATAATGCATACAGTATTTGATTCTATTAATGAAGTTATTAGCTAAGATGATGATGAATATTGTTTGTATTATCAACCTATTGTTATGCATTTTGCACATTTAGAAGAACAATAACATTACATTTATGTAGTCAGCTTTGTGCTATGCAAGGACAGCTTTGAACCACATCATTGACCTTCTCTCCCTGACCATTGTGTTTCAGATTTACAAGCTATTATAAAAAAAGAAATAAAAATAAGCTTAGCTTTTATATCAGCTCTGCACCCACTAGCTTTTTTTTTCTTTCAACCATGGCTATACAGGGTGACATCAAAGAAAACAGTGGATTATCTCTTTTGTTTGCGCTTTGGATTTGTCGGTGGTTGAAGGGAAAATGGCTTTCATTGTTGATTGCACTTTTTCTCCAGAGACATGCAATAAAGTGATTGAACTGAAAAAAACCAGGAGCAAAACTGTAACAAGATCAACTTGTTAATAATATTCTGTTCATTTCTTGAGCTTGTTTGTCATTACAAAAATGGAGGCAGGTGAATATGTTACTTTGCTTAATGGATTGTTTTGTTTATCTTTTGCTTTACAAAGCTCAATGACATTACAGGGTGCGCAAGATAGTTTTGACTTTGACAGAGTAAGTGAATTTTATGAACTTTTCAGTTTTGAAACATCTTTGCTAAGCCCCTTTCTTGTACTCCAAGCAGGATCAAACAAATGCTATAGACCGTTAGACATATTTTTGAGCCAGATCTGGTTTTGCTACATTTAATGCTCCAGAAAGATAATGTGAAATATGAGGCAGAGTGCAATCATGAGCTTCCAACTTTTACCTTCACATTCATATGCAGAGCATACATGTAAATATCACATTTGTAGGCACATCCGTCATTTCTTTCATTATGTTTGATGCAAGGTCCATTGAAGTTCTCAGCAGCACTTGCTTTTCAACATTGAGTCTTTGGTTATTCCTAGATACCTACTGGAGTTTTTCTTGTATTTTTATCAAGCAAAATATGTTCTGATTTTCACTGAAATGTAAAAAAAACAACTAATTTTCTAAAGCACAAAAGTTGATTAGGGAAAGAGAAACTAGAGTGACACTGTCTACATATGGACATCGACAAACACACGTTCAAAACACACACAAACACACATAGCCACATACATATACAGGAATGTGTTGATAGTCCAATGATATTGGGTTCTAATGGATGTAGAAATGGTGAACCTTCTGTAAATGTTTTCTTTTGTTTCTTTTGGTTATGATATGGCCCTGTAGAATCTGATTCTCTGCATTAGTCTTTAAATAAAATGAAAACAACTGAAATTTGTGGCTATACCTCTGTCCTTGTGCTATGGATGACCAGACAAAGATCAAGACACTTAGATCTTTGTCAGGAAGCATTACATATTATTTGTTGTGCACAGTTTACATCACAGGTAGTAAAAGTAGGACTGACATGGCATGTGCTTTTAAAGTTGTGTCAATTTCAGAATCACCTTTCTGTTGTCACTTTACACACACTATATTTAATATGTAATGTGTGTACCTTTCAATAAGAGCATTTCCTGTCAACATTTCACTGGACAAAGTACAAATAAACAGGCTTTGTTAGGCAACATATGGTATGTATATATATCAAAAACTATATACATATACATATATATATATATATATATATATATTTACATTTACATTTACATTTACACAAACCAGTGGAAACATTTGGGATAGTCTTGAAGGATTCAGGGATCCCAGAACTCTATCAAATAAATGTGTATTAGGATTCAAATTAGCAGCAGCTCTGACATGAAGCCTTGTATTCCATCAGAAAATAATGACTAAGAGTAACTGATGAGAATAATGTAAACTGGCCCATTCCAAATTGACACTTCATTTGTTGCAAATGTTTAATTTTTTTGTCTGGCTCTAGGGATTGTAAAGTCAGCCTGTTAGTCTGTCCACCACTTTGTTCAAGACGGAAAATAACTAATTAGATGTATTTCTATGAAACTTTGGACAGACATTTGGTGCCTAGAATCCCTCTGACCTAACCTGACTTTAACTTGAGCAACACCAGCAGTTCAGTTTTCCTGTAAAATATCTAAACATTTACCAGATAAATAGACACAAAAGTTGTAAAAACATGCATGGTCCCCAGACAATGAATCCCTGTGACTCTTGTGATCCATTGACTTTTCCTTTAGCCCCACCAACAGATCAAAGTTTTCACATACTTGATGATTCCATGAAGTCATTGGACGTGTTAGTATTTACCTCAAAGCACCGCTGCACAAAAGTAGAACCTCACAGAGCATGCTAGTGTAGCTGTTGTTTTGTTTGAAGTATGATATACTCAACATCAGAGCCCTTGTATAAGATACGTATGATGAATAAGTACAACTGTCTTGACTTATGTTTCCTAACCTCACACCCACATGTCCCTAAAACCCTAACTTTCCTTACCATCCAACCTCATATTAATTGCCTCATAGTTTATTAGTGTATTTTAGTGGAAATCAATTACACTCAAATCAGACACTTTCTCTTGATTTGTTTTTATTATCCTAACTAAATATACGTAAGTAGATCTCCTTCAAGACTTTAAACTGGTTTAAACCGGTTCAACGTTCCAGAGATTCATTTACAGTCTAATAGTGTTGCCAGGGCTCTCCAAGGCCTTTTCCTTTGATATTCTAATAATTAATTTGGATGTTTGTTTTTTTATTTTTTTGTGGTTCAAACAAGACTGCAGGCATTGATACATTTACTACATCCATGTCTATGTTTTACCCAATGCAAAAACATTGATAAAAGTTTTCTTTTTCTTTTTCTTTACATTTTTTTTATTTTAAGGAAAAGTGACAATAGAGATGCAATTGTAGATGGATCAATGTGAGTAGTTATTGACGGATGATTGTCTTAAAACCTCAAAAAATGCTATCCAAACATCTCTCAACTGACAAGTGTATTTTGTTTTGCTCATTGCATTTCTCATCACTCTTCTTCTCTTGCCGCCTCTGCTCTCAAGCTTCCACCTCATCTCCATCTTCTCCCACCCTGCCATGAGATTTCAGGTGCAAGGGAACGTGTGCTTCTTCCTTAAAAGCATGTGAGCTGCCGAGCCCTGAGACTGTTATGTAATAAAGCTGCTTCTCGCTGGCAGAAGAGCAGCGAGAAGAGGCTTTTTCTCTTTCTCTCTGCCTGGTTTTCTTCCTCATCCTCTCTCTCTGTGACTGTCACTTTTTACCACATAGGAGAGACATGTCCCACTCAGTCTTGGGCACAGGATGAATTGTACTCCAATTGTTTCTGCTTTGAATGCAAATACTGTGTTTTTCTCTTGATCCGCGTTTTTAGGCACACATTAAAATTTAACAAAAGCATTGTGTGGATGGTTATTGTCACAAGTACAAACCCTCTTTTCCCTTTTGAGAAAAGACAGTACTTCTCCTTGTCTCCTCGTACTTAGAGGTGCATTGAACAGTCTGTCCTTGGAACGTGTTTTTTGTAGAAATGAATGGAAATTCAACCAAGGCCACCTTTATGCAGCACTGTCAAAATGTAGCAATAGCTGTACAAACATGGCAAATAAGAAAAATGCTTAACATTGATCACCCTTCTTTACACAGCATAATCCAATTCAGAACCACTGTGCTTTGACTCTCAGTGGCTATATATTGGTAGCTATTGTAACTGTGTTGAATCATATCTGAATAAAGCTGATCACGTCTGCAACAAAGGTTTGTCTACAACAAGCTTTCAGTGATTATTTGTTACTAAAGGATACGTTTTTGGTGGGGTAATTCTTACACATTGGCCAACAATTATTTTGGCATCCTTAACTAAATGTTGTTAATGAAGAGCATTTAGCTCATTACTGTATTCAGACTATTTGACTATAGATGTATATTTCTCATATTTTTATTTTTTCTGAGGGTAAAAATCAGTATCGTATTTACCTCAATTGAGTCATTATTTGAATTGGACTCTTGAAGGTGGCCATTGTGAAATCCATCCATTGTCAAAAGCTCCTCCTTGAAGCTTAGATGGAGTTAAATGGTTGGTCCATAACACCAAAATGTTAGGCAGGTCGTATTATGACACAAAGTGCCAACCGTTTTATGAGGACAGGCTGGTAAAAGTAGGAAGCCTTTGCAATTTTCTGCTTTTGAAGAAGGAATATACTGGCAAGCTCACCAACACCAAAATACATGGAAGACCACGGAAGACATGTAAAGTAGATATAGCAGAATTCTTTCCTTGGTGAAAAAAAAACCCTTCATATACATGAATACTGAGGTCAAGAATACTCTGGAGGAGGTAGGCGTGTCATTGTCAAAGTCTACAATCAAGAGATGCCTTCATGAATCTGAATATAGAAGGTTTACAACAAGGTGCAAACCACTGGGAACACTGGAGAACAGGGAGGCCAGATTAGACGTTGCAAGCAAACATCTGAATGAGCCTGATCAGTTTTAGATGAAGGTTCTTTGGACAGATGAAGTCAATATTAACTTGTACCAGAATGATGGGAAGAGAAAAGTGTAGAGAAGGAAAGGAACGGCTCATGATCCGAAACAAACCACATCATCTGGTTAACATGGTGGAGGCAGTGCTATGGCATGGGCTTGTATGGCTGCCAATGGAAGTGGGTCACTGGTGTTCATTGATGATGTCACAGCTGATAGAAGTAGCAGGATGAGTTTTGAGGTGTTTAGGGCTATACTATCTACTCAGATTCAGCCAAATGTTTCAAAACTGATTGGACGGCATGGAATGACCCCAAACATACTGTGAAAACAGCCAAAGAGCTTATCAAGGCAAATAAATGGAATATTATTCAATGGCCAAGTCAGTCACTTGATCTCAACCCAAGTGAGCATGCTTTTCATTTACTTCAGCTAAAAGTGAAGGCAGAAAGATCCACAAACAAGCAGCAACTGAAGGAGGCTGCAGTAAAGGCCTGGCAAAGCATCTCAAGGGAGGAAACTCAGCATTTGGTGACGACTATGGGTGGAAGACTTCAGGCAATCATTGACTGCAAAGTATTAAAATGGTTGTAATTCCTAAACTGTTAATGCAATAGTTTTGTTATATCCATTGAATTAAAGCTGAAAGTCTACACTTCAACCACATATTCATTGCTTTATTTAAAATCCATTGCAGTCGTGTAAATAGGCAATATTATAAAAATTGTGTCACCGTGCAAATACTTATGGACCAACATTTACTCACCTATTATCCCATTTTGCTCTTCCTCAAATGTCTGTTTTTAACGATGTTTTTTTACGATGGGAAGGGTTTTTATCAGACCCTGGTGGCTGAGGATGGAATTTGGGTTGACGAGAGCCATGAAAGTCAGTCAGAACAACAACGTTGCGGGTCGTACAATCAAAACAATGAGCTAAAAGATGCTGAAGCGGGAGTGAAGTTATCACATCTGTGTTTTCTGTACAGGATGTTCAACCCCAAACTGAACTTCAGAACTGTGCTTTGTTCATTTCAACCTCATTGGACGATGGCACAGTTTCCCTGAGGGATTCTGCCGCACTGCATGAGATTTACACAAATTACCAAGACACAAAGCAGCCCCTTATAACAACAGTATCAACCTCAAATATGCTCAGATGCAACTATTACTACAAAGAAGAAGTCCCTCTTGGGGAATGTTACCATTTGGAGCCATAATGTTGCAGAGAACACAGAAAATGACTTGCTAAACTCGGCCAGGCAAGCTTGTGTAAGCAGAGCAATACAGACTTAAGCCCACAAGCTATTCTTTTGCAATAAGGATAATGTTAGTCATATAACACAACATTTTGCAGACATAGTGACAGGTTTGTCTAAATGAGCTAGACATTAGGTCTTCTTAGATGGCTGCTGAATATTGGGCATCAGCTAATGATGGTGGAATCAGCCGAAGGCAAGACTCGTCAGTCCAGAGGAAAGACTCGGTGATGGTAGGGTTGAGAATGGGACATATCCTCTAGGCCATCATGATATCATCAGCATATTGTCTTTGTTTCCTCCCGCAGCACTCATTAGAACACAATTGCTTCTTTTGTCTTCTCCCTTTCTATCATTTACATTTAAATGTACTTTCTCAGACCAGAACAATGCGTATTTGTCTCCACAAGTTTGTATTTCTGTTTGGTTTTGTTTCCCTTTCTCCTTGTCTCTCTCATTTTTTTGAAGTTGACGCCCAGGGTCAGCCTGACCACTGAACCATTGATCCTATTTAACCATCCCATCCATTCTGACAGCAGTTGATGTTTTGTTGCTCTTCTCTCCAGAAGAAATGAACTGGTGCCAAGACTGAAATGAGGTACCGCAAACAGAGAGCACAAGTAACTAAAGGTGAACTGAGAGAATAGGAAAACAAAAGGTAGGTGGATAAGATGGGGGTTGTAGGGTGTGAGGGGAGGGTGTGCAAGGGCATGTAAGAAGAGTAAGGGGGAGATACTCTGAGAAAATGTCAGAGAAGGGGGCAAGAATGAGGAAAAGTGGGAGCAGAAAACCAACAGAATAGAAGGCAACTGATAAAATCAAGTGTTATTACACGGCAAAGTGAAGGAGAAGAAGGAAATATTGAAGCGGCATGGGAGGAGAAAAATAAGGAGAAAAAATTACGAGGACTTGAGAGAAGGGTACAGAAAAGCCCAAAAACAATCAGGCGCTGGAGAACAGAGGGCAGAGATGTAATGAAGTGTAGAACCACTTTTATAATATACTTTTATAGTAAGTATGATGCCACTGTACCACATGAAAGTAAAAAACTCAAAGAAGCTTTTTTGAAAATACATTGTAATTATTGTTGAAGGTTGATTGTATTCTGTGCCAGTCTCTAATCAACTTTGCCCTTTTCACTATTATGTTTCCCTTTCACCTCATCTTCCTTCATAGACTTACCTCAACTTTCTCTTCTTATCCTCCTTTTTTTGCATTTTTTTAGATGTTTGACTTGCACATCTGTTCTCTTTTAAATCACAAACGACATCCTCCTGAGCCATTAATTCTAAATATGTATGATTGACTTTATTAAGACACGAGTCGCTTCGTCATCTACAAAATTGCTCCACATTCAGTTTAATCTGTGTGGTTGCCTTAGTAGTGGCAGTTATGTAACATAATTAAAAGTTGCTGTTTTACCATCACTGGAATACATTTGTGTGCTCTCTCCACTTGCCAGCCAAGCATCCTGAATCGAGAGTCGTCTTAAGCTTGTTGCAATCCGTGGTTATATTTAATACCAAACAACAGAAGGGTAATTTATTTGGCTTCCATCAGCAAATGCATCCTGTTCCATTAAATTGCGTGAAGTGAAGGCTTTAATGTGGAATTAACTGTTTTCTGACTGTTTACAGAAACACCACTTCAACTCCACCAGTTAATAAAGTAATGCGTTATAAAGACATGTGGAGCTCCTTGCTATTTTTGGACCACTGCTGAAACACAATTAGTTTTGCTCTTATGAAATAATGGAACTTTAATAATAACATTGGGTAACTGTATAATCTTTCAAGTTGCACCAACTAAACAGGTACGTAGTCATTAAAGTAATATGTATAGCTTCCCTTCTATTTGCAGTGCACTTTCTCCTTTTCGTAGAGCAGTGAGGTGGTACTTGTAGATTCAGTGACCATTTCTGCAGCATACAATTCAGTCTTTGTGGTAATACAACTGGATTTATGTGGTACAAATTCGACCCGTTTGCGTTTTTGAATTATTTTTTTTCCAAACAATGGCCCTGGCTTCAGTTTTGCTGCAGTAAGCTAGTCAGCTATGCAGTCAGTAAACACTGCCTAATTCTTGAAGGTCAAAGAATAAATACACTTGCATTCGATGTTGACAATGTGTTTGCATGGTTCAGTGCGAAGCTATTTGGAACTTTACAGGGTGTTATCAGAATGTGTGTGCTGACAGCTGTCTTGTATTAAAGTAAGCTCCAGTAGGCGTGTTCAGTATTGAACCAAGCAAACGCACATTTGCCCACAGGTACGACAAACATAATAGATTTATAGCGTCACCTTGTCCAGTGTGATTTTGTTTCTATGTTTATGTGTGTTTTCTGTGCTCAAATGTCTTTCATGCACATACTTTTTTTTGTGAATGTGCATGTGTTACTCCCGGATGTGTGTTTCTCCCCTGTTCACTGTAAATCACAGTGTGTAAACCCACTTTTACCACGGTCAGCACAAGCATTTCCTGGTTATTGTTTGTCTTAATCTTGTGCCCTGTTCGACCTGGGCATTGTTTCCCTCTTCAGGGATTTAGAAGGGTTTGTTCATTCTTTTGTAATATTCTTTAAACCTCCTTCTTTCTTTTCCTTTCTCTCCCTCTGTTTCTCTCCCTTCCATGTTCCTTCTCTCTCCGTGGCCTTTCAGATGCTCTTTGTCAAAACCAATAGTTGCTATGCATATCTCTCACTAACAAGCACTGCAGTAAAAAAGGATATGAAGCTTACTTCTGCCTGGCCACACTTTGCCATCCAATCATATCTTGTTGCCATGAAATACCCCTTTGAAACTATCTATTTTTGAAAGGAAAATTGTCATTCAAAGGGCACAAGCTGTATTAAATTCAAACACAGTATAAGAGTATCATATTTTTCTTTTTACTTCCTGTCACAATTTTTTTTATTACAGTTAATTTCACTATGGTCTTTCAGAAAGAGGTTTGCCCTGTTTTCCACTGGGGATTATGCTGCAAAACTGACTTCCTGAAAGTATAACACAGTGCTTGATCTAACCTTAATAAATGTATTGGCTTGTACAGGTACAAAATATGATTTCCTCTCGAGGCTAGTGCTTTTCCTGTCTCAAGAGCATGAATCAATAAAGAACTTAAAGGATAACACGGTGTGTGACTGAGGAAGCATAGGGTGAAACATTTATTGGATGTATAGTTAAGATACATCATGCTTTTGCAATGCAATTATGAGGGGAACCATCTCAAGAAATCCAGATTTGAGGAGGACATGCTTCACCGCTTCCATTTCTGTTGTCATATGTTAACATAATGCCACACAGTGTCAAAATCTGACCAACCTGGGCCTGCACATAGCCTTTTATCTTTAGATGTATGGTTTGGCTCTCAAGCTGCTGGTCTGTGCGTGACAGGCTGCACATACTGCAGTGTGTTGAACCATAAATCAAGCCTTGATAGACTGTGCACACTGAATTGACACATATCTCACATCACCTCCCTGGGGATAGATTGGACGTTAAGGCATCCATCAACATGTTAGCAGGTTAAATACAAATGACGGGGAAGGCAAATGGATCCTGATCAGACTAGAAGTAAATCAAAACATATGGTGTTCTTTTCCAGAGTGCTTCTAAATCAGCCAAATAGCAGTTGTTACTAAGTGTAGTCAAAAGATATTGTGTGCAGCGTAAAAAATTGCAGCTTGTTACCGAGGATACGACAAGGCTTACCATTAAAAGAAAAACCAGAAGATTTACTACGAAATAGAACTTAGACTTGAGACTTGAGTTGACTTTACCGCTGTGAGAGTTGAGTTACTTAACACCGGACTGCTTGAAGACTCGACTTGACATGATAATTTGATGGAAACACTAAATTACACAATGTGTGATGCAATCTATGAAGATACATTAGGGCTTCACTTTTTGGCTATGTTTACTGTTTGCATGTTGACTGTTTACTGGGAGTTTTACTTCAAAACACTATTTATTTCCATATAGCCATGTTACAAATAATATAAATCTCCCAAAAAACATTGAAATAGTAATAAACTCAATGAACATTCATCAATATTTATATTGACTGAAGAGCGCCATGCTAAAAAGGCAGTTGAACGGAGAATGGAAGGCCCACTGTGGGCTACTCTGAGGTATCCACAAATTTGTCTAACAAGCTGAATAGAATGATTGAAGACTTCTCGGTGAAAGTGCTTTGAAAACGCCACCAGGTGGTCTTTAACAATCCCAGCTCCCAGTAAAACATGACTAAGGTGGCAGCTGACTCCTCCTTGAGGCTCACGACGACTTCACGTCGGCACAAGCTTTAGCCGAAGCTTTACCGTTGATCCAAAAGTAAGTCAAATGTGCTGTTTTTGGCAAAAATAGCACGTCTTGGTGAAATACTTTGACAAGAACATATACGTATGTCAGTGTGAGTGTAAACTGTGAATTTTGAATGCTTTATTTTACCGTTAATAGCGGATTGCTATGTGTTTTGCTGAGGGGCATTAGAAAGCTTGGAATTTTTTGTTTCCAGTGATACCAAACATTATTGTAGGCTGACGAGAAAATGATCGCAGGTCTTTTGAACACAGTAGGCTCTTATATTTACACAGGATATATATTTGTACGACTTTATAAAACTTCATAATATCTCTCATAATAGGAGAAAGGGCCAGGTTGGTATTGTTTTCACCTTTGTTATTCCGTGTGTGTGTCATCATGCAAGTAGGAACTACCACAGAAATGTTTTGAGGACAGGCCTACTTTGCCAGGTGTTTACATATTGGTCAGCGGACAGATGTTGTCGAAAACTTCACAACCGTTTACTTTACAGGTGCGTGAAATTAAGTCTGAGTTCGTAGATGGGTGTAATCCGAGCAAGGGTTCTGGAAGCAAGGGATAGGAAGTGTTGAAGAGCCCATTAACCCCCAACTTTACTCTTCTGGCCCAATTTGGTGTTTCGTGGCTGCATGGATCCCATCACATGGTGGTCTTCACCTTAATCTGCTCTCCTGAGCAATTGCTCTATTTAGTATACTTCAGAGATTCAGAGATTTCAAGATACAATGGGCCATAGAGTGAAGATAGAAAAAACTAGTCATTTTATAATGAAATACAGATGTACTACAGTTGTTTTGGGCAACAATTTCATATTACTTGAGGGTCTGTCTGAGGCTCTCTCTCTCTCTCTCTCTCTCATAAAAGCCCTGCAGATTTCCTTCTCAAACATGAAACATTTGTATTATTTGAAATTGTTTTCTTTCTTTTTTTCTTGCTGTCACGTCATGTATGTGCATGCTGTGTAAGCTGTACATGGAGCCATGTGCCTCAAACACATACATGTATACAATTATTTTGAGGACAAATAAATCCAATATCTATCATAATTTGATCCAGTATTAAATTGTGTGGTTGATTCCATAAACACATATTTCAAAATCCTTAACGAACACTTGTTTTCATTTTGTAACCCCTCCAGTCTCTCACAAGCAAGTACATACACACACACGTTACACACACACACACACACACACACACACACACACACACACACACACACACACACACACACACACACACACACACAGCTAATGCTGATGTAATTTGTTAATGTTGACATTTGTTCCATCCTCAGGCAATGCATTTTCCCTCTTCATCCACCCCTTAATGTGTCATGTGGTATTCTGACCCCGCCCACCATGTAAACAACGGCAGGAATAGGTGATTTATTGATAGATAGACAGACAGACAGACAGACAGATATATAGATAGATAGATAGATCCTTGGAGAAAAAGAAAAATATATTGAGAGATATTAGCTTAAGAAGAGAGAGATAGCTTAAGAGAGTAAGATACTGAAAGAATACGACAGAGAGAGATGGAGAGAGAGCCTCAATTATTCATCTGCTCATCTCACTGAAGTAGATCCAGCAGGGGGAGGTGTTGCAATATTTGGTTGGTTGCTGGCCTTCTGTTGCAAAAACACAACTAAATACACAATCAGACTTAAATAAATCCGAAAAAAAAATTGAACTTTTTTCTCCACACCTGAGAAGCGTTCCCTAAACAGAGAAACACAAAACTGTACAGTGTCCTTAACGGAGTCCTTTGATATGTAATAGACAATTGTGTATTTTTGTCTCTTTTGCCTCTTCTTTTATACTGCATATCTATGTATGTCTCTTTGTCTCTATCTTTCCGCCCTCGTTTAGTGCTCAAGTCCAACTCATATGGCTGGGTGAAAGATAGGCTACGTGTGGAGCGGGGCGGTGAAAGAGTTGTTCAAAACCGTGCAATATCTGTAGGTTCTGACATTTTGTCTGCATTTTGTCTGCATTGAGAGAGAGAGACAGAGAAAGAGAGAGATAGGGAGAGAGAGAGAGAGAGAGAGAGAGAGAGAGAGAGAGAGAGAGAGAGAGAGAGAGAGATATTGGGATGAGACCAGACACTGAGAGAGAGGTGTATTTCTCTGTCACACAATGTGATTGTTGCGTTCAGCAGGTGGTCATTATTACAGAACAAAAGAATAATGTATGGTTTGGGTTATGATTTCTTGTCACACAGAATCTACTCATTCGATTTCATGGGCCTTTCAAATATTGTTTGTATCTACAAAGAGTTTTATATGATATTGCCAAGTAGTTTTTCTATATCGTTGGTGTGCAGCTCCTATCCCAAGTCTATTACTACTCCATATAGCTGTTGGCCAGTTTTAGGTATTTTAAATTGACTTTTGATTTGTCAGTCAAACATATCACATCAATGGTTGTTAACCAACTGCCCTTCCAAGCTGATGTGACCCTGATATTTGTCAGATCACACAGGCCAGCGGATATTGGACGTACAATTGATAGGTTGTGAAGAAGATGGCTCTCATAGGATCAGGGCCAGATTCACCCTGAAGGGAGCCCTCGGGCAAAAATGAGTTCTTCGTCCGTATTTTGCTCCCTATTTCTCTGCAGTGTCTCTGCATCTTGCCTGTCTTAGTTAAAACAAATTTGAATAAAATTACATAAACTTTACTCAGCAGAAATGTTTGTAGAAATATCCTCTATGGGAAGCACACTATTTATTGTTCTGTAGATGTAAAATTAGTTCAAAAGTATGTTGACACTTATGAATGGCACTGGTTAGCCTGGGTTGCTCCACTTACCTGTCTATTTTTAAGACTTCATTTTTTGCTTCTATTGTGGTTTAGGATGGGAATTTGACAAATAACCACACACACGCACAGAAACATGTTGGCAAGAGGCTGACATTCCATCACCAATAGGTAATGATTTAATGGATAACAGATGTTAGTCTTGCTTTTTCTGTGTCTTGTCAAAATCATAACAAACAAGCACCAGATTATATTTTACGAGTGGCAATTTTGAGATGTCTCATTTTCTTCTACATTATTAACACATTAGCCACAGACAGGCTGCGTTGTGCCTTTGGTGTCAGCTATTATTCATTCAGAGACTGGCCACGTGTATGATCGTGATTTCTTAACTCTAAATGAATCACTTTATTTCAAACCTGACCACTGAGAAATCTCCCATCCATTTTTTATTGTTCTTTTCCAAATAATGTCTCAGAGCCAAATTTATAACATTCCTGCATTTGAATTTTTCCTGAATTTAGTTTTGAGAGGAACTGCTCCCTCTGACTGAAATTCAATGAGGTAAACCAAGCAAATTGTGTTTCATAAACATGCTGGGCAACCAAATGTCTAAACAGATGGGTGTGTGTCAACATAATCTGATTTGTATTAATTCAAAGTGCCAATTAACTGCCACTGAAGGTGACAGATTTGGTTTAAGGCCACTGAACCATCTTTTTTCTGCTTTCTTGCTTTCATACTCTTCTTGGGTTTCTTGAACTCTTTAGTTAATTTCATCACGCAAGTTAATTAAGAACGTATTCTATTATTTGCTGGAAATATGTGGCAATATGCAAAACAGGCTCTTGGTGGTAACTTGAGAGAACAGGGAACACTACAGAAGCAAAAGTTCCTCATTTTTAAACCAAACTGTCAAAAAAAAAGGCCAGTTTTGAGAATGGCTAATACAAACACCAGTTTGTGCTCTAGTTTGCGTAACAACAAATGCCCCAAAACGTGTTGAGCTCTCACAAACTCTGGTTCTACTGATGTCTACGAAGAGAATACTGTCACAAATGAACTCAACCCAAAACAAACAACCTTCTTTTTCAACATAGAGCATAAAATCATTACATTACACCCGGATATTCATAGACCTTGCCCTTACTGTAATATGCAAACTTCAAAAGAATCCCAATTGCATTGAGGAAGAGATATATTATATTGTTGGATTGTCTGGAAAACTCTCCTGAAACACAGCCCTACAGTCAGATTAAACCTCATATTGTTCATTAGGATAACGTGATAATGTAACAAAGCTGGACAACTGTCGTCCCTTCATAGTTTTCCCCACCTGTTTTTCATACAACCCTACAGCACGGATGGATTTCCTACTCTGATTCCAAGTTGGTCACTCTTCACAGATTTACAGTGTGGTTTCACTCTTTGAACCTCAGTACATTTTCTCACAGTTAATTAGTTGAAACCACAGAAGCATTTTGCTCCTCACTGGGAACAAGAATGACAATTTTGTGAGCAGAGCATTTTCTGCACTTGCTGCCTGTGAATGTTTCTGCCAACCTTTCTTCATGATAGTTGTGCAGAAAGTAAAGAGAATTATGTGAGGAGAATCAAAAATCACTCAAACTTTACTGAATGCATTTGAAGTTATAATCACCGCATCGCTGCATTTGCAGTCTTGGCAGAATTGTGTCAGGGGAGAAAAAACTGTATCTCCTTAACCTTTAACCCTTGAGGCATTGTTCTCTGCCAAAATGTGCGTTCCTTCATCCCAGCTGTATCATATTCCTCCCTTTTATGCCCCTGTGGACTTGGTTGCTTGATGTGACTGCGTGCCTGTTACTGAACCGAAAGTCTTTGTTCAAGTCCTCAATCTGTTTTACTGAACTGTTACATGGTAAAAAAAAAAAATCTAATATAAAAAGTAAAAAAACATTAATCTTGAATGTTAACATAGACAACAGACTCAAACAAACTCAAACTGGAAAGGATCTACTGTAATGTATTCTGAAGGTACAGTATGCAATGAATCTCAAGTAAGGGTCCACTGTGGGTTAGCATGTGATTGACAGAACATCAGATAAAGGACTGCCTAGGCATAGCGTGACCACCGTTGTGTCAGATACCCTTTCTCACACTTCCAGGCTGTCTTGCAGCCATCCAAGCGGGTTTCATCCCAAGTGGCAGCATGAGACCAGGGGACGCAGGGGTGAAGCGACGGACAGAGAGGCAGAGGAAAAAATACAGGGTGAAGAATGATGGCGGTAATGGTAGAGACGGAGAGGGGGATGAAATAATCCAATAGAGGTTTTGAATGCTCTCCAGAAAGGGCATTAAGAAGATACTTAGCTAAATCCATTATGCTTCACAGGATGCGGCTGCCCTTCTGCTCTAAATCAAATCATGTGTCCAGGTAATTGTTCTCACATTTGAAAACGAACATCCTACCTCCATCCCCTGAATGCTCATTTGCACTGCCCCATCCATCTCAGATGTGGGATGGATGAAGTGGGAATCAGTTGATAATGGTTTAAGGTTGATGATGTAATAAACAATATGAGGACAGTGTAACCAAAATTGTTTTAATGAGATGAAATGAAGTATAATGAAGCAGAATCAACAACAACAATGACAACGATGGTGATTATTATGATGATGATGATGATGATGATGATGATGAGATTACCTCTCTTTATAAAGGCAGGATTAACTGATTGTGCTTGTGTTTCTTCAGCAGTTTCCCAGTTATACATTGTTATGCATGAAGGCTCCTCAGTAAAATGCCATAGTTCTGCTGAGTAGCACCACTGGCAACTGTCAAGGATAAGTACTTTTCTCAAAGTCGGCATTATATATACTTTTGGGGATCCATTGAATATATTTGGTTTAGAAAACCCAAATTATTTATAATGTCAACAACAAAAAGGATATACTTTTGAGGACAAGTTCACAGAAAAACAGTAGAAAGCCTTTTAAATGACCTTCTATGTTGGCAGCTACATAAATAAAGTGAGTTGAATTGCTTCAGTCAGAGATGGCCCCAGCTAACTCAAAGTTTCCCAGAGTAACCAGATGAAACACATATCAGGACATCAGAAAGGAAAGTAAACCACTTTTCATAAGGTAATAAAACATAACAGTCAATTATTTGCATGCTGTGCGAGAACTTCCTTAAATCAGCTTGGTCCCATCCCCTGGGTGTCAAACACCGACGGTTAGGCAGTGACCTTCGGCATCTTTATGCCAAAGCTCAACGTACCCTTCAGCATCTGTATGAAATGCACCAGGCTTTCAACTAACGCCAACATAAACCCATCTGCATCGCTATTAGACACTCAAAGCAACTGACTTAGGATAGGGCGGGTGGGAGGGATGGTTATTTGGTCAAACATACACAGGACTTATACTCAGGCAACCAGCGTTCATGTCCCGTGTGAAACCAAAAGTTGAGAGATTTTTATTGTCATCTGGCGCTAGGTAACTGAATCAAATGACGTCTCATTTTCTTCTACATTATTAACATATCACCCACAGCCAGGCCGCAATGTGCCTTTGGTGCCAGCTATTATTCGTTCAGAGACTAGCCACACATAGGATAGGGATTTCTTAACACTAAATTAATCATTTTATTTTAAACCTGACCACTGAGAAATCTCTCACCCATTATTTATTGTTCGTTTCCAAATTATGTCTCAGAGCCAAACTTATAACATTCCAGCATTTGAATTTTTCCCCAAAACATTTGGAGAGGAACTGCTCCCTCTGACTGAAATTCAATTAGGTAAACCAAGCAAATTATGTTTCATAAACATGCTGGGCAACCAAATAAACAGATGGGTGTGTGTCAACATAATCAGATTTTTATTAATTTAAAGTGCCAATTAACTGCAATTGAAGGTGACATATTTGGTTTAAGGCCACTGAACCATATTTTTTCTGCTTTCTTGCTTTCATACTCTACTTGGCTTTCTTGAACTCTTTAGTTAATTTCATCACGCAAGTTAATTAAGAACGTATTCTATTATTTGCTGGAATTATGTGGCAAGATGCAAAACAGGCTCTCGGTGGTACATTTTTACTGTCATCTGGCGCTAGGTCACTGAATCACAGGACGTTACGTCTGTTACTTAGGTCACATAACCAGCGTTATTATTTTAAGCACAACCTTAAATTTTATTCTTTGAACCTACCCGCCACAATTTCACAATGTTAAACACGTGTTACAACACTAACCGTGACTGTTTCACAATGTTAACCACATACAAACCTTCAGCGTCAAGCTACTATACAAAAGGCGGCCCTAGCATAATTATAGTGACACCTGTGGCTTCTGCTCAAGCAGTAAAATATAATGGGTAGGTATGAGATCCCGCTGCTTTTTTTATGCATGTTATTTTCTGTTTTATTTTAAAGGATTAACTTCTCCTATAATTTAATTTCCTGCTCTGGTTTGTTTCTTGGCTGTTTTTATTATCCACACCTGCCCTCAATTACTCACCTTTTGCCATTAGTCTACACTATTTATTTACTCCTTGTTATTTTCCCGTGTCTCCTGTCAGATTGTCTTTCTTCATTCTTCAAAGTACATAGCTTTCCAGAAGTTTAGTTTCTTTGGTTTTTGGCTTTGCCTTGTTGCCTGGTTGTTGGAATTTTGCCTATACTTTCTGTGTGGACTTTTTTAGTTGATTTAAACTGACCACCGGTGTATAACTGCCTTTTTTTCTTCCCTTAAAACTTTGCCTTTTTTACCGCTACCTTGTGTCCTGTGTCTCTGCATTTGAGTCTGTGTGTAACCAGTGGCTCTATTATAATAGTTTTAACCTAAGTTATGGGCCAGGTACTAGGCTCGTCTACGGAGCCCAATTGTTGTGAAAGAACCAAGTAGACCAGGTAAGTTTTTAACCAAGCAGATTTCAATTCATACACAAAAATATACATTCATAATAAAAATAATAATGAATCTCTTTGTGAAGATCGTCTAGATAAATCATAAGTCACACACGCCAGAGGGATTCAGTCCATGTGGTTCAGTTAATTTTTGGGAACAGTTCATACTCCTACCACAACACGTGTGGCAAGGAGGGGGGTTCTTTATCCAAGGGGTAGCTCGCCATCCAATATCCTTTTACTTATCAGCGTGATCCAGAAGTTCCTTACCAGATAAATTAAAACCTGACCGCTGCCTGCAGAGGATCTCAACGGAAACCAGTCATCCTGACGTCCCGCAGCACGGCACAAATCACAACAGGAAGTGACCTGCCTTAACCCAGTTATTTATTTGCCTCGACAGTCTGGGATTGGCTAATGGTAATTCTGCTGCTTAATCTAAATCACGACAGGCCAATATATAAGCGGGTTACATGTGTTTACCTCAGAATCGTTACTTGCGTAATCTTAACAGTAAAGTATTGTGCAAAAGAGATTACTCAAGATAAATCAATTAATATTGCACATGTCTCGTTTAATATTGTATGTTTGGTTGTTGTTGTTTTTTAATTGTTTCTAAGTCCACGTACTAGCTCTTTCAACTGTAACTTAGCGGATGCTGCTTGTTTAGTTGTCACCACATGACTGAAGTATGAGATGTTGGTCACATGATTACAGTTAGTGAAAGTTTAGCCTATCTTCCGTTGAACATAATTCCAACTCAATGAAACATTTGTTAATATGGCAAATGCATGATTTAGAAACTCATTAGTCATCAATTGCCACTCAAGGTGAGTATGACTGTCCTCTCTGGTGGGTTGTCTACTTGTGGGTCTGACTGACTGACCGATCTACAATCCATATACTTTGGTGCAGTGTGGACAGGGGTAAGTTGTGTCGGTTGGTGATTGTTGAGACTTTTTCTCTGTCCCTATGGCATGGCAAAGTCTCATTTCATGTCACACAACTCCTTTCCAATGTGATCCCAGTTGCTCGATGTTATGTGGAATGTCTTCAGATATTGATATTGTCCTTGAAACCCGGGGCTTGCTGTTCTTCCTTCAGCTGGGAGTACAGTATCTGCTTGGGGAGACGTGAGTTGGACGTGCGGATGACATTGTCGGTTCATCAGAGTTGGGACTGCATTTTTGTGGCGGGGATGCTGGTCATGTTGGCTTCCTCTAGAACGCTGATGTTTGTGAATCTGTCCTCCCAGCTGAACCTCAGAATCTTTTGTAAAGAACTGTTCCTGGGCTCTCAGGTGCCTGCTGTAGGTGGACTATGATTTGGCTCAATACAGCAGGGTGGGAAGGACAATGGCTCTGTAGTAAACTCATTTAGTATGTAACACACTAGCGCACAAATCTAAATTTGCAACACACTGCATGCTGGCCACATTAGTCCTCATTCGTTCTGCTGCAAGTAAGAAAAATGACTGCTAGAGCAAATTAATCACTCAAACCTTAAATGTGTGAAGCCCAAATTGACCTTTACATGGCGCCTATCAAAGGGGTGTATTGCATAATTGAAAATCTTTGAAATATAAATGGACACTGAATCTCATCAAATTTCAATGTAGAACATCAACAGGAGGAATGGACTATGTGCTTTGAGATCAGTCCACTTTGGCTCGATAGGTTTTTGTGCTTAAATATCAATTCCCATCAATCATTATCTTTTAATATTATGGGATTTCTAACAGCATTTTTTGTACTTAGAAGAGCTTTCCAAGATGCACAGTTTTACAGTACCAAGCTGCTCCAGTCAGTTGTAACAACATAATAAAAATAATATACAGTTTAAACTTGAAAACTGTGGCGTCTTCTGCAGTCTTCAAAGGCATCACCAAATCGAATTCAATGTGCAAGTCAAATTGTACATCATATGTCTCTATGACCTTGGCTCTGTAAACATGAAAAAACTCTTTGGAAGTCACACAAAACAGAATGAGGACTAATCTTTGATGTCATCAAGCGACACCTGCTGAAGCTGTTCAGTTTAGTTTAGTAGTGTAATTAATATGAGTTGCACATAGCAAGTGTAAGAATTGAGACAGTTGTACATCGGCAGCTCTATATTATATGGTCGTATGGATGTTTTTAATAATTATATTTTATAATGCTGCATACATTTCTTTAAGAAAAAGGAAGACATATTAATCGAGGAAATTATTTTTGTTGAGTTTACAGTAGAATCTTGTTGTTTGTTGGGCTGGGCTGTCTGTATGTATTGTGTTGGTATGGACAATAGTTATTCTTCTTGGATATTTTAACTTCAAACAAACTTTTCAATTATGAGTGAGAGTGAAAAACTGCCAAATTAACAACGGCTTCAAGGATTTGTGAATGCAGGAGCTCATCACATGAAGCTTGTAAAAATAAAGCATAAACAGGGGTTTTACTGTGAACTCAAGCAACTCCCAAAGCGGAGTCCTAGACACTACAGTTTTACCAAATGCATTGCTTTCAGCCCAAGGCACTTTACTTTCTATCTAAATTAGAGACAAACCATGTTTCAGCTCCCCAGGTAAGAGCTAATGGCCTTGGGTTAGGAAGCAGGCATGAAGACACTCCCACTGATCCAGAATACATTTGGCAGCTTTATAAACAAAAAACTCTTTGTAAACTCTGATGTATCAGAGGAGTCACAGTATGAAATCTGTAGCAACTGATGTGATGTCGTATTGTCAGGAGGGATCTACCAACAAGAGCCGTCTTTTGTTTATTTGCACTTCCTATTAGGTTCTCTCTACAGTAATTGTGTGTCTCTCTTACTCTCTCTTTCAGACATTTTTCAGGTGTGACTATGGATTCCTATCTGTGGTGTGTTTCCAAATATCACCCTAGCAGTGCACTTCACCTCTGATAACTCTACTGGTGATATTCATGCATAAGGAGCCAAAGGATATAAGCTTGTAGAGACAGACAACACACGGTAGCTTTGCTGTCCGAGTACCCAGCAAGTCAGGCTGGCACTGGGGCTCCCACCAGTGCGTTTACATGCCGCTGATCAGAGGAGCAGAAAGGGATATGTTTCCACGGACTCCCCACTGCTCAGTGGAGAGGGATAAAGGCAGGCAGACAACCTGCACTTACCAGGTTTACAGCCAAACATCAAAATACACAGGGTGTGTACAGAGGCACTAGCAGGTTGTATAAACACTTGCTGATTCTGTGGTATGAAGACAGTAGAAGTCCGACAAACCCACTGTATGATAAGGTAAACTGGTGTTATGGAATGTTAATGTCCAGGTTAGGGGTAAATGTTTAGTTAGGCAAGCCCCTCCTTCAAGAAACACACAGGGTTGCTAGCAACAACTATTTTGGAACACACTGAACATACGTTCAATGATGGACAGAGAAGAATTGCATTGGGGTGCAGAAAACTTTTCTATAGATGTTGGATAATGTATCTTCTCTTTTCTTATTTTGTCCTGAACCTGAGTTGCCATTGAATTCCATTGTAACTGTTGTGAATCCAGGCTGACCACAGATGCCATCCTCTTTGAAGGAGTGGGCAACACATTGTTCAGAGCAAACTTTCAAGCCTACAGGGCAAGAGTGTTTCAGGTAGTGCATAAAGATTGTGGACAATTTTGTTCTGTACATTTTCATACCGAATATGTTGACACAAAACCCCCCTTTTTTATTTGTCATGTGAATTTAAGAACTTAACTTTCAACATTTTGTGTTTCCATGGAGTTTAAGGTCCTAAACTCTATGGATATGTCAACCCTGGCTGTTGTGGACCCTCTTAGTCAGACACATAATCGGAGGCCCCCTCCACCAAGGCTGAGTAAATTACCAACTGTTGTTGTGAGTAACCAATATGGGACAGAGTGCTATGGCCTTGGTTGAACAAGATGTTATGTAAGCATTCTGACGGAGATGCAGAAAAAAGTAATGAGCTTTGGATACAGCCTTCTCCGCAATGAATTTGAATCAAAGGCATAAAAAAATATTGAGGTGTGTGGAGATGTACTGCACTGATTAGGTGAAGTAGGCCTCATTTTCATAAACATAAAACTATTGTGCTGAATTAGAGTAATATATTTCTTCTCTAGTCCTTTTCAGATGTTATTGGGATGTGTTGCTCTATCCCGTGAAAATTATGTTTCCAGTGAAAGCCACAGTTACACTTCCATCTTTATCTCTTATAGCTAATACTGTATGATGAATAGCATTTCATAGTAAATGTTAGGCAGTCACTTTGTAGGTAATCTCTATAAACGGGTTCTGCAAATGAATGCAAACAGAACGAGATTTTGGTATCAAAAGCACTCTGGTTTCGATTTGTAGTCCGCTTGTCATCTGAGTAGTATTGACCAATCGTATTTTAGCAGGCTTTGGTTGCATGCAAGTAAACAGTTTATGTGGAGAGCAAAAGAGGAAAAACAAATTGGCCGAGATGCACTCTCTGAACCCATCAGCGGATTGAAGTTTAAAACCAGCTCGTAAACTGTGAAATAATCTGGTCTTGGACTCTCAGCTACTACTTAGCTGATAGCCAATGAGTTTCAGATTGCTTTGAAGGTTCAGAAATATAATATCTACTCAAGTCACCATATGCACTCTCATCTGCAGTCACAGCCTCTGGCCACCATTGGGACTCCCTTTTCATATTATTATAGCAAAGTAAAACATAAAAAATATATAATAAAAAAATCTATAATATAAATATGTATTGCCTTCAGAATCAGTTGCCCTGCTGCTTTCTGAAAGACTTAGGTGACATGCTCTCCATCCGAAGGGATGTTGAATGTATAGTGTGGCAGGCAGAGTAAATGCACTAAATTACTTTTTTTTTAGTGCAGTGGATGGATGCCATTAAAAAAAACAGAGACAAGAGTTTAAAGCTGAGCATCGATGTGATGGTTCAAGTGTTTCAGAGGGACTGTCCATTTAGTGACAACGGGTGCTGGCGGCCTGTCCTCTTTTTGACACACGCATCAAGCTACATTTGACCTTTTTTATCATCTGTGATCAAAGTAAAAATAGGCCAACAATGTGAGGGGAATTTTCAAGTTTTTAGGGAAACTCAAGTCTGTGATGAATGGTGAATGGCAGACCATTAGTGTTCTGCTGATGACAAAGTGGGGCTCTGGCTACAAAAAAAGGCAATTGGAAATGGAGAGTCCATCATGAAGATGAAAATACCAGCAACTCTTGCAATTTTATTTTGGTAAAAAATGTGGTGCAATGAAGGCCACAGGTGGAAAAGCATTTGTATTTCACTGAAAAGTTATTCCCTAAAAGCATTGCTGGAATTTTCATGGCATTAGCATTATGCCAGGGGAACCGTTAATCTTGATGGCAACTGTTGTGTAATGATAGGAAGATTTACTAATGCTAGAATAATGTATTATACTGTAAGTACATCCCAAAGCAGATACATATTTTGGCATGTGTGGAAGCATTTCTGTGATGCAGCTTTCTCACGCTTCAGTTTTTTTTTTCCTCACAAAGAGGCTTTAGAAAAAATGGAGACAAATTCCTGAGGGTTCAAGGCAGAAATAGTCTAAAAACACATTCACGTATTGCACTATCCCTCTGCTTTAACTTACTTGGCAGTGCATGCTCTGCCTGTAACTTGCACCACTCTCGTATTTTAGCATTTTCTCCCTCATATGTAATCTGTAGTATCTGCATCAGTGACTTTGGGCTCAATTTTGGTTTGTGCTTGATAAAGCTGTGACCCTGAAGAGAACACAAAAGCCTCAGAAATAATACCAGAGCTGAAAGCAGAAACTCCCTGTGATCTACCTTTGGGAGTGGAGATTATACCTGCTTAACGTCAAGCAGACCAAATACCATATAAAGAGGCCATGAAATCAGCCAGCTAAATTTCCCCCCTCATCAAAGTGGAGAGGTTAGATGCTGGCAGGCACCTCCAAGCCACAGTGCAGGAGCATGTGTGCAAGCCTCATGGAAATCAGAAAACTGAGCTTGATTGTTATAGGCTTAGAGCAAATCCTTATGGTTAGTTCAATCCATATACAATGGATGGTTTACTAAATCCCTAAAAAATAGATAGAGCCAGATACGTTGTCTTTTTGAACTTTCTTTCAACTCTGCAAAACAAAATTGAAAACTCAAATGGAACCTAAGATATGATATATATTTCGTCACTTGGCTGATGAACTCCCACTTTGATTTTTCTACTCCCATTGTATTCAAATGGAGTAGCCTCGATTGGAAGGGAGCACACTGTTCTAGATTTATTTATTAATTTCCACAGTGTTGGAAGCATTGTTCGGCTGTAAATATGCTGAACTAATGGTCTAAAATATTCGTATTGTATGTTAACTGAGACAAAATTTAAAAAACCATCATGGTGTTAGACCATTGCAAACAATACTATTTCTGTTATCTGTCAAAACAGCTTTTAAACCCTCAAAATATAGATCACCCTACAAGTAGTTTCACTGTCAATTAGATTGCATTTCATTGGCAGGTTCCTGTGAAAATGGTCTTGTCTGCAAGCGGCTTCCATGTATATTTCACTGCTTTATAGTACGGCATCCTCCCTGACTGCATATTACCCGTGGCCTTATATATATCAATCATTCATCACATTGGCCTACTCAAGGAGTTTCAAAGCACAGTCCACATAGTTTACCAGGTTAAATGCAAACAGTGTGAGGGTAAAAGCTTGTTTAGTCATGCCATTATGACTGAGAGGTGATTGATTTGGTGGTTTGTGCCCCCTTCGGGTTGACAGATCTGAGAGCCCACAAGTCTGAAACAGTTCACACCCGCTGCAGCTGCCTTTCCACAGTGAGTGGGCTGTTGGCATCACATATCAAGCATATTCTAGCGGTATTATCCCCCATGGTGATGACGTGGTTGTTATTCAACTACAAACCTCCAGGCTCTGAATTGAAGCATGAGAATTTGAAAACAAATGCCTTTGAAATTGAAATGGTAAAAATGAAACTAGGGGAGGGAGGCTAGTAGTAGCATAGTAAGGCAATGTTTGTGACCACAGAGTTGTGTATTGGGAACAGCCAACAGGAAAAGTGAATGAAACACATTCTCATTTGCAGTTAGTATCCCGGGTCAAGGTGTTAAACTCCACTAGGTTATTCCTATGATCACATTGTGTTTCTAGTTGACATGAAGAATAAAGTATGACAGAAACAGTTACAAGCTTAAAGGTAAAAACAAACTGCAGCAAATCAAGAGATGCGGAGCTGTTACCCTTAATGGGGATCCTCATTAAATCCGCAGAGAGCACCAAATGACTCAGCATGGCATGTTGTTGGATGAAGAAACAATTTCTAAATGGGGTCGACTGAGATTTTAAAGAAAATCCCGCTATACAACAGTTATGGTAAATAAAAGGCTAGAGTCAATTGGACCGAAGATGAGCATTGTGGAATCCAGTCTGGTAGCATTTCGGATGTGGTTTAAAAATGTTAGTAATGTGAGACCACAGAGAGTGCTTTCTCATGTTCGTGTCCGAAAGCTCTCAGTGAGGAGGGATGTGTTTGCACATTTGCTATGTTTAATAAACAGACCAACTGACCTTAGTTTCAGTGCTTTCTATTTTATTTATTGTCACTGCTGTAGCAGAATCTTTCAAAAGTTTTAAAAGTCATGTGTTTTTCTTCTACTGTTTTTTGAATTTTTATTTGGATGTTACATCACAGAAATCTGAATGCCAGACCAATATTCTCATATCCAATAGTGCGTACAGTGGATCATTCTGCTCCCACAGCTTGATGCTAACCGAGTGGGGCTGTGACAGCATATGTGTGGGTTGTAAAACTGGAATGATAGTGGAACTGGGCATCTGTGTGTTCAATGGTGCCATTATGGAAGACTATACCTCCCCCAGTTCTTATCTAAAGATGACACAACATATCATCATAGCCAGACTCACATATGCATCCTGTCTATAGAAAGAATAGGTGTCATGAGAGATGAACTCATTATTGATTTTCTTTTTTTTTAAGCATGTCACTAAACTTAGCCTTCACACGCCAGTACTGTCAGTACACACAATGTACCCAATCATTTTGATTACTGAAATTATGCTGCATTGTAATAGATTTCATGCACTTGACAATGACACTAAAGCCACTTGCCCAGTTTTACTTCCTACAGATATTTGGATCAGGTTGGTGTAATGTATTTGTCTGTATAACACTAATTCCATGTGTAAGCCAGGGGCCTTATAAGAAATATGGGTAAATGCCAGTGAAGGTAACTACATCCATGTACTTTCCCAATGTTATGAACACACACAAAATAATAGGTTTCTGGAGGTAGGTCAATGCGTGAGAGCCCAGGTGCACCCGTGATATGGGGATGCTCCAATTTGGTTCAAATGTCTGCTGTGACTATTGGACCAAGTGGATCTAACCTGACATCTCTCATTCTGTGTCCCTCTTTCTCTCTCTCTGTTAGTGTATGTGTGTGAGAGTGAGGGGACAATGAGTCTGAAAAAGAGGAACTGAGGTAGATTCTGCGGGGGATATGTTAACAGCCTTGTATCATCAGAATAAATGTTGGGTATAAGCCATATAGATTAAAATGAAACATCTAGTAACATGCTGTAAAAGCAATAGAAAAGCCTTTACCTCCGCACAAATCCTTCCAATCGAATTATAACTCAACTGTGAAGGTCTACCACTAACATCCACATGGGTTAATTAACCGGAACAACTTAGTAGCCCTTCGGTATATTAGCATTCTTCTAAATTACCTCTTCCATCTTAGCTAGATCGATACCTCCTACTGCTAACCAGTATCTCTGATGTGGACATTTGGGTCATGACCTGCATGGCGAGAGTCTCTGACAGCTATGGTGACATGGCTGCAGGGCAGAGCGAGGTAACTGGCCCTGGGGAATGAATGATATGGGACATGCATGTGTATGTTTGTGTATGTTTGTGTGTGTGTGTGTGTGTGTGTGTGTGTGTGTGTGTGTGTGTGTGTGTGTGTGTGTGTGTGTGTCCGTCTGTTTATACCAGTTTGATTTACAGTGTTTGATGAGAAAGGGCTAAAATTTCATTTTTATTTCCAAAATTGTAGATATGTTGAATATCTATACAGGGATGTCAAATTTCAAAAGAAATTGCATGCAAGGGCAACAGAGATTACTTTCCTCAGTTCATACTCAGTGTTTTAACTGCACAAAAATCATAAAACAGCCAAACAAACATGATGAAATACAATTGTGTATTTTAGTCATATTTATCAAACATAAATAAAATGTAGAAACATGACCCATATTACTGTCTTGTTTGCCTTGCTTTACTTGTGAAGCCTATATCATCAGTAAAAGATCTTTTGAGGTATACTTTAGCCAGGTAATGCACATTGAAAACTTGTTGTACGAATATAAATATTACAAGACTTCCTCTCTTCATTTATACTGTTTATGGGAGCAGCTGCTGGTTTACTCTCTTTTGAGGAATGCTGCATGCCTGATGAAGCGTCTGTCAATTTTCTTAAAATGATTAACCTACGCTGAGCCTCACTTGCCACAAATAAACACATGATGGTTATTTCAAATCAGACACAGCTCATCTTCCATGCGTGTCACACTGAGGCGGCGACAATCAACTTTGATTGCCACAGTCGGATTTTAATAACTAATGTTAAAAACGGAAACCAGATAATGGCCGGTTGTCATTCTGAGGGAATGAGTTCATCAGGCCTCAAACACATAAAAAAAAAACAGTGCAACGGTTTGCTATGGCTGTCGCCTCGTGGGACCATAAAAGTGATAATGCAGCATGTTCAATGCCTGTATGCCCATGGAATAAATGTTTAGAGGGGAATTTGGGCTAATACACCATGACGAGACGATGACGCGCCTGCCGCTTTCCTTGGTGCTCGTTTTTCCCAGTTTACAATAATGCTGGAAGGTTTTCATATAAAATGAGTTCAGTTAACTGTATTCTTTTTGGTTGTTTGACAACAACATTTAGCTGGAAAGGGAATCTCTCTCTATCTCTCTCTCTCTCTCTCTCTATATATATATATATGATGTATGAAGCCAAATTGTTCTTCTAATCTTTCAGTGAAGATAACAATAAAGGAGAAACGTAGCTTAGAAAAAAGAAAACATGAAAATGGAAACGTGGCAGATGTGTCCTTGGTTCAGTCGAAACAGAAGACATAACAATGCTGCTGAGGACATGTGATCTACTTTGCTCTTGTCATTTGTGTCACGCACACAGTCCTAACAAGCACCAAATGTAATCTTTGCATTTTTTTGTGTTATTTATTCATCCTGATTTTCCTTCTCTCTTTAAAAGTAGCATTTAAAGACCCTAGAAACTTGCCATTTGAGCAATTTGTGTAAATAGAGAGAGAGAGAGAGAGAGAGAGAAGAGAGAGAGAGAGAGAGAGAGAGAGAGAGAGAGAGAGAGAGAGAGAGAGCGAGAGAGAGGATTGCAAATAGCACTATCAAAGTTATTTATGAGACAGTGTGGGATTGGCTACCATTCTGTATTTTAGATTATAAAGACATATTTTTTTCTCAAAGATCCCCTCAAGGAGTCCTTGGAAAGAATTTACACCCCACCAAAGCAGGAGAATTAGCATACTTATATAAGGATATTAGAATGGGTGAGAGCACCCTACAAAGGACTATGCAAACCTCAAGATGCTCTTTCTGGATTTTTTTTTAAATATGTCAAAAGACTTGGAAAGCACATATATCGTTAAAGAAATGCGTATAATGCTAAAATATAGATGTCCTCTGGCAAAGGCTACTTAACCTCATTCAGTCATGCAATCAATTAAAGTGAAAAATAAACATCAAAGTAAACTAATCAGCTCCTTTTTGGGGATGGCAGTGTTAATTTATGTATTTATTGTCAAATCAACTGGGCCGTGAGACCAGTGTCCTCTGATTTGAGCAGCAACAAACTGACGGTAGCTGTCCTTGGTCCTGAATGGTGGTTTGTTATACAGATGGAAACTAATAGAGCTGTCCAAGGTGCTGAAAGCGTGACTGGACTCGACTCAGGCCTGCGGCTCATTTAGGATTTTAAATAGATGTGTATGGCATAAAGGGAAACACACATACACACACTCTCTCTCTCTCTCTCTCTCACTCACTCACTCACACACACACACACACTTATCCACCTGCAATGATTTGCGTAGTTACTTATAGGAAAGTTTCTTTGAAAAAGTGCAATTCAAAAAGTAATTTTGGGGGTACTTGCTCCTCATTAGTCTGTCAAGGGCCACAGGATGTCACCTAACAAATTGTGTCACATTATTTGGCAACGAGATTACTATCACCATTTTAACATATTACATATATATAGTTGTATACATACATATGTATACATATATATGTATATAAATATATATGTTTATATATATATATATATATACTGTATATATTACACAAATATATATATATAAATATATATATATATACTGTATATATTACATATATATGTAGAGTCTTTACGTGGTATACACCAATTGTGTGCTAGCAGTAAAAAATAAAACCACCATTTTTTTTTCTGTAGCACCAAGCTAAGTCGTTTTCACCCTAGTCAGTGCAGCTCTGCTTCCGCTTGGTGAAACCACGCATGTGTTGATCCGTGCTGCAGCAACGTGCATCAGTTCCTCTCTGACCCCAGTGTTAATCTGCATTCAGACCGAGGCTCCTCTGTTTTTTTTTTCAGCTGCTCGATGTTAGAATAGCATATTACGGGGGGGGGGTTTGCCGTCTGTGGCAGTTTTTTTTAGGGCCCTGTTAGACTGACGATTCGCCAAAAGACACGCGGAAAAAAAAAAGAAAAAAAAGGAAACAAGCGACGCGAAATCAAGCTTTCTACGTGCATCGATTTTTTTTGTTTTGGCTGATTTTCACTTCACCGCACGTCCGCCTCGGGTCTAGATTTGCAGACCCGCTGCCGCTAACGTGCGTAATGTATCGTAGAGAGGAAACACAGTAAATAGACGGACACGTCCATCTGCAATAAAGAGGAAGCGAAGATGGTGATGATGATGGCTCCGCCGAATTTTGCCTCCAAATGCTCGACAGCAATGGCGAAGCCTTCCCTCCCCCTGAAGCTGTTTCTCTGGGTGTTTATTGCCGTTAATCTTCCTACAAGGTAAGCCATCGACGCCGTCATGTTTCCTCTCTAAACCGCGATTCTGTGTCGGCTTTGTTGGGTTGCGTGCGCCTTATTTTAACAACATGTAATTTTTTTTGTTGCGTTGCCTCCCATCTAATGCCAACACAGCCCTGCTTTTGGTGGGATCCTGGGCGATTAGGTAGCTGAGAGGAATCTGATATAATGAGGAAAAGCCCGAGTGATGTTGCGCATAGATCACATGTTTAATCGTGGTTCGACATGGGAGCGTGATATACATTTTTTTTTTTTTTTTTAGATACCTATAGCGACACATGCATCGCATTACTAGGAGATTTTTTTTTTTTTTTTTTTACAGAAAACAAAAGCGACGAACAGCTACAGTCTGACTTAAATATTCGGATGTGGAAATCAAATGATTTATTAATGCCCGTGCAATTCTGCAGTTAAACATGTCTATGGAGAGGCCAGTATCTCTCACAATCTGTCCAGCGTTAGAAATAGCATAGTGGCAGGCTAATTTGCTTGGAGCTAAGGCTACATATAGTCCCTACTTAGCTGTCTTTTGAAGGATCAGGTCTATTTTAAGAGGCGGAGAGCCTCGTTTTTAAACGCAGGTGTCGGATGTGGCAGAACTCGAACATATTTATGCAAACAGTCGTTTGGAATGAAGGCAACTTGAGTGTGAATGAGGGTATGTTTCATCTCACGTATAAAAAAAATAAATAAAAAAAGCATTTCAAAATGGCAGACAATCACACAGAGAACACAAGTGTAAAGGCACAATAAGGACAAGGATAACACATATGGAGTCATCCTTGTCTTGAACACACACGCACACACACACACACGCACACACACACACACACACACACACATACACGCACACAGACACAGAGGCAAAGGACTGCCATTTCAGCTTGAACTGAGGTGCAGATTTGAGTTTGTTGAGAGAAGCTGTTCGGTCTTCCCCGGTCGAGACATTATTCCTCGTGCGCTCAGACGTCAAGAGGAAGGATGGTGAGGCTTCTTTGCTTCGCTTTCGTCTTCTGAGAAATGGAGGCGGATAAATCGGACGACGTTCAATCGCCGCCATGCTGATCGCAAACCTCGGGGCCCCCGGCACCGGTGCCCAGGCTTCATTGTTGGGCCTGTGCATTTCTAATTGTGTGCCCAGGTAGTGATAGGCTTGAGTAAGCACTACACCTTGCCCAATTGCATTACACCAACAATTGAGATATATGTGCAGGTTGTGAATTTTATCAGTTGTGATCGATACATTAATTGAACTGGGATGTGACATTTTAGTGCTTCTTAGATAATCATACCAAGGCCACGTGAGAACTCTACATGTGAACACCTGTACTAATGTAATATATGTGGCTCAAAGCTAGTTACCCCCCTATAACAGCAAGATATATTCTCTTTCAAATAGTTCAAATACAAGTCCTGTGCATTGTATCGTTGTATTAAAAGGCAGCTAATTGCTCGGTAAGTTGCATGCAACGTTATTTGTGGTTAGTGTATGAGACCTCTTACATAAGGCGTCTCTCAAGGCCTCATTGTGACTCATTGGCAGTTACTATGTGCAGTGATGTCTGATTACATCGCTGTACATGAATCCCTAATGCACAGTCCTCCCTCATGTAGAAGTAAAAGATATGTATCAACAAATGTTTTGGCGTATTGCTCCTTCAGTCGATAATTAGGCTCCAGATGTAGGCCCAGGGTCCGCAGGGAGATTTAGTAAACCCTGATAGCATGGCCATCGCAGGAGGAAGTGATGTCAGAGTGAGGAAGTGCTCTGCTCAGGTTTTTTTCTATTAATGCCAAGTGATGTTTACTGTTTGGTGAACTCAGCGCCAGCGTTTTAGGTTGCAGATGAAATTCATCATATAATCATAATTTGGGACCCACTGCAATTTACTTTTGTATACATTTCTGTTTTTATCTGTTTTCTAACCAGAACTGTACTAGAACTTATTTGAATACTAATTTATATTCTCCATGGATCAACAAAAGCCTATATTGGTTTGATGGACACAGATAATGGATATATACATGTGACATTCCAATAAATCAGATTTCAGGGTTGTCGTTTAAAAATTTCAATAAGACATGCTAGTTTTTATTAGTGTCATTGAAGTCACATTAACTGTCAATGAATCACATTTGATATATCAAATAATAATGTATACATCTTCCTCTAATGCCTGACAAATAATAATACAGTTCTTATAATCTGACATATTGGAAAAATAAGTAGGTCCACCAGAGTAATACTGATCGTTAACAACATATATTTTTTTTCCATTTCAAGTGAAGAATAATCCTCAATATGGCATAGTTTCTCTAAATCTGTCTGGGTTTTATGACATCAATTTAGAATATGTCTCTGATGTGAACATGTTGTGTTGTGAATTTAACTCTATCCCTCATCACCTAAGATGTCAATGTTGTATAGCTCATGTCGTGTCAATGCAAGCAATGCAGAAATCCAATAAGGTAACAAAAGCACCTCCAATGACGAATGTAGTTGTGGCTTAAATGTGTTTGATAGCATGAAGATGTCAACCTTTTTTCTTTTTTTTTTTTTTTTTACCTGTCCATTTGAAAGGACAGTGGAAGATGACAGTCTAAGCTCATAGCTGCCTCTTGTTTACAATTCAGAGAATCTGTCGTATTAATCACCCAGGAGCATTGAGGTCGGAGTGGTTTCAGATTCCCGGGGTAGAGTTTTGTGTATTAACAACAGTGGTGATTACTCACATTTACTCAGCCCAGTAAGCACCACGTGGAACCTGAAGAAGGGTCATGGATATTGGGACAGAACGTGCCTTTGTTATTTCTGAGTGTCCTATCTAACGTATTTTCACTATGGCTTTCACTTTTCACTTTCTAGCTTTTATTCTCAGAGATCCCGGGGATAAATATAGATCTACTACCCTTACTCCAAAAGGGTTTGTGCGTTTCTATTTAAAGGAGCCAGTTACAAAGCAGGTAAATGAGGATACTAGAGTAGAGAGAGAGAGAGAATACTGTTAAAACTAGCCCACTGATGTTTGGTTTCCATCCGTGGTCGTGTATATGGCCTGGATTTGTATGCATCTAAGAGTTTAATACTAGTCAGTCGATTATAATTTGACTCACTGCATCGTCACCCATATGAAGCTCCAAAAAGTTAAATGATATAAATGTAAAGAGAAAGGTCATCCCACCCAGAGTTGGACCCTGCTATCCCTTTCTTAATGATTGACACGCATTTCAATCCACCAACGTTGGACAGGATCTTAATTACTTATTAATATTTAATGTTGCTGCTGCTGAGAGTTTGTTTACATCATCTTTTTTTTTTTTTTTAAGATAATAAGGATTGGCTATTTAGCGTGATACACCACATTGACAACAATACAAATTGGCCTAATCTGCCACACTGTACTTGATTGCTGAAAGAAACAAGTCAACCTTGCATGCCAACATCAACTTATTTACAGGATTCTGAGTTTAGCCTGTAAATGTACACTTGTTCTCACTACCTAATGTCAGTTATAGTAAGTAGAGCAGGCTGACAGTCAAAAAAAAAAAGTGGCCAGTTCATTGTGTCGTATTGTTTTATTAGTGGCAGAGCTTGTGGGAGGAGGGTTGTGCTGTAGCAACGTCTGACGTGCACAAGTGGTTTATTGTGTTGTTGACATAGGTGCAGAACCAATTTCATGTTGGTTGATAATTAGCGTGAGGGTTCACTAGATTTTGTTCCTTTTATTAGGTAGAGTTTAAAACATGCAAATATAGATGATAGCTCAAGGGAACTTCATGTGTGTGCTAATGGAAGGCACAGAGCTGTGTCTATAGCTGGTATTGCCGTCATTACCCTACTTAGACCAGCTTATGAATGTGTAAAACTGCAGAAGATGGGACACTTCACTGCGGCTTTTACATGGAACCCTGAGATGTGATTTTAATTGAGATGTGTTTGGACCGCTCCATACAGAGCCGATGAGAGTGTTTATTGATGATGGCTCTACATGTGAAGGGGTAGAATTTCCGAAAATGTCAGACTGTCCTCAATGAAAATTGGTGTAAACACAACAAACTCCGTAACTCCACTCCTCTCCATCATTACATACGCAGCCACGAACATGCATATGCATGAGAAACCAAACACTAATGTCGGCACAAAAACGCACACGTACAACACACACTGGCGCAGACCTCTCTGTGGATCTTCAGGTACCGCATTAGTAGGCAGAAACTCAGATCTGTCTGCAGTGGAGAACACATGAGCTCTTCCTTTTGATCTGTTTGTCTTTGGAGTGTTTCCATATGCACAAAGTTACGCTGCGAGATGAATACAGCAACCTTAATTAATAAAAAAAAAAAAAACAGACGTTTCAAATTATTACACCCTTCTCTGCTCTGTTTATCTACTCATCTATACATCTATACATTTAGTCTGTCAGTGCCAGAGACAGATACTCCCTGGATGTATATTTTATGGTATTCAGTTAGGCATATCTAAAAGGTTACACGTGCGAAAAAATATGAAGATTTAATGTTTAAGGCACTGGTATGGTGGTGTAGATGGATGGCACTTAATGCAGTCTAAGGAAGAGTGCTGGTCAATACATTATTCCTTGCACCCAGCCTAAGAACACAAGAAAGCTATCAAAGCCTCTATCCTTATGCTTTACCATTGAAACTGTCTTTTTTTTCACTTCACCATCTTTATTATTTCATTCAGAAGTCTTTTTTTCTTCTCATTGCCCTTAAGCTTTGCTGAAAGCTCGCAACTGTTTCAATCTCTTCTATGCCGTTGGCTGATTCTCCAAACTCTTTTTTTTCTTGGAGTCTCTCTATCTCACTTCTATCTTTCTGTATCCATTCATCCCTCTATCACTTTTCTCTGTCTTGTTTCTGATGCATTGTGTGCCTGTACACATCTGTGTTTAATTATCAGTGTTTTCTGTCATCTGAGGCACAACGTCCATGTAATTAGTGTAGTAGGCATCTCTTTAATGCATATGCACACAGGGAAGATCACACAAATAGTAGGAGGTATGTAACGTGTGTATATATATATATCAATAAAATAGTGAAAAAAAATTAAAGAGCATAGTACAAATCACAATGCAGTAACAGTGGAGTGCAACGTGTGAATGAATAGTCCCAAATTGAATAAAAGCAAAGACAAGCAGAAGAGTTGTAATTGTTGATTTGAAAGAACTGAGATTTGTAGCAGACCTCAAGTTTTAATATGCTCAGAAGCACTGCTCCTCCCTGTTTAGTAACGCTATGAAGATAAAAGATATGTACATTTCATTCTTTTGATAGTAGTCTCAACTGGTGCTTTTACAAACCTCTTGGAGTTCATATAGATATTTTTTTTTCAATAATATTCACACATCATGTTCATGCTTTTCTGTCTACTTTCTTTCTGTCACACACATAGAGTGCATACACACCTCACTCCTGGCCTTCAGCAATACACACATTCCCTCTTACTGCAGATGACCTCATGCAGTGCTGAGTCTCCTGACACTCTATAGTCATACTTGACAGCAGCATGTTGTTACCAGCATTAATTGGCCCTAATGTATTGTCATACGTCCATCTTCTACTCAGGTCTCAGAGCTAAAAAACAATATCTTTTGTAACAGAGACCAAGCCATTTCAGAGGTATAATTTACCGAGATCCCACCTGTCTCTGTGAGAGCAGGAAAAACATTTACAGCCCAGCCGTGGTGGTATTTGTGGTAGGGGGCTCTTGAGACATCATTATCCTTTCAGTTTGAGATGTCTGAGGTGAGGAAGTAAACTTAGGAAAATTGTCTTGTGTTCTCCAGCTCTCACATAAGCTTGTGGGGCCCTAAAAACCTATTTACACTTCGGTAAACAATTCTGCCGTCAGGCTACCCAACTTTCCCAACGTAGAATTTTTTCACCAAGTTGGAAATTTAAGGAGAGCTTTTGCTGTTTTTTTTTTAAGGTAATTGTGGAGGTTGTCGTTCAAACTCTGGGCCTGACCGTAATAGTATATGCAATTCCTCTACATTTCTTTTGACACATTTATGAAATAAAGGCAATTTTGAGAAGCAGTGGGTAGATTTTGGCTTTTACTTTTCGCAGTAGTGAAACTTAGTACTTTGAGTGCATGTCAAGCTATAAAGACAATTACACCTTGAGGTGTCCATGCCTTTACTTGAAGAGATTACCATCTTTTTTTGTGTAAACAGTGTCACAGCTCTTTGTCAATCAGTTTATCACACTAGTCCTTTGTCACACAAGTTTTTGGGGAACATTAGCCACCTGGATGGAAGCCTGCAAAAGTAAAAACATCTCACTTTGAAAGAGGGGCCATTATTGAACTTGTTTCAGTCTTGATGGAAGAAGAAATTCATGAATCCTTGTGATGAATCTGTCCAGGTGGGCATTTAATGTTGCATCCAATTTACTTGACATTAATGCTAACATCTGCTGTCTAAACTGCGGTTAGTTTGCATGACTGATGCAGGCAAAGTTGCTGACTATGTAACCACATTACTTAAATTAAACATTTGCAAGATCTCTCCATGGGGAAAAAGTGTGTACGAGGCTTCCGGGAGGACCAATTTAATGATGAAAGCGATGTGTCACATAAATGATAGTGGCTCTCAGCTGGCGTGGTGGTGCACACTGATACAGTATGCCCTAATGTATGTTCCATGGAAAATAAACCAAACAGTGTAAAACTCAGAGAAAGAAGTATCTCCTTTAGATCATCTAACTGCGTGTCCCTTCAGAGAAAGCATAATTCCCATCAGCCATAAACTCACTATATATATATATATGTATATATTATATACCGTTTTTAGATTAGCATATATGTACGAGCCGTGTGCTATTTTCAGGCTACAATTGCTTTGTGCTTTTGTATTTTCTGAATCTATTAAGTGTTCGATGTCAGGAACAAGACTCAGAACCATGGGATTTTAAAAGGAAAAAAAAAACATTGAACGTCTGCATCTCCATGCAGGGAATTCAACGATCTGAATATCCAATAGCATTTTTTTTTTTCACTGTCTTATCTGATGTGGTCTAAATGCATAACAGGATTGGTCTTGAAATACTAGTTGGTGTTTCACCAAAATACTAAATTGTCCAGGTTGCAGATGAAGTTTAACATATTTGATGTAAATCTGAATCAAAGAACCATGTTTAAAGCACTTTTTTTGCAAATTAGAATGTATGCACAAGATGACATTGCTGCAAGAACACAGACATCTCTGAGTGAAAAAAAAACTATATCTGGTACATAAAGGAGATAACAACTTTTAATGGGCGGTTGACCAGACAACATGAATATTTGATTAATGATAACCTTATAGTGTGAAAAATGCATGTTGTTGTGTACCATAGATAATTCATATATTTATCCTACAGAATGATCACTTCTTTTGACTCTTGTTTTTCTGTAACTCTTGTTAGCATTTTTGAGTGGTGCAACTACTTTGTTTCACAAGAAAAATCCCATAAACAAATTGGAAAGGGAAGCATATTTCAGTGTGTCTCTATTAGCAATAACGTGCTGAAGAAAAGCCTGAAAATATCCCTTCTGACCTTTATCGCTAAGCTCCTCATATTTATTTATAAAGAAAGCAGAGCACAGTACAAACACTGCTTGCTCTTCTTTTAAAAATAAACTATTGATTACATGTATTTATTTTCTCTCTCCTCCTCGCAGCTCCTTCCAGACTGAAGACGACGATGAGGTGGCTAACAAGACGTGGGTGCTGACTCCCAAAGTGTACGAGAGTGACGTCACACACATCCTAAACAGCCTACTAGACGGATATGACAACAAACTCAGACCTGACATTGGAGGTGGGCGCTGATTTCTCACAGATGATTCGTTTAGTTGCAGAATTGCAAAGAAATGCACCCACATTTATGGCAAAAATTTGCAATCAGACACGTACTGTATATGCACTCATTATCTGAGAGACAAGCCCATACCCAAGCCATTCATACATTAACTGTAGGAAATAGGATGTAGCATATGCGATGTCACTTATGGACTTCTGAAAGGATTCTGGAGCCCGCCCTGTTCTCACTTGTTGAAGATAATCCATGATTGTGCAGCGGAACCCAACCCCAAAATACACTCCTCTTCAATTTTTCTCAAAATTGTCACTAATAAATACATAAAATGAGTTAATAAATTAGGGAAGACTTTCTCCTTTTTTGTAGCTAGAAAGGTGCACTCGGTATACTGCAGTTCTCGGCCCGGTTTGTCTGCAAAGAGTGCAGCTGTATTGTGTGATTGAATGAATGCAACCCACAGCTAGACACCAACAAACAAAAAAAACACATTGTTTAACACGTCAATCAAACACAAAAAATAAGGGGATGAATTCAGGCATTTGGCTCAAAGTCGTCGTACAAGACATGTTGTACAATCTACATCATCAAACTCATCAGGCTGTCTGCCCGTGTAGCAGCGGCTGAGTGACGGTGATGTCCAGCAGTCTGTGTATCGGTAGCTCCGTTAGCTGTTTTCTCTCCAACAAACTCCACCGCATAACCGTATCAACAGGAAGAAGTAAAGCGTGCATCTACTCATGGACGAGGCTCATGCTCGGGACAGCGCCAGATGTAAACATTGATGGCGTCCTCCTCGGCTGAGCTGTAATGTCAGCTAGCTGAGTGGCGCTGGATGTGCTCGCAGTGTCGAGGCTAGATGCACACTTTCTTCTGTGCAGTGATACGGTTGACAAGTTTGGTACGGTATCAAGAAGATAGTTCCTACATGAAACGGCTCAAGGTCCGTGGCTTATCTTGAGTAACTGGGTCATGATTTCTGGAAAGAGACGTTGCTGTTCAGTCAATGCTTTTTTGGGGTTTTAAGCACCCCAAAGCCAAGTGCCATCTAGTTCCATTATATCCGAGTGAAGGCAGTCATCTCGGGCCGATATAATTAACAGTCGCTAACTCGCACTAATGTAGATTAATAAATAGCACTAAAGGCAAGAGGAAAATACTTTATTTGGGGGTGAACTGGACTCGAATTTGGGCACCTTTTTTTGTTTTTAATCAGCCTCAAGGAACTGAGAACACAGGCTTGTGGTTAGGTTCATGGTTAGGTTAATCAGGGGGCTTTCAAATGATTTCATATGCCCAAGAGTTCAGAGATTTCCCTCAACATGTCATTAGGATCCATTGGCTTCTCACATAATAACAGTGTTTGGGTGAGGAATCTGTTCACTTTATACTTTACAATAAAAACTAAATAACTTGATCTTAACACCAATGACTCGTTACTTTGCTTGGCCTCTACCATGATGGCCTGGAATTACTTGATATCCTAACCAAAGCCCAAAGATTAAAAATCATGTTATCCAAAGTACTTTGTCTCCTGACAACGGATACATTTGTTTTATTAATCCGGCAGCAGACAGTCAAATTGAACAATTGTAAGTTTTGCAGGCTTCTCATTTTTAGTCTGTGCTCACTGCTGCTTTAGCCAGTTTAAAATAACCACTAATGGCGGATTGTATCACCTATCAGCTATCTAGTTAACAAAAATGCTGTGAGTTACTGGTCAAAAAGACAAAATGAAACTTGGCTGTTGTCTGGATCCGCAACAGGATTTAGACTCGATAAAAATGCTATCAAACACCAAGCCTAGCCACAGGAATAACATGTCAAGGCACACCTACTCAGATGGCTCATGAATGTTTATTTTAAAGTAGTTAATGCACACTTTGAAAAGCATTCAGTATTTCTTTAACTCTACTCTACTGTTACGCTGTTTTGAATTCTAAATGGCATTACATTTTAAATCAACTCATGACTTGTTTAAGTCTCAAAACACAATGTTTCGGACTTTGACTCGACTGAGGACTTCATAGTTAAGTATTGTGACCACCTCTGGTGGTAGCTAGTAATAATGTTTGTCATACCAACTGATACCCTTTGAATATCTCTGCTGCAAATTGGAAAAACAACAGGAAATAATTACTTTTTAATTGCACTGCACTGGATGGCCTATTCGCTGGCTGTAGAAATTGAACATGAAGGATTTCATAAGCACAGCATAGAGTTAATTGTTACACCATACTGTGTAGTACAAGGTGTCCTCGTGTGTTTGTTTCCGGTGTCCACTCTATGTATGTGTTTGTGTTTGTGTTGTGTGTTGATGGGCATCTGGGCTGACTATAAATAATGTCTACCTGTGGCAATGTACATGCACGCATTATGGTCGGGGTAGCACGCCTTGTCTTGTCGATGTGAGAAAGAGACAAGTAGCTTACTCCCTTCACTTTGACAGACAGCTGGGCAAGGCTCCATTGTCTGCACAAGTGCACGTATATCCTAAAGCCTGTCGCGTCCATCTGCAAGAGCAGAATAGGGAGATATTCAGTACCCTTGAATACTTGATGATTCATGGGTCAGTATTCCCGGGAAACTGGTTTAAGTCAGAACCTGTCACATACTCTTACAGTATAATAAAGACATACCACTTCATATGCTAGCAGTGAATTGCTTCGCCATTTACTGTGGGGGAACAGGTGAGTGCTGTAGTAAAGCGGCAAATGTTAAGAATAGATTTGAATAAATGCCCCAGCAGGGCGTTGCTGTTACATAGCATGTGGTGTAACCCTTCAGCTGCTAAGGTGCTCCAAACTTGCCTAATTTCATTTTCACACGTTGGTGAATCTTTTCCAGTTTTCTCCCAATTTTAAATGTGTTGTGGTATTTGTCACTGCTCCCTCGACTGTTGACCTAAGGACGGAATATATGTGGTACCTCATCAGCTGCTTCTTCGCACCTCCAACTGAGAGGTTCTTGCTATCCCACCCTGGTTTCAACCCCTTCCTTGAAGGAGCTCCGGTAGGCTTCTCTAGTGCAACGAAAAGAGAACAATTCCTCACTGGCTTCCCCACCACAAACATGGCCAATTATTTTAGGTGGAAAAAGGCAACGACTAAGACAGAGTACCACTGCCAAGAATTGACCTGATACAGCTTTAAAGCATGACTAATGAATTGTTCAAATAATGGCACAAGATGAAAGCAGCTGAGTAACATGGATGTATACAGTAAGTCTGTTACACTGCTTTCATGGTTTTCCCCTATACTATACAATGTGTACAATGCTGCATATAATTTGACACATTTCGTGAAGGGCATCGTCTTTATTCTTAAGACGTTAGAAGTTGGCTTGTGCTTTAAATTGAAGAGCAGCTCAGATCTGCTTTGAGGTGCAGCATCAGCCCAGAGAGCCACTGCGTAGCTGGGCGGCTGGCTGCCACCGACTTAACCATCATCTTCAAACGCACTATGATCTCTCTCACTGGTGGTATTCCAGCTGCTGCCAAGTTACACAGCTACAGAGGGGTTATAATTAGCTGGCTATACTGTCATCTGATCCACCAACCAATCAACCAACTAACCATACCAAGGCAAAGCGAAGATTCTCCTCCACTCCTCAAAGTGCTGAAATGCTGTGGATTTAGATTCATTTCTGAATGTGCCACAGCCTCCCTTTGAAGTCCATTGTGGTGCTCATTTAATTTTAATGCCCCTGGAGTCTACTGTACATATGAAAAATGAAGCAAATAGGACAGAGAAATTGAGAGAGAGAGCAAGAGAGAGAGAAAATCCTTAGTTCTTAAATCATAATACATCCATGGCTTTGATGGAAAGTCATTGCCTTCTAAAAAATAAATATATTGTTTAATTTAATTCACATATATAGAGAGCAATGGAGAGGACATGCAGTTGTACAGTGAGTTTAATTAATAGGTCTAGATAATTAGTCAAGCATGGAGCTGTATTTGGTCATTCTATGAGCTAATTTGATCAGCCATTCACTGGGATGCCTGTGGTGGCTGTGTTTCATGTATTATGACGTCTTAGACAGCAAGTTAGAAATCTCAGCTCAGCCACTTTATGTTCACTGGCATCTTGGAATAATGTTTCCTTGGCATCTATTTGTGCATTTATGAGAGACATCCACTTTCCAGTTGGCTGTATAAAAGAATACACCTTTTTTTTTTTATGTACAAATATTTTATTTAGGCCATGTATGTATATTTATATGGATTTCTTTTTTTTTTTACCAATAATCCAGTCCCGGGATCAGGGTTGCATATTTTCTGCAACACATTTTAAGTCTACACCAATTCTAATTATGCTAAAACAGTAATAAGCACTCGTATTCATAGCAAGTAGTGTTAGTCAACAACTGTGTGTGCGTGATTCCCGTTTAAAGATATGTGTGCAAAGGCGTGGGGGTGTAATGCACATGCATGTGTGCCCGTGTGACCCCCTCTATGTAGCTATCTCTCACACTCACTTCCGCTCTCATATCTTAACCCAGACACTGTTCTCAGACATAACGTCCAGTCATCCATAAAGATACGCATTGTAGTGAAGTGCACGCAAGTGTAGTGATCCAGGCTGACTTGGAAGGTCTGACAGAGCATGGGCGTCTGTTTGACACCAAGCTTTCCAGTTTCCTGAGCCAAACTGCTTCTGACGTCTGCCCATCTCACTAAGTGTGGGCAGCAAACACCAAGGTGTAATGCATGTCGGTGGACAGATGTACACATGCAAGCGCTCAAGCAAAGATAATTCAGTTATACATGAAGATAGCAAACTTTAATAGTTTAACAAAGGAAAGACTATAGGTCAGCAGTCCAATGTGCCTTTTTTTTTTTTTATTACCACACGGACGCAAGACACCCTTCTTCAGCATGTATTCTGGCAATTTTCTAACAATACACGCTGAATAAGGGCTTCTTGCCCCATACATCCGTGTGGCAATATTAGAAAAAGTCGAATTGGGGTGCTGTCCTAGTCTTTTTATCATCTCTACATAAAAAAACCCAATATTCAAGGTCTAGTTGTGTGTTTGGTGCTTGTGTCTCAACATTAAATAGTTTCCAATTTAACCGCTGCTTGTTCATCTCCATTGGGCTCAGCATTGTAATCCTTCCTCAAATCTTGTCAAGTCAAGATATTTACGAGGCACTTCCAACAGAGAAGTGCGTCACTGTGGGAGCGCCCGGCATCAGCAGGTCTGTGAGAAAAGACAGTAACGGATTGGCTGCAGAGATGAGCTCACAGGCCTGAAGCATAGAAGGGTAGGAAAGGGATGGATGGGATGTTGCAGAGGGCACAAAGGTATTGTGGTAAATGGGACAGGAGTTTGTCAGTAAATACAGACAAAGCATGGGGTTTTCTGACATTGGCAGAAGGCCTGTTTGAGGACATTGTCCCTGTAGGCTCTGATGTAGTTTCCTTGCAGACAAAGGAACAAGGTTTTCCATTTCATTAGTGCCATCGGACACATCTTACACCTGATAAAATCCCGATAATGTAATACAGTGTCGTAAAAGTAAGATGGGATCATTTAATTTAATGCATATTCTGGAGAGAACTGCCTGTCATTAACTTTTACAATGGACCGAAAATGAATTAAGCCAGCAATTACAAAAATATGAAATCAACATTGTTTTAGTTTGGCCACAGTATACGATAACCATTTGAGAAAATCAAACACCAAACAAAACACCCAAAAACAGTTACAACAACAATAATGGATAACAAATATATTTCTGAAAGGGGACAATATATATGAAGATTGTTTTCTACACTTGTCTTCACTAGAAGTGTATTGACATATTAAATGAAATATTAGTTTGATATGATTTTTGTAATATTATATAATGAAAGTCATATAGTGTTTTTTTCATGTCCTCTTTGTTCTATTGTGATAAAAATCCTTTTTTTTTTGCATTGCACCTCTAGTTTTTTGACTTTATAATTGCATTTTCCCATCGTATTTGATTGATTTTAGCATGTGGCTTCAGTATAACGATGTGGTTTCATATTGTGGATTTGATGCCTGATAAAGATCCATGACGAAATGTTGCATTTTCACTGAACTTAGTGCAGACAGTGTGCAATCATTCAACACTTTCTCATGATTTCATCATACGCACCTGTCAATCAGGTGTGTATCCGATAAAACTTGACATGGAATACCACGGAAAGCTAGCTGAGCAGTGATGCTGTCCAGCAGCTTCGTATTCACACATTCACAACAAGGAGATTATGTCCCTCTTTTTCTTCATTGATGATGAAGCTGTAGACAAAACTGATAAAAAAAAACTGCCTGAAACTTATTGTGCATGTGCATGATAAATAATTGCTCATTTATAAAACTGACTTCTTGTGCTTCTTTTCAGTGAAACCAACAGTGATCCACACAGACATGTTTGTCAACAGCATCGGCCCAGTAAATGCCATAAATATGGTGAGTAATACTGGACTATAGTGTTAATATGGCGATGTTTTTTTTATTAATAATCAGCCTGAAACTGCATGTATAACTATTGGAGAATATCTACTTAAAAAAATGTATGCAGCTGAGCGCATAATGATCCAGAGGGTAGCTCTCTGGAGCTGGCAGGGTTTCACTGTCTTACTCAAGCACCCTTCAGCAGAGCAGATGCTTGCTGTCAGGGTGGATGGGTTGGTCTACCTAATCACTATTCTGCCCCACTGCCCCTGTAGTGTAGCAACACAATGCAGGTGTCATTCAGTTACTTAACTACAGCACTGGCCTTTGCACCAAAGGGGATGAATGCGATCCATTTCTTGCATCTGCATTAAACACCTCTTATTTCAAATTACAAATACTGATACACAGTTGACCAATTGTGTTGCTTAACACGCGGGCCAGATTTCAAAAGCAGCATATTTTGCAAATGGCTGTGCGAGTTGGCAAATCCTAAGATGCTCGCACTTTGTGGTTGCCAGGAATTGCATCAGTGACAATCTGAAGTGTCACCTGTTCGAGCTCTTTGTGTATTCAAATCAACATTCCAGGTTGTGATTTTCCTCAGATCTGGTTGTTTCGTTTGTTTTGTCTTTTTTTTTTACTTTTGATCATGCGATCTGTTTTTATGGTGAAAGTGACACATTTGAGTTGTGTACTGGTTGCGCTAAATATAATTGTGTTCACCAACTACAATGCTGTTTGTTTTTGATACATATTTCTTTAATTAAAATGTTGCATATAAACCTTTTTTTTCTTTTGAAAGTATTTCAGTTATCTACAAATAAATAATGAATTCATATATCGCTATCCATTTTAGAAACATCGGTATTGGTCCAATTATGGTTTCTCTCATTATTGTTCCGCTAGTGTACAGAGTACAACTACTAAAGTAGCAATAGAATAAACAGAATAAAATTGTTATTTTTTTAACCACTTTATTACTTTAAAATGCAAGACACTTTTTATGTCCACAAAGCCAGGTCTGTGTAGGATTTGTTTTATTACTCTTACAACGAAGCACAATAGTTTCAGCCAATATGAGTGGGAGCACTTCTTTCTTGTACAGTACCAGCTTCCAAAACCGATATGTATCAGTGTGGTCCTATTAATAAAAATAACAATTTGACAATTTGTTGGAACTGAATTTCAGCTCTCAGTTTCAGATAGAAAGATCGTACCCCTTTGGTAATGTTGTAACAATGCACAGTAACTAATGAATTCGGTAAATGAAAACTGGGGAATATTAATGGAATATATATATATATATATATATATAGCTGTCACTCTGCAGTGCAAGAAAACAGTTCATCTGATGGAATAGAAAAAGAAAAAAAATGTTCTCTGGATAGAAAGAAGGATTAGCAAATCCGAGTCTCTTGCAAATCTCACATCAGCGTTGTTTTATGTGTCATTGTTTTCTGTAGCACGTCCCCGCTGAGAACCCACTTCTATTGTTATTCTGCAGAGCAGTCTGCTCTCCATGGTGGTGGCGTTCCGTTTCACTTAGTCTTAGCTAAAACACCCACTCTCAATAACTGCAGTCACAGTGAAGTTGAAAGCGAAGCATTGATGGGATCAGTTAGAAAATGTGTTTGTGCTCAAATAAGGGTGTGACGAGGGCATCTCGCTGACATGAAACGATGACTGATCGCTTCAAATTCATGTGTAATTACCGTGGTTTGGCCACAGCGTTTCACACTGTGACATGACAAATGTGGTAGGTAGATTTTCTGAAGAGTACACAAGCGTGAGCACAATTTTTTTATTTTTTTATTCTTAATTATGCAGGAGGAGTCTTTGAAATATGGCCAATGTGTAACTCATGTTAGAGAGGGGGAAGTAATAGGACAGGCCAACAGCTAGAAGGAGAGGGAGAGATTTGATGAAGAAAAATAATAAATAAATAAATAAATTTACGCTTTGCAGCCACTCGAGCTGAACAGTTCTTAGGTGCTCTTGGATGCATGCCGCTTAGGTTAGAAAAAAAATTGATGTTCATCATACTAAGCAGGCCACAGATCCTAAGGCATTCTTTCATCATTAGATTTTAACTCTCTGCCTGTCCTTTGTGGAGAAAAAAAGGATGTTGGAAGGATGGGAACGTTGCCTGGTGAAAATGTTGTTTTTCAAATCTCGTTTAGGACTCTTTGCCATGGATTTACACTTTATTGTTGGGCTAAGCTTTGTCCGGAAGTTAATGCCTCTATGCCCCCTTGCACACAAATCCCCTGATTTTTTTTTCTTTTCTCTCTCATGCTGTACTTCACTTTGAACCTCAGGGCCAACCATTCCGAATAACAAAATAAACATGAAAGACTGATAGATCCCTCTCACTCGCTGCGTCTCCTTTCCCTCTCACATTAGACCACATCTCACCTTCGCTCTTCAACTCTGCCGAGGCCGCTTTTCATCCCTCATACGTATATTCTAACACGGCTCTCACAAGCGCTGAATAGGAGACAGAAGGTTTTGTCAGGCTCAGGACAAAGTGCTGCCAAGGCAGCAGGTTATGAGGTTAGATAATACTTGAGCCAAACAAGGGGAATTATTAATTGCCCTGTTGAACATTTAATTTTCAGGTTGAGGGCTTCAAGATGTTTTTCTTTTTCTTTTTTTAAACAGAACTCTTTAGCAGACACAAAAGGTCTTCTTGGCCTGAATAGAAACCCTCTTGCTTGAGGGAGAAAAGTACCTGCAAATGTGTTCCAGCATTAAGTTTCCACTGCCATAGCAAAGCTCCCCTCAGACAGAAGAACCAGTGCTTTTGCAGCGCACCATTTGATTTGATCTCATTGCATATCGCAGTTAAGAGCCACGCATTGGTGACAGTGCTGGTTGTAAACAATACTGTTTGCAAGGGTTTGAAAGTTTAATAACAATTCAGGTAAAAACCTTGTTTTATCTGTGTTCAGGAATACACCATCGACATCTTTTTTGCTCAGACGTGGTACGACAGGAGGTTAAAATTCAACAGCACAATGAAGGTGCTGCGTCTCAACAGCAACATGGTTGGGAAGATCTGGATCCCAGACACTTTTTTCCGCAACTCAAAGAAGGCCGACGCCCACTGGATCACCACACCCAATCGCATGCTTCGTATCTGGAACGATGGTCGGATACTCTACACCCTCAGGTAAAATGTCAGGGATGTCTGAGATAGCATATTAGTAATAGGACTGATTTGGGTATTGCCCATTCATCAGACCAAAAGTTGGATTGATTGTGTGGCAGAATAATTACATTTACCAGATAACACCATTTAATCCCATTGAAAGCTTAAATTGTGTATTATCATTATCCATACCATTTTGGATCCATTTAAAGATATTTTGTCTAAACCAAAAGATAAAAAAAAAATGCTTCTAATTTTAGATTTAGTGTTAAAGCCTTTTTGTTTCTCCTATGTTGGAAAGATAGCTAAGATAATGGGGAGTTCAAAATCTATTTAAATAAACAATTAGTTCTAGTGCTCTCAGTTGAATAAAGCAGAAAACAATAGATAACAGTGAAAATACATAGTAATTAGTCTCGATTCAACAATTTAAGCACTAAAGCTGGACTAAGAACTAATGATAACTGTGCAGCATTTAATTTTTTATCTGGATTATTATCAATTTGTTGCCACCAAGGTGCTTCCAGCTCTTCCTGGAATCCACCATAAGCAACGTGTGTACTTTAGAAAGTATACTGAAGTACCCAACAATTGATGGCCTCTCTACACAACATTGATTTATTGTACTGATTATCCTGAACAGGCCTTGGGCAATTTTAAATTTCAGCATTTTAAATTCGACATTTATCAGCATAAGTGAAATCTGTCCGACTGAAATAGGCAGGAAGTTGTTCGTGACAAGGGAAAACTGTAACTGCATTACCCTAAACTGATGTTTTTTGGCACTCTTACACAGCATATGGTTTAAACATTTTAAATGTTCCTATTGTATCTTTTTAAATAGTTTGGAGTTTCAACATAAATATATTGCTAAATATAGTAAATGCTTTCCCTGTTTAATGGCCCGATCTTGCCTGCATAGCAATTGATTGGACAAATATTTTACAATAATAGTCACTGCATACTGGTTATGATTGTAAAACCCATAAAGCTAATAAGCTAACATGTGAAACGCGTAAAACCGGAGGATCGAAGGGGAAATATTATTTGTGCTTGTTATCATGTTTTGCATGCCATCATAAATACAGCGGACGTTTATACTGACACTACAATATATCATCAGTGATAATAAGAGAGAAAGTGAACCTTTCTGGACTCAATCAAGCCGTGATGGATGTTCTGCTATGCAGAACAAACACTACCCCTCCACTTCATTAATTTGTTAAGGCACTCAGAATTTAACCACTGGTTAATTAGGATGACCGCTGTGATTGGGAGGACAATGATACATGACAATAGCGGGTGCACGGATGGGTAAAGTCATTTAAGGTCATTCTCTCATTAAGGGGAAGTTTAATGACTTTGCCTTCAAACTCCCTGAAGTGTGAAAAAGAAGACTTGTGTGTGTAGCTGTGAAAAACACCAATTTAGTTGTGTTAATATAGTGTTTATTCCGATAAGGATAGAGGTGTAATTCTGACTTTCCCAACACCCTATCAAATGTAAACTATTTTTCTGTGTAATTATAAAAATATATATATATATATATATATATATATATATATATATATATATATATATATTTATTTATTTATATATTTATTTATATATTTATTTATTTATTTTTACATTTTTGGTATTTACATTTCTGAGTCAGTGGATCCAAATATTGTGTTTCTGCAGGTTGACCATCGATGCCGAGTGCCAGCTTAAACTGAACAACTTCCCAATGGATGAGCACTCATGTCCCCTGGAGTTTTCAAGCTGTAAGTTTGGCCATATGCTGATCCCCTACTGTTTTACCTCTTCCTCTGTTTCATCTCAAACACACGCACGCTGTGCCCATGTATGAGCAACATATGAGCCTAACAAAGACATAATTTAAGGAATCATTATGCAACAGGTTTAGGCTTTCTTTCAGACCCCTCAAATCTCCAATAAGACGAGTCATGTGTATTTAGGTTTAACAGATTAATGTATGCATGTACGCTATCTACAGGATATCTTGCACTTTGCCAGCTAAAATGCTTTCTTTGTCTTCAAAGAGCTCTGTAATAGATAAGGAACGTATAATTATATCTAGTTATGTGTTACAATATGAGATGTTTGAAGAAAAACATTGGTTAAATCATTCATTCAATCATTCATAGTATATACCGGCATTCATCAAGGGGATTTAATAATAGATGTCTTATTGCCAATTTGACCAAAGGCTAAGCACTGATTGATTTTCCTGCACTTTGTCAATACTGTTCTAAAAAACATTTGAAAAAGTGACACAAGTCCAAATGAGTCACCCCCCCCACCACCCTCCCAGCCCCCCTCGAGTGAGTGAGGAATGGGTGGGGGGGAATGTTATGCTAATGAGGCCACTATAGATCTACAGAGAGATGCACCATGGGATATTCTCCAGAGAGAATGCTTCCTAAATAGCTCCAGAGCAACAAGAAAGAGAAAGCAGAGGGGTAGCAGGCCTAAAAATGGAACAGAAGCATTCATTTAAATTTGATGAAAGCCATGGATGTTTTCAGAACTTTGAAAATCGCTTGATGTACAGTACATGAGCTCAATCTCAGAGGCAGCAGGCGGAGCACTGAGCAGTGTGCAGCAATGTGTCACGCGGGCATATTTTCTCGACACGTGCCACGAAGCATTGTAGATTTCCACAGTGCCTGAACCTCTTCTGCAGCGGTTTGGGAGGATGCTTTACAGATACAGAGGATGCACCATATCATTTAAGTTAGCTTAAAGTGAATTCACAGCACTGAGCTCCAGGAGCATTGTTGTTCTCGCCTACCAATAGGACACTGAATCAATAATTTGTCCTGAATGCATTGCCAGCGAAGGAGCAGACTGTCCGGCCTGCCTGGCTGTAATGTGGCAAATGGGCAGATTCTTCCATCCCCATCTCCTCTGAGGTCCAGCATTACTGGATGCCTGAGAGCACTTTAGTAATGAAGCCATTTAAAGTTCGAACTGGGGAAGCTTCATGTGCATTATTCAAGCCACTCTGTTGTCGGCTGCACACAGCTCATATCTAGACTGACGACAGCCTTCACATGATAAGGAGTTGCAATTCCAAATTGAATGTACTATTAGTTTGCAGAACCGTAACAATATGTTTTTAATCAAAATGTGGATACCAGACATACATTCAACTACTAACAAATATAATTAGATTATGTTAATGCTTCAGCATTGTCTACGTGAATTAGCATTCGTAAGATTGTTCTTGTATTTCTCAAAATCAGAGAGCATCCTCTCGATGTAATCAAATTTACTGGAATCCAAGTCACAGACAGACGTGGATCAATTTTGTGATTTTTTTATTTTTTTTAAGTCAGCTAAGTGTTTCAGCTTTCAAGTTTTCACTCCACAGATGGACTGCATATTTTGTCAGGAGTCTGTTATATCAGGATTCTTTCATGAAACACTTTCCCCTTCAAGATTACTGACTTTGTCAGTACGGATCTCTCTAAAATAGAACAGACTGTGCTCTGTGCTTTTGTTTTATACGAACAGTTTTCAAATACATTGTTTTACAATGCAGAGCGCTCATCTAAGGCGTCAAGTCTTGAGGAAGCAATGTTAGTCTTCGGATTACATTGTGTCATTTCTGCACCAAGCTTCTGTCCTCTCCTCTTCTCCTCCCGTAACAAAGCTCAATTTAACTGTGTTCGTTCCCATTCAGATGGCTACCCCAGGGAGGAGATTGTTTACAAGTGGAAAAGAAGCTCAGTTGAGGTTGGGGACATTCGCTCCTGGAGGCTCTACCAGTTCTCCTTTGTGGGCCTGAGAAACACCTCTGAGATCGTCAGGACTGTCTCAGGTAAGAAAATAATCTATGCTTTTTTTTTTTCTAACAAACATCTTCTTTAAAAAAGAAAATTTAAATCATACTCATTCAGTAAAGGCTGAGTGAATATACACATTCTTTGCCAGTGACACATTGCTTGTGTGACAGAAATAATTTCTTGATCTGTGGGTGCTGCATGACACAACATTCATGTTGGGCATGATGTATTTAATCTGATGGAGGCATGAGCGTGCAGGCAGCATCACTGTAATGTGATGATATGGTGGAATTTCATTCACGAAAATATGAGAGGTATTATTATTATCAGGCTTAACCATGCATGCCAGTGACTCTAAACGCGTTATGAAATAAAGTCGATGTCTCTCTGACTCTCTCAAAATTGCCCTTCCTCTTTCAAGTCTGATCCGTAAACAATCACTGTTGTTCCAAAGACTGATCTGGTTTGCGTCTGTTGCTAGGGGTTACAACACGAACATTTAGAGAAACGGAGACGTGACTCATGATGTTTTTTTTTTTGTTTTTTTTTATGTTCACTTTTAGTTCACACTTCTTCAAGTAAAATCCATCATGGCTACCTACTGCATATATCACTACCCTGTGGGATGGGCAGACAGATGCTGGCGAAGTGGAATGTATTGTTCTTACAATGCATATACTTTCCAGTTTTGTGTACTTATGGAGCATACAACATGCAAATTAAAGTAAAAATATTTTTAAATATTTGAACAAAATGCATTTAACCAACATTTAATTAATTGAAAATATACATTTGAATGTCAGTCTGAAAAAAAGGTGAAGTGTACACCTGGCATACTTGTGTCTACATATCTATGGATGTATCTACATCCATATTCACACTGATACTTTACCTAAATTGGTTAAAACATGTATATCTTCTGTTCTGCTCCATTTTCTACAGATACGATAACTGTGAAGAACCATTATCAAGACAGCAATGCACTATAAGAATCTGTTATAAATGTTATGATACATTTTAAAAGCCAAGACTTTATTTGCAAAATTTAAACACCGTCAGTAAAATGTTCTCATTCAAAATTCAATGCATACGTTTCTGACTTCTCTGCTATTCTAGTCAAACGTCCGTCATGGCATGCTCTAACAAGGGTGGGTGGGTTTAAATACTGTGGTGCTTATGAAATAACATATAGATAGGGATGACGTGCATCATTCATTATGTTTTACTTGCTGGATTCCATTCAGAATGAATGGAATAATATGAATGCTTGCTTGAGGAAAAACAGCTGCTTTTCCCTCAGTGTTGATGTTTTAGAAGAGGGCCACTGTGTTTGCACGCATGCTTGTTTGTTTGTTTATATTCATATTCATATTCATATTCATATTCATATTCATGAGACATCGGTAAGTAATGTATGTAATGCTCTGCAAGGAATTGTTTAGGCTTGTCTGTGGTGTGACGAAAAGAAATCCTTCCTGCAGAGATTAACTTTGGCCAGAGGTGAGTTCATGCTCAATATATCAGCTGTTTAGGCGGAGGAACTGATGATGGACATGTACAATATGGGTCTATTATATATGTACAAATAATATAACCCCTCATGAATCCTACTGTTTAATCGCTTGGAAAGAAATAAAGCAATTTCCGCATTTATTCGCGTAAGCTTGCAAATTTAGAGATGATAAAGAAAGAAAAGCTGTTTCCCTATTATCTCCAACTTAATCTCCTTTTTATGAGATGGTCCTAGTCTTTCTGTTATGTGAGTATTGATCCTAGTCTTTCTTTCTGTTATGTGAGTATTGATCAGGGGGAATGGATGTGTTTTGGCTGTATTCCATCTGTTTAGAATGTGCTACAGGCTGGAAGGCTACAGAAAGTAAAGTCATTGTTTCAGACATGAGACAGTAGGGTTGTTATTCTTGCCTTTTATTTGCAGCTCAGCATCTAATCATTTAGTATACTGCTTACCTTTCATAATGAAAGCCCAGTCTGCCTTGTGAGAAGCACATACTTTAGCTACACAGACAATCAGTAAAGTGGAAAAACAACTGTTTACAGTTTTGAGTTTGATCTCAGTACAATTTTGATACATACACACTCTAAAGATACAGAAAGATGATGCGTTGGCCTCTGAAATGTAGTTTATTATTTCAAGTGTTTCAACAGAAATAGTCGTATCAGGCACATAGAATCGCAGGCCCTGGTTACACTTGTCCTTTCAATGCGACTTTGTGTTGGAACTCAAGCCTGTCTAATGAAATGGCTGTACAAAAGTGGATAAACGCGATTATCCGTAGTATGTGGTTGCGCCACAAGGTGGAGCCTCACGTTTCTGAGTGAGATTGAGTAACAGGTGTGTTTTGATGACCGCTCGAAAAAGGGGCCGAACAAACTGTAAATCAAACGTAGCTCCCTGCCGTCCAAGGATGAAAAAAAGTTCCAGCGTGCCTCGCTCTGCTGCTTACTGAGGTAGTCCCGTGATAAACTCTGAAGCATGAATTTGTGAAAATTCTAGAGAGGTATCGTTTGGTGGCTGTGAGATTTAGCTAACCGAGGCTCACGGTGAAGCTAAACTGTAATCTTGGACAGAAGCAGCCGCTCGGTCAACGCAGGCTGAGAGCTGAGTGTCAGACGGCGGGACTGTAATTAATTACGCATGCTTCCAACAAAATCAACACAAAAAGTGAAGAAATTGCAAAACGCCACTGCTCTGATATAAATGCGTTTTTAGCGGTGGCAGTAAATTGACGGATAAAGTCAGAGCAAAAAGTGTTGTTCCTCCCTGGGAACATCCATCCAGCTGGGCAGCTGTTCGGAGCAGATGGGCTAACCTTAGCTAAAGTCAACCATACATCAGCCCATTTTGTAGATGGGTCGGCAAATTGTTTTTATATTATACCAGTCCAACTGAAGTCCGATATGGGGGATATTGGGCTAACCTGATTTACATTCATTCAATAATGTTACAGGTTATTTACTGTTGAAAACTACAGTCATTTTAAATAAATGTATTTATATAAAAAAAATATAATAAATGTATTGTTGGATATGTCCTTTTTAACTGAAGTCATTAATTTGTGTTATTTAGTTGTATCATTCTACTAACTTGGGGTTTATTTGATCCGTTATTTTAACTCCTAATGTAGCCTACTCAGATATACGCCGAACATAGTTCATGTTTCTAATGGAAAAACGTCCAACGTATTCCATAAATTATTAGACTTTAACCGATACTCAATTTAGGCGGACAACTAAAGAAATTCCTTAAAATTTGCCTCCCGAGGGCCGACAAACCAAGCTCCATCAGACATACACAGGAATACGCTTGTATGCACTCGCACACACAGTAGCCATGGGAATAACTGAATTCACCCAATCGTCCTGTAATTCTCCACAGTTCAACAAAGTGTCACTGACACGTAACGCTAACACGCACCCCTTACACAGTGCATGTGCGTTGTAAAACCCTGGTGCAAGTTGATTTAAAAAATATTAAAAAACAAAAAACATGCTCTTACATTTTCCTTCTGTTTCAATCACAACATTTTCAAGTGACAACATGAAAAGGCAATCTGTGTTCGAGGCTGAGCTGTAGTGGAGAATTTTCAGTGTCCTCTGACTCCCCCTCTCTCTTATCTGGTTTGTTATTTCCACAAACAGCCATCTGGTCTCTTGTCAGAGCAGAGAACCTTGGCTGTGGCTGAGAGACCTCTTGTCTCATTTTGCAGTCAGTTTGGGTATCTGACCTGCTTCAAGATTCATGAACACAACATCTGTCTCAAAAAGCAGTCAGTTAGGGCCTTATAATTACCCAGTCATCTCAAGTACTCGCCACGCAGTGGGTAGCACTCCCGGAAGGGATGCTGGAAATGTGGAAATATTCCTTAATATGCTGTATCATCAGCAGCTACCTTTCTGCATTTTAAATGTAGACAAACGTTATTTCAAAAAAATCTTTTCACACAAAATGCTTATTAACACCATTGCATTTATTTGTTCTGCAGTGAATTCATTCAAAATCCTCTTTTACCATTTTCAATTGTATCTTGTTGTTTGGTATTACCGAACACATCTTAAATGACCTACATATAGCTTTGTTTCCTCATTTTCCGGCTTCTTCTTTGTGTGAAAGCACAAACACTTATCTTTGTGGTTGTTGTTAAATTGACTAAAGCCGCTGTGTCGACTGCTGCACTTTTCTCATTTTGACTGAATGAGTGTTGTTAGCGAGGCCCGTAGACTATAGAGTAGTGAGTAGGGAGACTGTCCTTCAGCCAGACAGCCCTGGGCTCAGGCACTCATTCCACCATCTGATGGTGTGTACAATACTGCGTTGTCCACTAGCGAGACACTGAATCCCTCTCAGCTAAGGGTTCTTTGTTCGGCCCGGAAGGTTATAGTTAGTTACAGATATTCTTTTCAAAAGAAATCTTCTTTTGCACAGTATTCCAGTTCAAGCACTCTGAATCACCATCAGCGAAACTGAATTGAAATGGGTCAGGTGAGGCAACAGAGGGACACATAATGGTAAGCTAGGCAGACAGGCAGGCAGTGTGAATTGGCCGTATCCAGGCAATGAAGACTGCAGCAAATAGTCAGAGGAAGAGATTCCTTCTCATTCTGTGAGACAAGCCAGTCTCTCCCAGGCTCGACTTGAACAAAAATACTACTCCCGCATTAAGGAATCTGTGCTTGTACTCTCTGAGTATATATTTTTTTCTTCTTTTTTTTTTCTAAAAAGTGATGCATGATTACGATTGAGTGATATTGTAATTAAAGGGGGCTGGGGCGGTGACATGCCATCTGCTGCTCCCATCCAGTTGTGTTGTAGCTGTTTTGTAAAAGCTCTGTCTGTTTTTATTTTGTTCCTCTTCCTTCTCACAGCCAGTGTCCAAAGACCTGGTCTCTCAACATGCCACTTCACATCAGAGCCGCCTGTACTGCCTGGAAGCTCATACCTGCATTTACAAACACAGACACACAAGCGCACATTTGGATGCACGTACACAATTGCTTAAAAAAAAAAAAAAAAAAAAACATTCACTGCTTCTTGTGACAAGCAAGGACCCTTGAAAGGATGCCAGTGGACAGAATAGAGAGAAAAAGAGATACAGACAATTTTGAGAAAGCTCGGACAGCCAAGGCACTGGATGCACAGCTAACGTTGCTGTTAAGTTAACCCCTCAGTGGCTGGGTTAAGCTTGATGCTGGGAGCCGTGTTCGCACCCATCTGCCAGGCTGGAGTTCAGAGATGAACATCATAGTGCAGACAAGGACACACAGAGAGAGAGAGAGAAAAAAAAGCGAACGCAGGGGAAGAGCAGGAGCGGACAAATCATACAGGGGTGACAGGAATAAAATGGAAAGGGATGGTAGTTGTGTCATTTTAACGGTCCTGCAAAGGAAAATTGAAAAACAGAATCTATTTTGCCAGTTTACAGAGGTCAAGCGTGTCAGGATGTGCGGCTGTGGGCAAAATGTGTGGGTTTACTGCATCAGAGGTCATATTTTGGGGACTTATGTCCAAGTAACTACACAAGCAACATTATATAAACTTGTACTCCAATTATTGGTAGTTTTTTGCAAACAACATTTTTAAGTTTTAAGCGATCAAACTGATCACTAAAAGCAGATGACTATTATTACAGATTTCTTTATTTTTTTATCATGCAGATTACCATGTAGTTGACATTTGTGCATATATTACATATATATATACAATATAAAGTAATGAAACCGCCATCGTCGCTATTTACCAATTTTTATTGAATGTTTCAAAAAACAGCACGGCTGTTTTCTAACGCTTTTTAAAATGACTGTACTGTTACTCACCAAAGGCCGGCTCAAGAAGACATTACCTGGCATTATCAAACAACTTGACGGGGGGCAGCTTTGCCCGTGTGCATTTGTTTTCTGTCCCCATCCCTGGCAGCCATGACTGTTTCTCATTTGTTTGAGTAGACCACACTGAGGAACAACATCGTTGCTGCATCTCAGTGGCTTGTTTTTGGCAGTTTGTCATCGGCTTTGAGGAGACCACGTTTTTAATTGCGAGGAAATTATTTTCTTTGTCCTGCCATAATTTCAAAGTGGCACGCTGCATCAGCCTCAGGTAGCCAACCGCAAGCAGATGGGTACCCACAAGGCAAGGTGTCATTGGTGTTGAGTAAAAAACAGAAATAATAACAGTAGACTAAACATTTGAAACTCTTACTGGGATTATTTAAACCCCATTTGTTTAGGTAAGACTCTGTCCCAAGCTTTTTGATCCATATAATTGGTTTATCACTGTAACCGTGATCACTATAAGCGGTTCACACTTTATTTTAAATGTAGTGTTGGACAGTAATATATATATATATATATATATATATATATATATATATATATATATATTTACACAATTTCTATATTTTTAAAGCACCTTGAACACCAATTTGGATCCAACAACAGCGGTGTGGTTGCATTAATACACTATAGTGTTTGTCTGATTGATAGAGAGGAGGTCAACGGAGATGCATTGTGAAGGGCGACCCAAGATTAATGACTGATTTGTTTTATCAAGAAATGGGTGATTAGTCATTTTGTCTATTGTCTGATTTAATGTAGCCTGTGTGGTGCATTTACATTAACTATCAAATACTACCACCGGGATCTCTCTGAGGCTGTTCTTCTTCCCATCACATTAGAGGAACAAATGAGCTTAGAAAAAGCACTGCTCAGATTGCCAAGAAGCTTTTCCTTTAGAGCATAAAGGGAATCAATGCCATTTGCCGTCTCTCTTTCTTGTTCTGTTACTAGCCTCACTTTTCTCTGCAGTGAACTATGGGATGGTTTAAACAGGACTTGCACTTAATTTGTTGTCGTTTTAGCTGAGCACAGATATACGCTATGTGCATCAGCTAGCAGCACATTTCTGGGTGTTTGACAGTATTCAGAGTGCTTTGGTCCGCGCCTGTGTCCATGAATTAATGCATGCTTCCGTGTCCATTTGCCTGCATGCACATTTCAGTGTGCGCTCTCCACTGCATACAAGTCTTTTATTTTTTTTTACGTATTGAAAGCTATTCTTAGAGTGACCTTCCAAAAGCCATGCCGTGCTGCCCTGTTGTCTGTGTGCGGCCGCCTGTGTGATTCAGTTTGAGTGGAGAATGCCCAGGGATACATCAGTGGTCCTCTCCAGATTACGGAGCTCCACAGTTTGCAGATGATTCGTTGATGGGGCGAATCTGGAGGCATTGTGGTTGAAAGGAAGTGGCCCAGCGAGAGGAAGACAGTCAGCCAAACAAACACATGGATGCCCATGCACACAGTGTATATATATAAACACACTCATGTATGCACACTCACTCTCTGACACGCCAAAGGATTTCCCTTATAGCATGGCAGAGTGCATCTTTAGGTCCTGTGCTGAGAATGGGGACCTAGACCATAATTGATTCCTCAGCTACACATACGCACTCTTACACACAACTACAATGGATACAGTTCTGCTGCGACACCGTGTCCTCCATTTTCCTTTTTGACATCACATTTGGGTCCATATATTTTATAGAGGGTCTCCAGAAGAAGAAAACCATTGCCGTTGGGTCCTTGGATAACATGTCAGTGTGGTGTCAGGAGGGTGTAGTGATTAGTTTGTTTTCATCAATGTTGTTATGTGTTGCTATCGCACTGCCAAACCAAAAAGCTGTTCCCTTAAAGAAATCCACTTAAAAGAGACATGTGACAATATTGTCTTAGTGTCAGGAGGTTTGTGAAATCCCCTGGCGGTGGTGTGGTAACGGGCACGCCACATATGAGTTCAATCACAGAAATTCAAAGCAAATTAAAGGCACAATTTTATAAAATCTCTCGGAACAAAACGATGCCACCGAGGCAAGGACGCTTGTCACCACCTGCCTGGTTTAATCAAGAGAAGATGAAGGGAGACAAAAAGCAATAAAACCAAAATGCCAATAGCTTTTTTTTTTTTTATTGTGTCTGAGACATTGCATCCCTGATCCAATAAAACACATGTGAAAGCATATTTTGTGAAATTATTCTAGTTTCCAGTGCATACATTGTCTTGATGAAACAAAACTGTAAAAGGAGATGCAATATGAGATTGAGGAATATGCAGATGCATACAGAGCAGGAACATTTTCAAATATGACTCTCCCTTCATGTTTATGTCAAGTATTTTACTAATTCTCTATTGTGAATGAATGGACTTCACAACTGAAACTTTTGAGAAATGATTAAATCAGACGTAAAAGGAAGACACTACACAGGTGGTGCAGAATACGTCACCCATGACTTTATAATGTATATGAAAACAGCTAATCACAGTAATAAAACGTTGCTGTTTTTTCATCAGATGACAATCACTCCATCTTTGCTAAAGGAAAAAGGTTAAGAAGCGCTGAAACAATCCATTAGCCGCGGTGCGGCTCTGTTGCTATAATAGCTGCTCTCTCTAATCTCTTCCTCCCATCATTCTCTCTCTTTCTCTCTCATCATCCCTCTCTCTCTCTCTCTCTCTCTCTCTCTATCGTTCTCCCTCTTGCTTCTGGGTGATAGTTGTGATGGGCAGGAGTGGGAGGCAAAATGCTCTGACTCAGCCAGAATCCTCCTTTTGTGAAGTTAAATACCAATTTACACTCCTCCCCATTCCTTCTCCCATCTTCCTCACAAACATCCTAACCCGCCCCATACACTAACAGTATTCACATTTACAAGTGTCTCTATACAACCCCCCCCCCCTCTTCTCCTTTCTCTGCTCACTCTTGCAAAAGAGATGGTTTTTATTTAGCTCCCCGTGTATTCCTGTGTCCTATTTTTTACAACCGCCCCCTCATCTCTCTCTCTCTCTCTCTCTCTCTCTCTCTCTCTCTCTCTCAGTTGACAGTCTAATAAGCTAGTAATTAAAACCTGGAAACAGAGAATGGTTATATGCCATAGGAGAAGAAGAAATTGTCTTGTGAAAGTAAAGCTTTGGTTTTCCCCTCCATCGACCACCACCTGCATTTATAGAATGCCTGTGGTGCACAGCAGAGGAGCACAGATTTAGAGAAATAGATTTCATTTTTGTCTTTGTGGTATGTTAGATTGTCGGTGCTCAGTACGTCGTTTTTGGAGGACATACCATCAATCTCACAGGAATATAGATTGAAGACAGTGATTGAAGGTCGAGAAATAGAATAATATTCATAAATAAGTGAGTTTTTTTTTTGTTGTTGATATTTTTCGGTTGAGATGCCGTTGGCAAAAATGGAGGTCATGGCGTGTAGAGAGATCCAAGATAAAAAAAAAAATGCAAGAGACAAAGAGAAAAGAAGCAGATGCTCAGCCAATACCCAAACAGGTCAAAGTTGTTTGTGTCCTTCTTGACTTCTGCTGGTGCAGCTGTCTTTTTGAAACATCACTCTTACTTCACAGTGTGAAGCACTGAAGGGCTTGATGGGGCTGGACTTAGATCCTGACAAGGGGAGAGTGAGAGACTTTTAAGCCTGAAGGTGCAGGAGGGGAGATAGTCACACATGTACTGTAATTTATGATTAAATGTTCTATTAGATGCTTGGACAAATGTTCTCCTGCTGCTACTGCAACCACATTTGCTGCTACTGCTATTGCTATTACTAATGCATATATGTATACTGCTTCTAATACTTCGGATAATAATATGTCCACTACAACTCCCCTTATTACATCTGTAGTGCCCTACAGATTGTGTATTTGTATGTGATTCAACAGCCTTGCTTCTCTCTCTATGTACCAACTTTTATGAGAATATAGTCTTTAAGACTAGTATAATCAATAGGGATATTTCAGAATACATATATGAGTGGGTTGTTTGATTGAAGATTTCAACTTTTTTCTTTTTGTTGTTTTTGGTCAGACAAGACAAGCAATGCAAAATTGTCATTTTTCACTTCAACAATTAATTGAGAAAATGAAGAGACAGATTAATTAATTATGTAAATATATTTTAGTACGCTAAACTGTGCACCACAATGTCGAATATCTTCAATTATAAGTCTGTCCTAAACATTTTACTTAAGCGCTAAAAGTATGGAAGTATTATCGGATAAGTGTATACAGAAGTAAAAATACTTATAATTCAGAGTTGCTTTCCTATAGTTATATTCTTATTATATATTGTACATTATATAATTTTGTACTTGTGGCTTATTGAACAATATTTTAATGTTGTAGAAGATGGAGCCAGAGCTGAGCTTATTTAACTACTTTACATACTTTTGGAAATATGATTCATAACAATACATTATATTGTATTAACTGAGCCTATATGTGGAATGTAAAATACCTCCAAAGTAACAATTTAACTACAGCTTTCAAATAACTGTAGATAAGTAAAAAATGCAATATCTTCTTGTGAAATGTGCAGTGCAGTATGAAGTAGCAGTAAAGTACAAGTCCCTTAGAAGTGTACTTAATATAGTATTTGATGTACTCAGTTACACTCCACCACTTGAATATATAATACAAGCCTAGAAGCATTACTCATACTCAAAGGTAACAACAATACACAAGTACCTGAACAGCATGAGTATATAGTAGCTACTGCGTAGCGCTTAGAAAGTACACAGTATTTCTGTTAACAGTGCTATTGTAAAGTGGAACAAGAAGGCAAATGTTTTTGAGGGATGTGCATTATGAGGTACTTTTGAAATCCTACATTGCACCAGCTTTTACTACATCCTAAATGGAGTTTATATGTGTACTGCTTGCATCTGCATGCACACACAAAATTAACTTTAACAGTCTCTTATTGGTACCCTGTTGACACAGACAGTGTTGGTTTAGAGGCTTAAAGCGTTCAAGTTGATGCAACTCTGTGGAGCAATTGTTCCTGGAACAAAACATCATTGCTCAATTAATTGTTGTAAAGTTCGGTCCTCGATGTTCTTCTCACTCAGCTTATTGGCCTTGCGTAATATTCTGCATCCCAAGGTTTCTAAGTAATTAGCTATAAGAAATAAGGAGAGAGTTGTGGAACATCTTGTGTCTGGCTGGTTATTACATAGCATATGAGCATAAATCTCAGAATTGCAATAAAAGCAGATTGAGTTTCACATGAATCATAATGACATTGTGCAGCATATTATCTGAATTCTAGGAAAGCACTAAATACAGATTAAAAAAATAGAACTTAGAATCGTTATTATATTATATCTGTGCATATTATGCTAATACATGTCACAGACACTATATTGTATCAGAGGCCTGTTTCCAGTAAGTCTGGCAAATGTTACAGTAAAATTTAATTCCATGTCATCTCAGCTTGGATTTGGAAATGTGTTACCTTCAATGAAACTTTATGATTCTGTATGAGGGCATGCATTGTTAATATTAATGCTGGATAGTGAGGATCATGTATGACGCTAAGCACAAAGTAAACATTTGCATATGAGGCTTAGTTCACTGAAACTATAAATTTCTTTAATTTAGCGCGTGTTTTTCTGGGAGTGCTGTTTTGGCAACGCTTTGTGATTATTGAGGTACTTAAAAGAAAATGCTACTTAGTGTGAGTATGCACAGGCATAAATCAGTGCTGTAGTTTTGGGCAATTCATTCAGTGTGTTGAATATGATTAATTCGGTTTCAAAGCTTGAAACCATGGGATCCAGAACTCTAATCTGCAATAGCACTAAGCCATTGGCAAAGGAGTGGGGACTGATTGTCTTTGCTTATACAGTGTTTGACTGAGCTCATCTATCGAAGTTAGAATTAAATTACATTGTTGTAAAGATCAATACACTGGGCCATTAGGACTGAAACATTTTCATGGAAGATATCCTGTAATAGTGAGTCATTTTTTTATGATTCATTAAAGTAGATGTTACAGTAAAATAAGATATAGTGAATGCCAACTAATTCCTCTTAGTATATGTTTTTGCAAAACTCAAAAAGACCCAATCTAATCAACGTAAAAAAAACAGCAATGCAAAGTGACTTAAATCTTTAAAGCTCAGGGAGTCTGTAACTGCATGAGACCATATTGTTTAACAGTAAAATGTTCTGAGACATCATATCATCACATAACGAAGTTTATACTCTCTTGTTTGAATTCTTAAAGGGGCCTGTGGGAGGTACTTGTAGATTTTTCTCTTGCTGAAGGCTTTTTTTTTCTGGTCAGCCTCCTGCAGCAGGTGTGTAGAGTAGAACAATGCAAGTTAAAATGTAAAAGGATTCTAGTTGAACCACCCTTGTGTTATATCACTGAAAAATATATTCATACGGTGCAAGATATCACTCTGAGAACAATGGCAAATATTGTCCATCCATCTCCCGAGTGCTTGTCTGAACATGTGAAGTCATCTGTCCGGCCATCTTTGTTTTCAGGTTGTGCATTATTATTTTTTCTCACGCACACAAATCACAGCTGAACGGATCCCCGAGCCAAGAGGCCTCCGCAAAGCTTTTCGTCTTCTGTGCTCATCTCTGGTTTACTTTCACTGCATCGCATGCAGCATCACATTCTTCTCTCCTTGCTTTATATTTAGTTTGAACTGCAGCTCATATGTCCTTTTTTTTTTTTTTTTTTTTTTAAAGAAACACAAGTAAGTCAAGCCATCAGTGTCGTGACTGTTCAGTGAGACTAAGTCTTGTCACCCGGCCAAAATAGTTCAAACAGAAAATAAGACCAGAAAAATAAATAAAAAGTGATAAATTAAACATGGGGAGAAAGGAGAGTGAGAGTTGAATTTTAGAAGTTGGAGCTTATGTAATGAGTGTGAATCACATCTCTGCTCAGTGTGTGTGACTGTGAATAAGAAATGATGAAGCCATTTTTAGACGAGGTAAGCTGGAACGCGGATAACAGACTGAGAGAGAAGTCGAATGTGTTGGCCTGTTTTTTTTTTTTATCACGTGACGTGATGAAAATAAACTCGCTAATGCAGTTGTCTCATCATATCTGCCGAGAAGTAAAACGGTTTAGGCGAAGATGAGAAATGGACAAGATGTTTGTTTGTGACCTGAAATAAGATGTAGCACCAGAAAGATGGCAGCCGCGGCTGGAGCGGAGGGAAGAACTGTCCCACGGTCTGTGTGGTAAATGCTTTTTGGCGAATAGATTGATAATAAATGTGTATGGTAATGTGCACCACTGAATCACCATCAAATCTGGGCTGCCCGACCCTCCCCCTGCACAGATATACTACATTTTAAACATGCTTTCCTAACTTTTCCGCGTCAACTGATGGTAAGGAAAACCGTTTTTGGCAGATTCTCACTACGAGTCATAAACCCTATAAACAGCCGTGCTCTCAGTGATTTTGAAAGCTATTGGTGTGTCGGTGAGAGGGGTAATCATCGGTCTCTGTCACATCCAACACAATGTTAACAACAAGGCAATCAAACTATGCAGACTCCTGTCTGGTGTTTAATCATGCTGCTCTGTTCCTGCAGTCACTCACCATGGCAATGCTGTGCTTTTTTTTTTTTTTTTTTTTTTTTTCTTTTTTTTTTTGCCATGACATCATCTTGCCACCCTCTTTAAGGCAGGAATAGCTGCAGTAGCCCGAGGAGGCAAAATGCAAAACCACAGGAACTAGTTAATCACTGGCATATAGCTTTTAGTCATGTCACGGGAAGTGGTGAGTTAACATTCCCTGTAAGTATTGTTGACCCTGGCAAACAGCCATGGCATAACCCTGGTCATTAGCATTGCTCCTGTCTTTCTCACCGTCACACACACACACACACACATACTCTCACACACACACGCACAATAGCGTCCGCTGTCACCCCTGATTTGGTTGACCCTTGACAGGAGAGGAGCTCAGTGAGACAGCCTGTCAGCAGCCCTGCAATGTGTCAAGCTCATCTCCCTTCATTGGATGGCCAGCATGTGCCTCAGGTCTCCCCTGCCCATCCATATTCACACCAATTTACAGCCCGGCTGCCAGCGGAAAGAAATTCTCATGTGACAGTTTTTTTTTTTCTCTCTTCCTGGTCAGCGATCCTGAATTACCATGTTTCATCCCCATGAATTCCCCTGTGGCTGTTCTGCAATAATGTACAGCGACATTTGAATCAACGTTCCCTCTCGCAGGTTCAATACTCTCCTGTCAAATACAGAATGTTGTAGCAATATCTGTATTCTAATAATAATAAAAACATCCACTTTGTATGTGTATTTATAACAGTATAAGGTTCATACTGAAAGAATGATCTTCTTTTTTTTTTTTCTCTGGTGGGTGTGTGTGCATGTCTAAATTATGTTGAGTGTGTTGTCTCTGCGGCTTTTAACAGCAAAGCAACACAATTCGGATGAATGATCATCCCCGGCAAGTTTTTATTGTTTTTTTGTAGATTACATCAGCTTGTAGTAAATCGCTTTTGCAGAGAAAATGTATGATCCTAATGAAAATACTTCAAACCATATCCTAATGCAAACAATAGATTTGAGCTGTTGTCTGCGTAGTAGATTTTTTTTCACACCGCTGTCATCAGCATTTTTCATTCATGAAATATAAACAGAAAGGAGCGGATTAACTTGATAGTGATGTAATTGCAGCAAAAAGATGATAGGATTGGAGAAATGTTAACTTTTGATAATGGAGAAGCAAAGAATAGAGGCCCTGACAGAGAGCTGAACTCTGAGTGGTTTTGTTACTGAAGAAATCAGCACGTGAAGTTGATTATGAAAGACTCAGGACTGCTGCTGCCTGTAGATCACAGGAGATGTGGGTGTTGTTAGATGCATGCGGAAGGCTGTGAGATCATAGATGCATGCATGGAAGCTTTTTTGTATTATTTGTTGATCTCAATAGTTACATTTCACCTTAGTGGTGACACCCTTGACAAAGAGCGCTTTCTAAGACCCTGTGAAGAAGATGGAGTGTGAACACTCTTGTGAACGCGCCCTCATCTGCTGCCGCTGACAGATGGGGAGTTCTAGCTCAGGTTAGTTTCAGGGCTCGCATCAGGATGAACGCCGGCACAAAAGGCTCGGGTGCTTTGATATCACAGCTGCAGTCGTATGAGAAACAAACAGGGACCTTTCATCCCACACACAGGCGTTGAGTGGGTGCAAGTGTGAACCACCATCTAACTTGCCATTCAGCACATTAAAGTGCAACTTGAACAAAATGTACACATGTGGGGGGAAAAAAAACGCAAGCGGACAAGTTGAATGAAGTTGATCTGAAGTAATGAAAATCAGGTAACGCGTGGCGCTACGCCCCCCACCCACCCCAACACAAGGGCTGCACCCGTTTTCAACCGGGATTGTATACTTGTTTTACAAACACAAACAAACGTATGCTATCAAGAATAATTTAAAAGACTGAAGACTCAGACAAGAATTTGATGCTCTAAGATTCACTCCAGCAGGCAATCGGATATAAATTAACAACATCTGACACGTCTGCATAGTCCACTAATTGTTTTGGGACTGTTTTTCTGGAGCACTACACTATTTGCTCCCCATTCGGTAATGTCGTGAAATCACAGCCAGACACTTAAACCAGTGAGGGAACTGGAAACCCTTTTGTATTGAGTGGAATCAGGAAGTCATTAACAAACTGATGCATTTCAGAGTCATAATGGCAGGCAGGCTGATACAGATATATCAGCCTGCCAGAATGGAGGCCACCGGTCGATAACACCTCCTCAAAGTGTCTTCCTGGCAAGTGCTGTGCCCCGTAATGAAACTAGCGGAGAGATGCATAAGGCAGAAGGGTCTTACGCCAGCCGACCTCACCCCTGTGGTGGCAATCCCATTATCATTAAGAGTCCACAGAAATATGGAGGATGCTTCATGCTGCTGACCGAGCTGAAATAAGTGTATTAACCGGCAGTTTCTCAGCTGTCAGGGGTCTCGGTTTTGGGCCTCTGCTAATGTGATGTTAATAAAAACAAAATAGTGGGCTGTGGGACCCCTGAGAGCAGCCTTCATGTGTCTCCCGTACTCCTACAAACCGAGGCGGCGCACTGTAATATACTGTGCACCTGCATGCATCAGCAGAAAACACACATGGAGATATGAACAGTTATGGCTGTGCTGCTGAGGTTATTGCGCTCGGTTTATTTAATGATGCTATCAATGGCTGGGTGAGCAGAGGCGCATGGTGGGATGAATCTCACAGACTTGGTCTCTGTCCAGACACTACGTGGACTTACTCACACACAGAGTGCACATCGTCGCCGACATAATACACTCTGACAGCCTCATCTCTTTCCCTTTTCTGTTTCTCATTAACGCACAAATACCCAGATGTTGGCTGTTTTTCAATAAACTGCAGTGTGTGTTGTGCTCATGATGAAAATTATTAGCCAGCTGTTCGATCCCCAGCTGCAGAGACTATTCCATGTGCTGTGGGTGCTTAAAAACAAACACACACACACAAACACACGCACTGTAGATACGTAGCTGAGAGAGAGCAGGGGTTTTTTCCTGCATGTTACAAGCTATAGCGAGAGGCCAGGGGAGGTTTCTGACACCGTTAACAGTCTGATGTTAATCAATTAGAAGACAACTGACTGAGCTGGAGGCCAGAACCCAGGGAAACTGACAGACAGGTACACGTTTAGACCGCTCAAGAGGACAGTAGCTATTGGCAAACATTGCTCCATAGTCAGGCTGGCAGGAATGCTACTGGAATGTTTGTGTGACGAATTTGTTCATGCACAGACCTGCCTTTCCGTTTGGTCCATGGTTCGAGTCACTCTTTTTGCAAAGGTGTGTGTGTGTGTGTGTGTGTGTGTGTGTGTGTACGCACCTGTGCATCCGTGCTTAGCATGCATTTTAAACAGGCAGGCCAGATGATCATTATTGTCAGGTTCAGGGCTATCTGGGCTCAGCTAACCTCAACCTCTTAACACCTAACATCTGCTGGGGTCAGAAAGCCAGCCAGCCCAGGGATGGCTCATCAGCAGCTGGATGCTAGTGTTCATGGTCCAGCTAACTACTGGCAGGAGACAAGGGTTTGTCTGTGTGTGTCTGTGTGTCTGTGTGTGTCTGTGTGTCTGTGTGTCTGTGTGTGTCTGTGTGTGTCTGTGTGTGTGTCCAAGCAAGTCTGGCTCTAGCATCTCTGAAACTCTCTGTTCCACTTGCCTTGGGCATATACATGCTGTGAAGATTTTGGTTACACAACAATACATATTGATCAGCCCAAGACTTATCAGTTTGTTTAATCCGTACTTGGTGTTTCTGTGTTGACAGTCTATAATGGTAAGATAAAACTGACTTAAATCATACTTTTCAACATCAGTGCAGGGCGCTGTTTGATTGGTTTGTCCTTGTCTTCTAGGATGGATCGGGAAATCAATACTCAAGACTAATCACTTTGCAATTTGTTTTACTAAAGTAATAAAGTAAATTATAAAATGATATCCCATATAGAGACTTTATATCCATTATGTTTTGTCATACATTCCACATGCCCTTACTCTATCTTTCTTTTCTCCTGTTATTTTTCTCTCTCCAGGAGACTATGTGGTGCTGACCGTCTTCTTTGACCTAAGCAGGAGAATGGGCTACTTTACCATTCAGACCTACATCCCATGCACCCTGATCGTTGTCCTCTCCTGGGTCTCATTCTGGATCAACAAGGATGCGGTACCTGCAAGGACATCATTAGGTAAACGGAAAAAGAAAAACGTTCAAGTCATTTCTGCTGCAAGATTTTTTACCAATTGCTGTACATGCTGAAATCAGTTTAAAAAAAAGTCAGTTTGCAGAACTTATTTGAAAGAAATGAATTTTGCTTTTATTTTCTTTTAGACACGATATCTCTCTCCTCTGTAACTGCTCATTACGCTTTGACAGTGCCTTTGCTCTAGTTCATTTTTATAATCATTGCAAACACACATATGCTTCAGTTATACCAGTGAGGTTCATTAGCGACCCCAGCCTTAATTACTCTGCTGTGAAACTTATCAAAAACCCCGTGGTGGTCACACACCACCTCAAACGGAAAAGCAATCTGCCTCAGCTTCCTCTTTCCTGCCTTTCTCTCCTTTCCTTTTGTCTTTCCTTCACCATACTTCCTCCTCCTCTTTTCCCCCCTGAGACAGGGCAGCTGCTTACGAATCTAGTCCATCTTGATTAGAAAAGCCTATCCTGGCACATATGTTTTCATACATGCCTTAATGAGGCATTAATTATGCAATACAGCAGGGAAGTTGCAGAGATGCAGCCTCAGCACAAAAAGAATGCAGGTGGCCTCCTAACTGACTGCAATAAGGACACACGGAATGAAAAAAGAGGGCAAGAGTGAGGATTTCAAGAAAATGTATCAGCTTTTGAACTTGCCCTTGGCGTCCATTAGACATCTTCAGAAGTTCACTCATGATAGAGCTGCGTACATATTCCTTGGTCAGCTTTCCTTTTGGCCCCTTAAGGCTCTAAATCCTGACCTCAAGTCAATGGGATGGGATGATTAGCGCGCATAATTCAATGTGAAGCAACCCCTGCAGGAAGAAACCCTCATTCTACCTCACTAGCAGTGTTACTTTGCCCAGCATTAATCTCACTAAAAATAGGTTGTTTTGTTTTCCCCCTTGCTTATGCAGCTCCAGCCATGATTTGCAGTCTAAATAATAACATTTTTAATTCCCTGCTAAAATTGTACCAAGAGTCAAATATTTAAATTTCCGTTGAAAGATGATGCAGAAGGTACAGGAGGCCAGGTGGTTAGGAGGCGGATTAATGCAGATAACATCGTTCCTAATCCTTCAATGCCATCCAGAAATAAATCAATTCTGCAATTTTATTCTTGACTTAGAATGACGTCTGCAATAACTTTAAACATAAACCATCTCCTATACACAAGGCGGTAGTTTGTTTGTTGGTGTTTGGGGGTTGTAATGCTGCTATTGGTAATAATGTCATATCAGTGTACTAATAAACGCATTTCCTCGTCGTGTGTCATCACCACACTACACTGTAGTGTGTCCATCCACACTACAGAATCATTAGAGACAGACAGAGCGCGAAAAGGGGGAGAGGGTTACCAGATGGTGGATAAAGGAATGTTGTACGTCAGTGTGATGGTCAATAGCAGCTAAACTGTAAAACAGTAAAGTATGTGGATCAAGGGGACAGTAAAACAGCTGCTCACTCCGTCCTTATGGACGTCTATCTGCAAGAGCTTGGTATTAAACAGCAAACACTAATCCTCTTTTTTATATTTATATATATATATATATATATATATATATATATATATATATATATTATTATTATTAGTATTATTATTATTATTATTATTATTTTTATTTTTAGAAAGATCATTGCTACTATTTTGGGGAGAATATCTTTTTGGTGACAAATGCAATACTAACTTATTACCTCTTCTTTATGCACCTGAATAAATGTCTGAATGAAACTGTGAGCATCATGCAGATCATGTTCAACTTCATGACAGATTCACGAGCACATTAAGTACGGCAAGTAGATTGTATTCATGTTATAACTAGCATCGTATTGCCTTTTTTTATGTTATATTGTACAGTACGGCAACAGATAAGAAACAATAAAAAACATTTTGATCCAGGGAAATTACTATTTTACAAATAACAAAATAGTAGAGCATTTTTAGATGAAATGGGAATTAGGAGATTAAAAATGATGCATACCATTGAGCCCTATGTGGCAGTGCAAATAACGACAGTATAATTGAATTGACACATTTCTATTTTGTTTTAATTTCAGAGCAGATCTAATTTTCTGTGTTCCCTCCGATCTTATTACCAGGCATCACCACTGTGCTGACCATGACCACGCTGAGTACTATTGCCAGGAAATCCCTTCCAAAAGTTTCGTACGTGACTGCCATGGACTTGTTTGTGTCAGTCTGCTTCATCTTCGTCTTCGCCGCACTTATAGAGTACGGCACGCTGCACTACTTTGTCAGCAACAGGAAGCCGAGCGCCAAAAAGGACAGGAAGAAGAGAAACCCGGTGAGCATCTCTCTAAAACTAATTGAAGTGATGTTTTTTTTTTTTTTTTTTTACCTTCACAGTGTTTACAGTATCCTTTTTATTGAGGTGAAATGTCAAGTTCTCCTGACTCTCTCCCTGTCCCTCCCCCACAGTATTACACGACAGGGATTAAGCCTTGGAAAAAAAGCTAAACACTGCTTTCCCAAGGGAGCCTCTCTTCCCAGGGGCCAACACGCAAAATACTCAATGAGCGAGGCGTGCAGCTCAAACATTTTCCTAATCCGCCGCATATCTGTTACAGTTGTAATTTAGACCCATGTCACATGACGGGAGAATTGGAGTCATGTGATGTGAGCCTTAAATCCCTCAAGAGATCGTAGCAGCTTGGTTCAAAGGTGCCATGTATATGAGAACTTATGGAGCCGAGAACATTTTCGCTCAACAACAAGACTAGCACTTAATCAGTTGGAATAGAAATGAAGATTGTGCATGAAATAAGTGATTGGTAGACAAATTAATAACGTGAAGTCTTCTTAGTGAAAAACAATGGTGTTTAACTGAAATCCATCTTTTTAGTCAAGTAATTGTTTTTTTTTGGGTGGGTGGGATTAGACTTGAAAGATATTAAATCTTAAATCTCTACAGTAAGTTTAGTGTGCTTGGGTGAACAGGCGTGTTGAAGTGGAACTTTGGGAAAGTGAGGCGCTCTAGTTTCAGCCTCTCTAACTAAGGTTTCTAACCGTCTCGTGGACGAATGAATGACTAATGAAGTGGAAGGTGTCATGCCAGTTTGCCATCTCAGAGGGGCTTTTCTAGGTTCTCTGCATGACTTGCCAAGATACAGGAAGGAGAAAGTATGCAAGAAAACGAGGTCTTTGACTGAAAAGCCATTTGATATTCATGAATTGTTAAAAGCGTGGAAAAAATAGGAAATCAAGCAAATATAAATAAAGAACTTCAAAAGTTGATCTCACTACTTGTAATCTGTGTTGGTTCCTTGTGATCTTCTTCTTAAGATGCAGAGGGATTTTCACCGTCAGATGTCCTCCTCTCAGTTTATTTTGTTTCTTCTAGATTACTGTCATATATTATCACAAGGTGTATTATTACAGATAGACTTAATCTCTCCTGTGTGGCATCTGTGATATCTTTCCCAAGGTGATGCTGCCATAATAATCATGTGAAATACATATATTCCACCATGCATCTCCCCCTCTGTCTGTTTGCAACATGTATGTATCTCTACAGTATAGTTCTTCTCTTTCCATTTTGACTTAGCCAGCAGTGTGATTTGTAAATTTCACACATTATCTTGTGTGTACTTTACTTTTTATTGATGTTTTTTGTTCTCTGTTTACATGTGTTCTTTGTTTTTGTTTGTTACTCTCTTTCAATTCCACATATTCTTTGTTTCCTGTCTGGACAAAAGCTCCTCCGGCTCTTTTCCTCAAAGGTATATTGCCTGTGTCTGACTGCATGTGTCTGCTGCATTTCGGCTCTTTGAGCCCCTAGCACCTCACTGCTTTTCTGTCTGTATTACAGCAGATATGCCTCGCTTTATTCCCTCTGTATCTACCTGCATTCTTACTGTGTTCCTCATCAGTTTATAAATAGGTATCAGAGATAATATTAAAAAGGGGCGCTCTGCAGTGCACAGTGCGGAGGCAGCCAGCCAGACGTACTCTTGGAGTTTTTCGAATTAAAATAAGCATCCCACACATCCCATGTCCAGAGGAATGTAATAGTCCAGGCCCAGCGTGGACTCATTCTGGCTCCCTCTGTCCTGTTTCACTCTTTGTTGTTGTTGTTGTTGTTGTTGTTGTTGTTACCACAGTGAACTAGCAGCCGCTGCAATAGCTTCCTGTTCCTTCCTTTCTCCTGCCAGTAAATCTACCTGTGTGTTTGTTGGGCTTCTCCACCTGACGCTTCCTACTGAGTCAGCACAGCCTTAACAGACTGAAACAGACAACCCCTGCACTGTTAAGTCGAATTGGAGATGGAGGTCCATTCAGAAGATTAACACGTGCCAATCTTTTAAAGACACAAAAAGCATCCAGGGTGGGTGGGAGCTAGCAAAGATCGAAATTCAATCTTACACACAAGTCAAGTCAAGACAAGATAATCTCCTTTTCCACATAGTGGTCCATATCAATATTTTATTGGGAGGAATAATTTTCCGGTCAGATCAATTTGATTTTGAGCCTACACATGGGTCTAAATGTACTGCTGAAGAATACACTTTTACTTTAACACAACCATCACATGTTCAATTAAAGTCAGATAACCAAGGGATCCTCCAGCAATGATGCTGAATGTTTCTGCCTTTTGTCTTCTCTGAGAGGTTGTCTACTTTCAGCCAGTTAAAGTTGCCAATGCCACTGTGTTGTTTCTTTGTCGTTGTTTTTAATTATTTATTTTTTTGCTAACTCCGACACAGCACGGCCTAGCTTGACCAGGTCATGTGGCAGGATGCTGTTAATGCTCCTTCTGCTTGAGCTTCCACTGCACTTCCCTCCAGTGCAACCAATCCCCTTTGAGAACTGAGTCATAACCTGTTCAGTTAATCGCCTCATTACCTCAACAAGATGTCCATTAATAAGGACAAAAATGGTGAAACTAACCCGTATGTTCTTTTATTAGTGGTTATATATCATTTTCAAAGGGACCACAGGTTTGTGCACTAGTGCTGGGAAAGATGAAAAGTTGTAGGGAATGAATAGTTCAATGAAGTTTGTTTGAGAATGCATGCTAACAGACGTTTTTATTTTCAAACTAAACAAGCATGGCTGTTGTAGATACATTAAAATGGGGCCTAAAAAAATAACTGATTAACACAGAGCATAAATACATGCTGTAAAACCTAGTTGGAGTGCCAGTACAATTGTTTATACATTATTGTTCCTATGTTGTAAAGACATACAGAACGAAATGACAGCTACTGGCATTTTCTTTTGAGGGAAAGTGGTGATGTGAAATTCTTAGAAGTTGAACTTTGCTCAACTCACTGTGTCATTTTTAAATGATGAGTTTGACACCCTAGTTTATCAGCAAGGTCAAGGAACCTCTGCCAAAGGGGGTGTGGAAGGGAGAGTATGTAATCTGCCAAACAGCCAGAATTCCAATTTGTGCAAAGGTGGCATGGTATTTCAAGATAAAAGCTGATGAAAGCAGTCTGTTTGAATACTAATTGTCTCCCTTTAGAATGACAGGGCCACAGACTCACTGATGTCCTATTTTAGGAATCTTCACAAATAAAAGGCATATGCCCTCCAGCGGTGAGCACAATTTGAAAAGGAGGCTTGTTTCAACCCATTTAGTGACAGAAAGAGTGGGCTGGAGAAATATTGAGCCGTGCACCGCACATCTGCCAACACATGCTCCTCCCTAAGCTAAGCTTAAAGATGTATCATAAGCCAGTTACTACCTATCTTATAAATGCATTTCAGAAATAAATGCTTACAACATCCACACAGGTCCAAATTATGACATTTTGTTGAGTCACAGGGCATATTAAAGAAGTGCTTAGAACATGTGACTCACAGTCATCTGTTTGCTACAGTGTCTTCACCGCATTTTTAAAGGTTCTCTATACGATATTCAGAACATTAATATAACATCCAACAACTATTCGTATGTAAAGATATAATAATGTCTACCTGAGCAGAGAATGAAGTGGTACTCTTCCGTGTGTCTTGTATTCCGGGCTACTCTGTGCTCTGTCTACATAGCAGTGCGGCTGCACGTGTCTTTTAGTGCATGTTAGTGCATGTGAGCGTGCCCCACCGGTTAGCTCGCTGGCGCCGCCGCTCTACATTCGGCAGTTCAGGAAGATAACGGCGTCACGTCGTCATGGAAGCGTAGCGTCCAACCTCCGGTTCTAACCCCAGATTAACACTGTTAGCTCCGTCAGGACTGTTGATGTTGTTTGCACTTTTAGTGCTCTTTGCACCATTATCTGCGAGCCACTGGCTCAGCCGTCGTCATATTCGTTGAGAGCCATGCGTAGGAACTAGATATGCTCTGAATTTCGTATTGACCTTTTTAAATGTTGTGCAATAGCATAATAAAAAATAATAAGAAATGCAAAGGGATTGTCCCTTTATACAGTATAGCTGCTAAGTAAAGCAATATGAACTACTGTACTAAAAATGTTATGGCTGCTTCAGCCGCCAGCCTAAAGGTGTAATTTGCATCATGGGTTCCACAGAGACGACTGACCCTGTACCACTATAAGCCTCGCTAATTACAACTACAGGTGGTAGTTATGGCTCAATTTGTATTTTCTGACATTGAAAGGGTCCATTGGCAAATTGAGGGTGCAAATTACAGTTTGCTGACTAATGACAGAGATTGAAGCGAGAGACAGGAAATGGCAGCTCAAATTAGGTCCCCTGTTATGTCAGGGAGTTCTCAAATACGACACTCTGGGGCTCTGATTGCTAACTGTGTAATTTTGTCCTGTTAAAAGCAGACACCCACGGTAGACATCCGTCCACGCTCGGCCACAGCCATTCAGATGAACAACGCCACGCACATGCAGGAGCGAGACGAAGAGTATGGTTATGAGTGTCTGGATGGGAAGGACTGCACCAGCTTCTTCTGCTGTTTCGAAGACTGCCGCTCCGGAGCCTGGCGGCACGGCAGGTTGCACATCCATGTCGCCAAAATAGACTCATATGCACGCATCTTCTTCCCCACTGCATTTGGTCTCTTCAACCTGGTCTACTGGGTCTCCTATCTCTATCTCTAGGCCTGGGTGTGTTTCCAGCCTTATCATATAGCTCATTACATTCTACATATGCTCCGTGCCAGCAAAGGACATTGTGAAGGAGGGGACCCACTGAAATACCCACTGATTGGATTTACAGCATTTCTTTTAATTCCTTAGTTTTAATCTCTTGAATTTTTATTTGATTTTATTTGAGAACTTTAACAGACATTGCAAATGTTGTAGCATTACATTTAACTGGTATGAGGAGGTTTGTAGATGTGTTGTGAAATGATTGATTGTGTAAGCAATTAGGAGGATTTATAAGTTGTTGTTTTCTTTCTGGTTTTATGATATGATTTTGGACTTTTTTATTTGGAATTTCCTCTCCATTTCTTCACAATGGGACTTCTACTAATTGCTTTATTTTAAGACAAATGCATCCCTTCCATAGAAAACAATTGAAATGAAAAGCAATTCATATCACGTAAAAAACAAAATGACATTATTTATGTCTTATCATTCCTTTTCACTTTTATTTTTCACTTAAAATACTAAAACACAAAATCTGAAGCACTTTAATAGAGCTATGTTTGACTGTGATGCTAATTTATTTTTAATTTACTGAGCTTAAGTATTGGCACAATTAAACATTGCATTTTTCATGTGTGGTCAGAAACTGAGAGACAATGCTGTTTATGGAAAATGCTCAACTGTACAGACACTGTATATATTTTACTATTACATAGTGGTTTACATTTATTGCATGCACCTTTCAGGCCAAAAATCAACATCTTTTATGGTCTTCTGTTGTTGGCTATGGGAAAAAAAATCAGCACTGTTGATTAACATTTAAGATTTAATTAAACTGTTTTCTAGGAAAATTGGAAAATTAAATGGTAAAAATGTGCCCGGTTTATCCTTTTCAGTTGAGGAATCATCTGTGCATACAGGTGGGAGGATCAGCCCAGAAGTTCAGGCCAGACAATTGGTTTAATATTTTTTCCTCACAGCTATTAGCTTACACTATAGAAAACACTGACCTCTCATCCTCCCCTCCATTTGCTGTTAAAAGAGTGCATTTACATAATGACACACTGCTGATGTATTTTAGTTATGCAAGCTTTTACAAGAGAAACTCTACTGAACAAGTAATGTTTTCTTTTAAAAAAAAGAATCATTGTTTGCCCTTTACATTACCAGAGTGAAAGCTGCAACAGTGTAAGTGGGTGAGTTTCAAAGAGGAATTCAAACTTCTCTACACTTTAATGTGAATGTCAATACAGACAGCTGTTGGGTATTTTGAAATCCCTGCAGTGGGACAGGATTCATTCTATGTGTCATTCTTCTAAGTTGAGCAACAAATCAAAACAAAAAAAACCTGAAGAAATATGAATTGATATCAAATACACTTGAGAGCTTAATACAAGTACAAAAAAAAAGTATCTTCTTAAGTTGAGAATAGATATGTAAACTTTATTATCAAGCATCTCATCTCCGATCTCTTTTAGGAGAAACACTTTGAGAATGTAAATTATTACATAGTGAGGGAATTAATTCACCGGCTAGACCGAATTTCATTATTTTTGTATTTGTTTTGCCATTTTCCCGATAAAATTTGCTTGAATGCCATAGTGTGAAGAGTGTGAAGAGAGCGGAGCACACAGCGAAAGCATCTGAATTGTAAATGTTGTGTATGATAACATGTAACGCACCTGAATTACAACCACTTACAGATTACAATTTTGATAGACACCGGTATGCAACAAATGGAGACAGTGCTTCAGTATAATTTGTAAACTCAAAAAGAGTGGGTGTATATCACATTGTTTATGTACATAAATTATGAACGGAAGAAAACACTCGTCCAGCCCTTGGGATTTTGATAAAGGGTATATATTTTGTAATTTCAGCATTGTTACAGTATATCATCATACAGTATATTAGACTTATTGTATTATGCTGGACCGACCATGTAGAATACTTTGGGGTAATGGGGTATTTATTTATTTATTCATTAATGGTATTTATTCATTTATTTTATTGAAAAAAAATGTATTTTATGTTCATATAGCCCCTGAAAAGAAACACAGAATGCTGTCATTTATATCAAAGATACATTTTTGTTTGATGTGTCAATGGAGCTTGAGCTTATTTATCTTGTGTTTTCTATGTTGTGATCGATGTACACTACTCTCACAAAGGCCTGTCAAACTGTTATATCTGTTTAATTAGTGAGTTGCAACATTACCTTTTTTGCAGCTTCTGAGTAGTATACTATTTTCAGGGGGGGAAAAAACACAAAAAACAGTTCCCAAGCCACCAGAAGAAGAACATTTGCTTGTCTATGTGACTATTGATTATATCCACTTTTTCCACCTCCACAAGGGTTTTCATTGGTCTTGGTATTTGCCATCTTTAATAAAGCATCAGTGATGATATTAACATATGCATTTACAAGATGTATCTCATGTTTCCTTAAGTTCTTTCCCTTTTGTATTTAATGGTGGCCCTGTTGTGTCCCAAAGCTGCCACTTAGTAGTCTGTCTTCAGTGTGCACATACTCTAACTCTGACATCTTTAGGGATGTACGTGTGTCAATAGCGATGTAGAATGGTCATCATCAGTGTTCTGTAGTTTAAAGTGTAAAAGAGTGATTACATCTTATAAAGTGCCAAACTGACACACATGCAATAGAGAATATCAAACTATAATATCATTTGTGAATCCACTTTTACTGCCTTGAAGAAAAAAACATATGCTAAAAGTGTGTGTTTCCTTGAAGGAAATGCTATGCAGCAAAAGTTGACCACACCATATTTCCTCAGACATTTTTTTTTTTTGGTATGTTTCTTTGTTGGTTATTGATATGATACTGATCCAAAAGCATCAGGACAATTCTTTGAATGTAGACTAGACAAATAAATACTAATCATTGTATCACGGCTAACACAAAGACATTTCTGATTCCGACTGAATCTGACTTCATCAGGATGCTGGGTTTGTAAATAACCAAGCATGTCCTATGTTTGGATAACAGTGCGCAAAAAAACAAACGTACTCTATGGCATTTTATTATTTCCATAATGGTAAAAGCTTGTTTATGATTTGTTTATTATATATTTGTGCACTCTACTGTAAATGCAGAGATATAAAGGCATATGGGAGATACGGTTTATACTTAGTGGTGTGCATGTTGGATATGTTTTCAGAATTGGGACTAAGTCAAGCACTGTTTCATCTGGTCTCAGTCCTTTGCCTGCATTGACATGGACTTTTATTACACTGTACTTATTTTTGACAAAGTGATTTTATTTATTTTGGGACCCACAAATGAGACATAATATGTGAACCGCACATGTAGATATTTTCTATTGTTATGTATTTTGTCAAACAGATGAAAACAAAATAATACACACTGGAATTACGGAGTTCAAAGGTATCCAAGAACAAAATAAATTTCATATGATCCTCATACATACATTATGTTAGTTGTTTGTCATCTATGTATATTGACTATTGTTAAAAAAAAAAAGGGGGCACTGATCAATTCTGTTAGGGTCTGCATTATATACTATACATGTACTGGAAAAAAATCCTTTTCATAAGGGAATGGCACATAGCTGTGGAATTTTACAATAAAATGGTTGCATTTATCACTGGCATAGGTTCATCATTATTATGTATTACTGTATAGGTACTATTATAAGTTCTTGTGGTCGTAATATTTCAGTGGTATGCTATATTTTTTTACGTATAAGTGACACTATGAACAGAAGTACAATTCCTGACAACAAAATCATACTTGAGTAAAAGTAGTTACAATCACATACAGTTTGGTGGTTTAGTCCAATGGCTCCAAAACTGGGGATCAGGATCCTTCCAAAGGGTCACTGTGTAGTCATGAGATGATTAATGTGTTAGGCAAGAAGACATTTTCTTTTTTTGAGAAATATTGTATAATTTTACCTTTTGGGGCCTAGCACAGGTGTTTTTAAATAAAACAATGTAAGAAGTTTAGAGGGGTTTAGCGTTTGCTACCATGTGATTATCTCCAATTTGGTCATGTGTGTGAGTGAGTGAGTAAGTGAGCACCTCTGTGTCTGTCCACAGCTGATCTCGCATACTGCTGCAGCAAACTACATTATATTTTGGGTGCCAGTCATGGCTGCATGTTCAAGGACCTCTCTTGGTTGCCGTGACTCCCACTTTTTCAAAACGCTTTCTATTGCGTTTTTTACACTATCATTGACTGCCTGCTGACTCGTCACTCACTACTCTTAACCGGCCGCTAGTGATAGCGCAGCTGAGTGCATCGCCGATTCCCCCATCCACTACTCTGCGCCCACAATAGGGGATATCAGTTGGCAGTGTATAACAGCTAATGATATGGACAGTGTGTTGGCTAAGAGCTAGCAGAACTACCAGTACACGTACCTCTCTGTGGCTCACTTTTATTGTTTTGGACATTGTGTTTTTCTAATCGCTGAAAGCTAAACGTATTACCAGTACACGAACCGTACCTTGATCACAGTTTGATGAGTTTTGTTTTTGGCAAAATGATATGAAGTTTATTATACAACAAAGTTTAGCTGATTACTTCCATACATTGCTGCTTGTTTTTTTGAGTTTGAATGAAGTGTGTTATGATGCCTGACAGCACATTGGTTTCTAAACAGTGGGTTAGCCAATTATGAGTTGTATTCATTCAATCACACAATCACACAATGCAGCAGTGATCTTTGCAGACACCACCTGGCAGATAGCTGCACTCTAATGCACCTTCCTAATTGTAAATGGGTTTAACCGGTAATTCAGGAGTTCAAGCTACAGACTGAGGTTGATCAGATCAAACTCTCAAGAGTCGAGCAATGCAGTGTGTATGATGAAAAGGAGTGGTTTATGTTAATAGAAGATAGATAGAAAAAAGATAGAAATCCATTTTTTTTTAAAATAGAGGATATAATTTTAAGAGCTACATAATTGTATAGGCAAGGCAAGTTTATTTGTATAGCACATTTCAACAAGGCAATTCAAAGTGCTTCACATAAGCACCACAATGTAGTAATAAATAGTAAAGTACAGTATTCACTGGCTTCCAGAAGCCCAACAACTGCTGATACTGAAATATATCCTCCACAGTCAGCACTGTACAGATAAATTACTTAATTTTATCCAGGCAGGTCAAACATAAAATATGCACCAAGTAATGTCCTGGCACGGATACTAAGATTCACAAATATAGAAGAATAGAGAATTTACACCCAGACCAACTGGCCAGTTACAAACATACTGGAACCCATTCTCAGGCAGCGAGTTGTTGAACAAGCTGTAATTAAAGTATAATACAAGAAACACATTTATCCAATTTCATTGTCTTTTGTTTAAAGAAATTAAGATGACATATTGAGACATTTTAATAGCTATCTCTGCAAATTCTCCTTTTCGTCAGCTGGCCAAATTTACACTTTAGCACTTGTGACTCATCTTGATTAGCTGTCAATATTGAAACTGCATGTTTTCTGAGGCTGAGGTAACCATCATCCATACAGCCACCACATGTTTTGAAGAAGCAGATGTTAGATGTCATATGTGTTGGAACCTATGATGTAATAATCAGGCTTTTGTGTAATTTATTTTGTCAACTTTTGTCGCATAATTTCAAATTCCACTGAGTAATCTGATCTGTTTCATGGAAACAGATAGGCACATTTGTTTGGCATGACTTAATTCTACCAGGAGAATGTTTTCATTTAAGAGGACTGTTTGTATGTAGGAATAGCACAGTCTGTTCTTGTGTCGTCCAGTGACTCTCTTCCTTCCAGGAAAGTGCACACGAACCAGAGCGGCAGTTGGCTGATGGAACCCCGTACTGGCACCTCTCCCTCCACTGGGCAGTGTGGCAGCTGCAAAGGACAGCCATGTGAATCCCTTTGATTATTACACAACCATCTGCAATGTACCACAGCACAGAGCTGTCACAGCCCTTTCATCAGCTGAGGTGCAGGCTCTTCAGCGAGTACAGGGCTGGGATCGCAGGGAGTCCTGCATGAATTATGAAGTCTGCACATGGCTCACTTTTTAGGACTTCGCCCTCATGCTTTCATCGCTGTAGATATCCAGAATAAGATATCCAGAATATGAATATACTGCATCCTATTTTAATCATTCCGCCTCTGTGATGTTTTTGGGTTGTCAAACAATCTGTTCATTACGTGAATGCAATATCTAAGGAACGTCTCAAAGGAATTTCTTGAACTAATACGAATTTGGTGGTCAAAGGTCACTGTGATCACACAAAACACATTTTTGGACAAAACTCAAGAATTCATAAGTAACTTATGACAAAAGTGATAACATGGTATATCTAAAAGGTTGAAGTTTAAATTTACTATAACATCATAATGTCTTGCAAAAACACTTTTCTAATACAGAAACAGGAAAAGAATGGAAGGTTGTGACCATATTTTACATTTGGTTGCATACTGAATTGGTGAACTCTAATCTTAGTGCCCACCTTGAAATTGTTGTGATTGTGCAGATCTTCTGTGCTGCCGTGTTGAAAATGTGTGTGAAGCATCCACACATAAGAATGTTTAGCTTCTTTGCAGCAGCATGTTTGGATTGTGTGGGAGAACATAAAGACATTTTCTTATTTTTTTTTCTTTAAGCAATGGATTTATTCAGGCTACTCTGATAAAGCCCTGGTCTGTGGAGTGTATGGCTTAAAGTGGTCCCATGGACAGATACTCCAATTAGGGTTATGTTTGGTCTCTTTGTTGACTCTGATTAATGCTCTCTTTGCCTGTCATGAGTACTGCGAACAGTTTTGTTGTGGTGCCATATTCTTTCCATTTTGCAAATGATACATATGAGTTCATTCCATTAGATGATGTGCCAGATCATGTGACACTTAGATTGCACACAGGTGGCTTTATTTAACTAATTATGCAACTTCTGAAGGTAATTAGTAACACAAGATATTGTGTTGGGGCTTTAGAGCAAAGGGGGTGAACTTCACCAATTTATTACAATTTTGTGTAAGTTCATTACATAAAATCAAAAAGGGAATTTTTTTTTAATTCCAGGTTATAATGCAACAAAATAGCAAAAACAACAAAAGGGGTGAATACTTTTGCAATGGAATTTTAATCACATTTTTTTATGTGTAGAAAACTATACTATGACGTTTATGACATTTTTTAAACACTAAACAATGTATTTTTATGAGATTCTTATGGTTTTCCAAATTATATACATACTATATATAATGAAGTTTCATGACATAATATAGTATTACTTTTTGACACTTTTTGACATACTATACTATGACATTTATTGACTCACTTTACTTCACATTTATTAAATTTTTCAACAAACTATATACTGTGACTATTTATAACAAACTATACTAAAAATATTTATGCAAACTACATTTTGACTTTCTTATGTTTCAACATACTAAGCTATGTCCTTTATAACATACTATACTTTATATTTTTTCATGATATGTTTCGACATACTATATTATGACTTATTTATTACATTTCCCTAATACTATACCAGGGGTATTCAATCAAAATTTAACGAGGTCCAGTTGAAGATAATTTCCTCATGCAAAGGTCCGGAACATCACCGTAATGTCTGATTGTTGATGATTTAGTCCCATATATATTGAATTAGCCTAAACAATGTGTTAGCGTCTGTTTGTAGTCAACAATCAAATAATGAAAGCTAAATTGAATAAGGACTCAACAATATTTATTGTCAGCTTTTAAATTGAACTGGGTGAATTCTAAATATGACATACTCTAATAATAAATAAATGTTCTTCTCTTGTTACAACTAAAATAAGAGCGGCACTTAAGAATAAATTATATTACAGAAAGCTTTTTAAAAATATGCATCTTAAAATAAAGTACTTAAGTTTAGAAAAATGAATTTAACTGACTTATCTTTGCCTTTCAGCTTTAAATTCAGTTCATGCAGGTCTGAAGTGGTCAATCAAAAAAGGCCGCGATATCCATATTATTCTCAATGCTATTGTTTATACTGAACTTGACCCAAGAGCAGACACAGGCTGGAGACAAAAGGCACTTTTAACAATTTATTTAAACACCAGTTGAGAACCTGCAAGCAGGAGAGGGATTTTCTGGGAGTGAGCGGGCAGGCAGGAGAAGAGAAACGTCTGCCAGATGAGCCGAGAGGAGTGGAGGCTGTTGTGTGGGCAGTCTGGCTGAGCGAGGCAGGACAGCAGAACAGAGCGGAGAATCTGAGTGAGGCAGTGTTGCTGTTGAGCCACGTAGAGATCCTGAGAGAGACAGGCAGTTACGTGGAGTCAAAACAGTCTAACTGAAACAGGCAAACTGATTTGAGCCAGGTTCAGGTTAAGGCTTTTTTAGGCACATGTGTACATTTTTCTACATACTATTTTAAGACATATTTATGACTTTTTTTGACATACCATACTATGAAGTTTTTATTGACTTTTTTTCCCACATACTATACTATTACTTTTTTAATGACTTTTTTCGACATGCTGTACTATGACTTTTTTTGCCATGCAATACTATGACTTACTCATGAAATGTTCAACGTACTATACTATGACTTTTTTATGACTTACTATACTATGATTTTTTTTACATGCTATCCTATAGACTTTTTTTGACATCTATGACTTATTTATGAAATTTTCAACGTAATATACTATACCTTTTTTGACTTACTATACTAGAGTTTTTTTTACTTCAATCAACCTTTTTCGACATGCTATATTATGACTTTTTAATGACTTTTTTCAATATGCTATACCATGACAATAACATGAATTCTTTCGAATTACTATAGTACCACTTTTTTTGACATAACTTTAGCTAACTATGACTTTTTAAGACATACTATAGTATGACTTTTGCATGCTGTACTTTAAGTTTTAATTATATATATTTGACTTTTTGACTTACTTTACAATTACCCTTTTCCCACATGTGTCTGCATATTGTACTATAACGTTTTTGACACAACATGCTTTTTCTGACATTTACTTTTTACAAAAAATGTCTAGAGACTACACTGAAATGTTTTGACAAACTATACATTTAAATTGTATGCATTTTACTATACTATGACTTTTTTTGTGACATTTTGTTTTATACTATACTATGACATTTTTTGACATAGGTTCCCAGACAAGATCCTCGACATTGCATCGCGCCTCGTTTGCTGTGTATTAAGATTGACAAATCTCAACAATGTGTTAGTTCAGCAAGTGCACCGCAGTTTATGTGACTAGAATTAACCACACTGCTCCACAGGACTTGCTTCACCCTTTTTGTCCAAGAACGTCAAAACATCTGGTTGTAAGGTCATCAGTCATCATCAATGATTCCTTCACACCTATTAAATAGTAGCCTCTACAAAATGTGCTGTCTGTAATGCCTATGGAAATAACCCCTTTCGAAATTGTTTAAAACATTTTTTTTACAGAAGGTACCACTTTTACATCAACATACCACAGACTTTATTACAGATGACATTTTGTGACTTCTGAAGTGTTCAATCAATGATGCGTGTTGTAAAATGTCAGACATAAAATAATTTGACCTGTCACAATCATTTAGATCACTTACTGAGGGCTCGCGGGTGTGATCACCAATGTCCATGTATGTTATTCCAGTACTTTCTGACACACACATCCACACACACACACACACACACATTTTATCATTTTTGACAATAATGAAATAAATAACAATTCTATTTATTTACTTTTAAATATATATAATGCCTGCAGTCTACAGCACATATTCTGTTGGGATTTCTTACTGTGAATATGGCATTGTTTTAAGTCTATAGCATGCACATATACTGTCCAGCCTGATTTTCTTAATACCTTATTGTTTTCTTTCATGTTTTAAAGTTATTGATATCATTAAGTCATGGCACAATTGTCTATCACCAAAAGGCAGGAAGCCATGTGTTGTACCAATTTGTAATGGCTGGTCTTATTTTGTATCCAGAGCAGCAGAGAACAACTGTATCTAGTTAGTTAATGAGGAATCCTGCATGCACCAACAAGTATGAAAACAAGCACTGTGCTGAATCCTGAGCCGAATATCCAACTCCCACACTCCCAAGTTATCCCCTTCACCACTCTTCTCATCCCTCCAAGGGATGCAACTTTCCACATCAGACTTGCCAGCAGTCATAAGACCATTACCTTTTCACAGAAAAACCGAAGCAAAGATGGAATGCCAGCAATGTACAATTTGTAGAAACTACTTTGCATTAGATATTTTCTCCAAATGTAAGCTTTTTAGGAGGTGATGTCAAAAAGCCTTCCCTCCAGCAGACTATCTTTCTAGGTAATATGTCTCTATCTATTTAACTCTACTTTTCTTTTTGGTGTTCTGTTGCTATTTACTGATGCAAGTGAGCTATATTTCCCCACAGAAATCATTAAACATTCATTGTATCTGAAACATTTATTGTATCTGAAATATGAGGTGGAGGTGTTGTAGTTGTTAGGTTGTTACTTGGGCAGAAGTCTTCACCATCTTACATACAATATAAATTAAGTTTGTTTCAAGAACACCTTAAGTGTTGTCTCATCAAAGGCTGGAGAGCAGGAGGCAGGAGGCAGGAAAGTGCATGTTTAATTCAGATTATACCGTATAGGTGAATAGTTGGATGGGTTCTAACTTCAATTGTGATTTCATGGTTTATTTATATCACAGCAATAGCAACACAGTGGCATGTGCAGCTTGGTTTGGATTTCTTACATGGAGTCAATTCACGCCCTAACAACGAAATAGAAGGTGGATTTTATTTTGAAGTCAAGTGACTAATGCTGCAAGATTTGAGAAAAATATGTGATTGTGAAGATTTTTTTTTATTTTCTTTTTTACTAAATGCAATTCATACTGTGATTATTATGTTATTACTATCATTATCAGTCCCGCACCAGAGATCACATCACCCCAGTCCTTCAAAACCTCCACTGGCTCCCCATACAGCAAATAATATAGTTCAAAAGTATCCTCATTACGTACAAAGTCCTTCACAACCTAGCATCTTCATACCTTTCTGACCTCCTGCACTGACACACTCCCACCCGCAACCTCAGATGTGCTGACGCCAACCTCCTGACCCCCTCTACTCTGTCCAAGCATCGGACCTGGGGGGACAGGGCCTTCTCCATTGCTGCCCCCTCCCTCTGGAACTCTCTCCCCCAGCACCTCAGACATTCTCCGTCACTCGCCACTTTCCAAACTGCACTCATCTTTTAAGTTTGCTTTTAACCTGTGATGCTAGTTATGTAGGTTTTTCTTTTGTTTCTGTTGTGTCATGTCTCTTGTATATATTGTAATTGCTTATATTGTTTCTGTTTTTACCATGTAAAGTGCCTTTGAGTACCTTTTAAAGCGCTATACAAATAAAATGTATTATTCATTTTGCTTGTTGTTGTTGTCCTCTCAGGTTTTTTAAACTGTAAACTTCACTTGTTTACCAATTACCAATTTAGCTGACATTAAGTTAAATTAAATGTCATTTCTAAATATAATCATGACATTCAAAGTGGTGTTATATCATTGATAGCAGCTACTGTACATACTGTTGGTGCCGTTAGCTTAGCAGACTGACAAGATGTGTGGCTTCACAGAACCATCCATCTTGAAAGTATTAGTTTAGTCAGTATTAGTTAGCATTTGAGTTTGCATTAAATTTGGCTAAATACCAGACTTAATAATTACAGAAAATAATGTGATATCAGCAAGTTGAGTTGTATTTCATATGAATAAAATACATATTTTTGAGCACATCAGAGCTAATCAGAACAACTGGCATGATTCATTATAAAACATTAAAAATACATTAAGAACTACAATAGACATTAAATAAGTAATAAAGTGGCATTATGACCTTTCAACAGTCCCATTAGAAGTCATTTATGTCTTTATTTACGTATGTATGGTCAAAATAAAAATTATAAATGTGTGAATAATCCCACTTTCCTCCCACTCCTCAGAGCACCATGGACCCTGTGCATTGACTCTGTTCCTTTTTCAGCATGCTGGCCCTGCAGCGAGAGAAAGCTGCAGGTGTAGAGATGTTTAAATCTCTAATCTCTCACAGTGACTGACTTCTTCACTGTGACTAAATCTGCGAAATTAGAACATTCAGTAGCTTTGGGTTACTCTGCAGATAAGAGTGCAGTCTGGCTGAAGTTGATTAAAACAGCCTAGAAAAGTTTGGAGACATTCCTTATTCAGAAACTAGTTTGCATTCTCTATATATAAAAAAAAATGTTTTATGGCTATAATAAAAGATGTAAGAGTTTTCTCTGTGATTTGAAATTATCTACGCTTTACTTGCAGCACAGACACGTTAGCTCTCAGTCTCCCTGTGGGGCAGCCCCCTGTTCTGGTGTTTCATTTCTACTACTATAGACTGACTGGTCTGGCAGGTATCCTCACATTTTGTTTTCCTGTGCATCTGCATCATGTTTCTCTGCTCTTACTTATGTATGTCTCGTTGATATGAATACATAATAAAATAATACTGAGTGAAACATGAGAGAGAGAGACCAATCTCCATCACATCGTTGTTTGCTCAGCATCAAGCAACTATAAGACATAATCAAAGCCGGAGAAGTCAAGCCAATACCGTTACCAGACTCGTTTGGTTTTGAGATGAACTGTAGTAACAAGCGTTGACAGGATTGATGGAGCGTGCAAAAGGAAAAAACCGCATCACTTTGTACCAGGATATAAATTGTTGGAGAGAGTCAAAATGTTCTATGACGGTGAGACATTTGACAGCTATTTTTAAACCACACACACACAGATGAAATAAAAAAAAAACACATGCAGGATGGTGATAAGAGTGTTGTTCACAGATTCAACAAGGACCATGGTGCACTGACCCTTTGCACTTTCATCTTCTTGAGTGTGCGGCCAGTTTACAGAAAATGTGACGCTTGGATCTTTTGTCCTTGAATGTTCCGAATTCTGAAAAGAAAATCTGAACTTCTATCCATTTTAACAATCTAAAAACCAAATAGAGTTGAAATACAGATACCGTCACTGTAGTCAGTAGGTAAGTGTTCTGTAAAGGACACTTGCCTGCATAGAACTGATCAATGTTCACTATGCTGAAACCTTGAACTTTCCCTAACCTTAATTCCTGGAGCCCGACGACAGGGTCACATAAATTACGAATCCTACTATGGCAATGGCGTGACACTCCCTGGTCTGACTCTGTTTTGCTAGTGCTATTTGCCTTTATGTGTTGGATTGGTGAGGGTAATTCTGTGTGCACCATAAGCAAAACAGCCACAGTCTAAAAGTCATTTTCAATGGAAGCCAGTGACATTAACCTACAAACTGAGGCCTGGCATTCAAATAACGCGGTGAAGCGTCAATCTTTTTGTTTCTGCCAGTTCCGTCCAAAAACATTTCGGCCCAAAAAATGTTGTTAGCCAGTTCCCAGTGCTTTTTACCGACAATGAGAACTGGCTAAAGGGATTTTTAGCTGATTGCTCGAGCCTTTTTTCAAAGGTGACAATGTTACCTTTGTTGCTCTTAGTGTGAACATAACATTTTACATGAGGAGTGAAATTGGTTAGGGTTAAGGTATGAATGTCCCCTCTGGCGTGGTTACAAAAAAATTCTATCCGAGATGGTCTATTTATAGAAGATATTTCTGTGATACTGTTTTGAAAACATGGGGTCTTTGGCTTTCAGAATCCATAAACAAACTGTCCAAGCTATGTATTATTGCAATGTATTTTAACAATAAAATTGTACATCTATAACCTTCATGAATATTACACTAAATTGTGTTTATAAGATCCGGGAGAGAGATTAATGTTTTATGTAACATGGCTATAGTGTTTAGAGGGCGCGCAAAGGCTCAGTGGTAGAGCAGGGTTGTCCTTCAATCAGAGGATTGGCGGTTCGATCCCCAGCTCCACTAGCCCATGTCGATGTGTTCTTGGGCAAGACACTCAACCCCAAATTGCTCCTGTAGCTGTGCCTACAGTGTATGCATGTTAGTTAGTCCTGATGGGCAGGTGGCACCTTGCATGGTAGCCCCTGCCATCAGTGTATGAATGGGTGAATGATGGCATGTAATGTTAAAGCACTTTGAGTGGTTGGAAGTCTAGAAAAGTGTTGTACAGACCATTTAGTAAAACTCTCAATCAAAATGTAAAAATCATAGAGCCCTCCTCGGTACATCTTTTTAAATTGTATGACAAATGTTGCATGCTCGTGTGTTTTCCTAAAATTTAAAGTCACAGAAAATACATCAGTCAGTTGTATAATCATTCATAGAATCAGTAGCAATTTTTGTATTTTTGTATATTCAATGCCACGTCTGTACGCACTGTCAAGCTGAGAAGTAATGTTTGTTGTTCCCAGTTAGCCTAACTTGATGGCATTATCCACATGCGATGAACAACTTTTGTGTTTTACCAGCCTTTCTGAAAGATGTTTCAAGTCTTTAAATCAACTTGCTGTCCAGACAGTTACCTCTCCGAAAAGAAGACATGGAAAGCAGAACAGGACTTTTTTGATATGCTAGCAGTTAACCAAGTTTATCTTTTGAACTGGGCTGCACGTTGCTGTAGTGGCTAACACTGTCATCTCACAGCAAGAGGGCCCTGGTTTGGTTCCCGCTTTGCGCGGTCCTTCTGTGTGGAGTTTGCACGTTCGCCACGTGGCAGCGTGGCTTCTTCCGGCTTCAGACATGCAGCTTAGGTTAATTGGAGGCTCTAAATTGCCCGTAGGTGTGAATGTGAGCGTGAATAGTTGTCTGTCTCTATGTGTGCCCTGCGATAAACTGGCGACCTGTCCAAGGTGAACCCTGCCTTCACCCAATGTCAGCTGGAATCGGCTCCAGCGCCCAACGACCCTGAAAAGGATAAGCGGTTCGGATAATATAATGGAATCTTTTGAACCATTCGTGATTGAATTATCTTTTTCTTCTTGAGATATGATTAAGTCATCCGTCCGATGTGATCCCAAATGTTTTATTTCCATTTTTTTCTCAAGGGGTAGAGTGCTAATTGTACTGTAGTTAAATAATCCACACAATTCATCACTACTTTTGTAACGTTAATATAAGTACAATATCAGTCCCTCTTTAACTAGCTAGCGAGACGTACACCCTTGCACCACTAAAATCAACCAATGGGATGCTTCTGGGGCCCCTGGCCATCCGGCCCCAATCACAATCTGAAAGTTCACATTGAAAACGCACATATGTGCACATACGGTTTGTCGGTCCAGAGCTATAAGTGCAGTAGGGCCAGTTCTGTCGTGCCCCACCAAGCGGAAACGGCCAAGCAGCATCAGGCACAAAGAGAAATTTACACACACTATGAAGCAATATGTTTCTAGAGAAGATATTTAATTCAGAATATGTATATAAAAAACTTCAAAAATGTTATGAAGTAGACAAAGTTGACTTTTGTTATTATCCTGTCTGAAATAGAGAAAAGCCTATAACCTTTTCTGTACAAAAGCGCCCTCTGGTGGAGCAGTGCCCTGCAGGCCCTTGATGAAAAAACGCTGATGCTGATGGAAATTTAGATTATAGGCCAGGATACAAATCTTTTTTTTTTTTACTTTATTGCATCTCGATTCACACAGGAATGATAAAAGGAATATATTTACTTACAATGGATTCATATTTCTTAGCATCTTGCCTTTAAATGGAGACCAAAAATATGCATATAAGCAGATCCAGAAGTTGAGGACCTCTTCCTGTTTAATTTTGTGTATGTTATTTTAGGCGTTTTTTCCTCGACCAATTCCTTAACAAATTTTGCCTTTGCACAGATATTTTCTTGGGAAGAATTGAAAAACGTTGTAACTGATGAGTCAGCCAACTTGACAACAGCTTATTTTTTCTTTTCCAGCCGCTGCCATCCAGTAGCAAATGTATGGGCCTTAATTCAAACTGAGTCAGATTAAAACATGCTCGTACCATCTGCAAATGCAGTGTCAAAATAAAAGGAGGCCTTGAAAAACACAAATACAAAAAAAAGCCTTTGAGCATACATGGGTTGAGGCATGTTGTGAGAATGAAAGATGATGTGACAGGAGGAACATGAAGGATAAGTCTATACCCCACCACATACACATTAACAAAACACACACTCAACCACATGGTCAACTACCTTCGGCAGTTGTCTATTCTAATCTATCAACTGAGTAGATGAGATCAGGTCTGTGCTTGGTTCAGGTTATGGTAATACAAAGGGCAGTCAGGTTTTTTGAATCACTATCACAATGCTCTGAGTTTTGTTGCGTTTTCAGTTTCACTTCATAAGGCATTTGTCAAATGGTGTGGAAAACCAATGTTTTGTGTTAAAGTTATTTTAGAAACAGCTTGTTAACAGTGCTTAAGCTTCCAAAAAATAAACCAATGAGCATTAGCTGTAGGCTAGTCAACTAATAGGCAGCCAGTGAAGTTGAGCTTGGTAAAAGAGCAATAACCCCACATAGACTGAAAACGCTGTCACTGTAGTTCAGTGACTAATAAGACTGCTCAATCTGTTGCCACATAGAGAGCCATCCAGTGTGACATGGAGGTTGATTATCTTGTGCTTTTTTTCTGTATATGATATACTGTAGACATACTGTGTACACAATTTAACTAACTATGATTATTTGTATTATTTAATTATTTCGTCAAAGTGCAGTGTGTGTATTTGCATTTTTGTGAGTGTTGTGGGTGTGTCTGCACATTATCTCAAATAAATAAATACTCCTAAATGTTTGTGCATGCTCTACAGCTGGTAGAGTACACTTCTCGACCATACTGCCCTTGACACTACCTCGCTCCACGTGACCGCTCCTAGCTGGGCTCCCTGAGGCGATGTCGCTCCAGTGTCAGGCCTGTCTAGTCGAGAAAACTGGATCTCAATCTCCCCACAGGGCTTAAGACCCATGGTTGTGTGCCTTTGATATCTCTTCCACTGGCTGTCCATTCCCTCCAGGTCCCAGGGACTCACCCAAGCACATAGCTGTGTCACTCCCATAGGGTGCAAACAAACAAGACACAGGCACAAACATACTGCAAAAGTATGTAACATTTGACTTATATTTAGAAATATATTTTGAATTACATTTTGTAGAGGTTGAAATATTATATTTGATGTCAATAGGCAAATGTGAGAGTGTATCTCTAGGGACAAAAACTGCTTGTCTGGGTATGGGTCAGTGGGTTAGACAAGATGTTTACCCACCATCTGGTAAGCATTGTAAGTTGGTAAGCAAAAATGCCCTCCCTAAACACTCCCTCTAGGGCCTTCTGGAAGTACCTGATGCATTCCCAGGTGAGGTAAACAATCCCTACAGCCTGTCTGCCCTCAGGGTTCGGTCCCAGTTGGATATTCCTGATCAGATGCCTGAACCACTTCAATTGACTCCTTGGGTGACAGCACACACTGCTGGCAATCCTGCGCACATGGATATATGGTCAATTTATACAGTACATTAGCTTAGAAAAATATGCACACACAAACATATTTGGATCCACATATGGATTTCCTAATGAGCATCACAGAATGAATGATCACCCTTTCAGCTTTTCTGTACCATTAGGGACATCATCTATGTCTGCATAGTCCATATACAATGGATACATCTCACACACATATGGTATGCAAACACCCTCATGCTCAAACATACACAAACTGTTGACAAAGCACTGATGCATGCATAGAAGTATCATCCATGTGATGTTTAAATGAAGACTGGCATCTTCCGGGAGTTTCCTGTCCTACAATTTGGCATGTCAGAGAGCGAGATGAGGGGAAGGCATCTGGAACATTAGCTCCTTATATAACAGCTGGGTAGTCTATTCCCTATCAGGCCTGTTTTGTTGTATAAGTGTGAGTATTTGTTAAATGTTTATGTGCCTGTGTTTAATTCTGAACTATACCACATACAGGGAACTTTTTGGATTCAAGCCAGTTGGTTTTAACTTGCATAACTTGCATAACCTTGGGCAATAACCCTTGAAGGGTATTGCCAGTTTGGATTCATTTACATTAAGTTAGAATGAAATGCTTTCTGTCTTTAGGAGTGGAACAGTGGCTCAGTGGCCTTGTCCCTGCACAGCAAAAATATGCATTGTCTCCCAGTGTATGCATTGGTTTTATATGGCTGCTCTAACTTAACTCTACAGGTGTGGATATGAATGTGAATGTGCCAAGATTCCTCTTTTAGTCGTCTGATAGACGATATATGGCAGCCTGTCGAAGATGTACCACGCCTCTTACCCAATGCATTCTGGAAAAGGCTACATCAACCACACAACCCTGAGCAGGATAATCAATTTTAAAAATGGATGGGTAGGTTGCTGTTTTCATTGGCAGTAGGTTAAGGTATGTGTCAGCTATGGTTATGATTGGAATTAACCTCAAGGGAATAAGTATAAACCGAAGCAATGTTCCCTGTTTGTGTGCATATGTGCATAGGTTTGTGCCTCTTTTTGTTTGCTACATACATGCCACTTCAGTGTCTGTCTGAAATTATTTTCTACATCTAAATGATGAGACAACAACACCAAGGTCAACAAGTAACTTGTGATGTCCCCCTCATTCAAATAGCATTATCTTGAAGCCACTGTCACATTCTTGAGTGAAAAATGTTGTCAGCTGTCTGATATAATCATTTATAAATACAAATGTCACAGCGGATGTTGGTAGGAGCACAGCCATTGAATTCAAATGACTGTCTATGTCAAGTCGGAGGATAAATCACAGGCATCGACAAAAGGTCAGGGGTTTAAGGAGCTTTTTTATTTAATTATTTACTCTAGACCTAAAAATAAATCCACAGTCCTTGGGTGTCGGATGGCCTTTAAGAGTATAGGCTCAGGAAAACCGCATCGACTGATGAGATTCCCCTAGATGCAGATGTGAATTTAATCTGATTTGCTTTGATTCGTTACTTGATTTTTCTTCTGTCTTAATATACTGTATACTTGGCACTCACAGTGTCAAAAAACAGGACCTTCTCTTGAATAATTAGAAGAAGTGGAAAAAAAAAAAAGATGAACAGAAATGACTGGTTAAAAACTGTGAATTTGTAGTGCAATTTATAGGTAGACCTGAGCTGCCTGATGAACCTTTTAAAATTAGTCTTTAGAGTGCCAACAGATGGAAATGCCAACTGGTATATTGAGGCTATTCAAACAGTGTAACACAACAAGCATTACACAACTCTAAAAACAATCAGCTATGACTCAAGCATGACTTAGTTTAATTGTATAACATCAGTGCTCTACAGTTTGCCCATATGCTGTTTGTCTCTGATGTGAAATAGAGTGTAGCTCGAAAAAGCCACAGAATCATGCAAAAAGGTTTCGGGTTTTGAACTTTGAACTTCATCAAACAGCTGTTCCCCTCACCTTTGACTATAATGAACTGTGTATGATGATAGACAATGAACAAAAAAACAACACACATTCAACCCATGTCTATCAAGCGTATTCTCCTCCTGCAATCAACCATGATAAAAAAAAAAAGAATCGGAGTGATGACAAAATATAGCCTAAATGCAAGCATGAAAATAAAAGAGTAAAAGACAACTAAACCCAAAAAAGTTTGAGGGAAATTGAATGAGCCAGCTGTTAAAGCGTGTTTTGTCATGCACAACCAACAAGCATTAAACTTCAGCTCATATTTGCATTGCTTGAAACAACTGAAATGAATATAACAGCCAACATTATATAAGAGAGAAAAACATAATTCTGCTGAAAGTCATTGAAAGTTGACTGAGTGTGCTTGCTCTTCCGCTAACTCTGATTACATTCATCTAAGTCCACATCCACACCTGGAAGCTGCCAGTTCACCCAGAGTTTTATACTGTTGATGAACATCTTAGCTGGAAGAGTTAGAGATTTTGTGCATCATTCAAGGGCAAACGGTGGAAGGGGGAGTGTTTCACTTTTATCAACCTTAATTTTTCCAGGCAATTCATGATTTTGCAATGCAAAATTACCATTCATAAACTCAACGCTCTGACAAATAGCTCGGAATATCTAGCTGATTACATACTGTAATAAAATGCTGAACTGTCCAACAGCAGCAATTAAGAGTGGTTACAAAGGAAGTATCTTCCCATATGTCAGGAAGAAAAAAAGATTTGTGTTTACAGCAATAAAGCCTCATATTTATATTGTAATTTCCCATTCCCTCCTGGCAGCAAGTACAACATGGATTTTTTAAATTTCTATTCTATAAATCTGAAGAAAACTTTGTGCTTAAGCTTGAAATGTGCTAAATTAATAAAATTCCTATTAATTCTACTCTAGTTGGCGACTTATCTATATTTCCTTCTGTTAAACTAAAAAAAGAAGTGTGCGTGTGCTATATGTCACAAAAAGCCTGTCAGTTAAATCCGTCGCCAATACCGGGATCAGTGTGTCCGGCCCGGACAGTTGAGGCAGCAGGGCTGGACCCACAGTGGGACTTTAGTGGCTTTATGTAGCAGCCCTACTGCACTCCGCTAATCTGTGACTGGATCCCGATATGTGTGACGGACTGCTGCTGTACTTCAAGGCTGCTACAACAAGTTAGCTAGCTGTTATGTTGGCTAACGCAAGTAGCTCGCTACTGGTCGATAGAGAAGAGAAACGTAAATCGGAAAATTGGACTTTGTTGTGATGACCTGGATAAAATGGATTTCTTTTAATGATGTATTTCAAAGTGGCTCACAATTTGCATATCATTTATTTCAAAGTATGCTACCATCACTTTAATGCTATTTCGCCAAATATACACAGTGGTAGAGACTTTAAGATGTCATTTGAAAATCATAATATATTCCTTTTGATTTTTTCAATATGTGTCACTCAAGTTGGCCTGATCACCTATTTTTTTACCACTGACTTTTGGAAAACTTTTACTCTTGAGATCATTTTGAGCTTCCTGGCTTTTATGTACACATCGAACAAAGCTGGCTCATCAAACAATAATCTATTTCTTGGCAACTGTCTTGATCTCCTGTTTGCAGACATTTATAAACTTTACCACCTTCTAAATGAAATGACTCTTTCAAGGGTGCAGTTGCAGCTGGAAATACTGTACTTTATGGTAATATAATAGGAGGGAAATATTTTAGTCACTTGTAATAAAGCAAAGCCTGGTCTTCACTGTCACCTTCTTTGTCAAGGTTGTGTCATCATTCCATGAACAAACACTATTGGTTTTGATAGCTCTTATAGTGATTAAACCAACAACCTATAGGACTGAAAATGTAAGAAAGATTAGATACTGTGTAGTTAAGTGATCACCAGTGTGAGAACCATAGCAAAGAAGCAACGCTGCGGCTGACATGCTTGTCAGCTACAAAGAAGACTATTTGGGTTAGAGAGGCTGCGATTTAATTACCTTAAAGGCCTTTTTATCCTAGCCCTGGGTGTATAATAGTGTTGTTGGTTGTCCAGATGGCTGTCAAAGCTCCACTTTACCCCTCTCTATTTGACTGATTCATATCTAATGTTGAGGAGGAGGACAGTGAAGTGGGGAGATGAAGGTGGTGGACTTTCATTTCTCACACAAAAAAAATCTGCTGACTCTCCCTATAGAGGGAGTGTGATTGATGTTTTTTTTATTTTTTTTTTTTTTATTTAAAGCCAGTGATTAAACATCGGTTTATCCTCACAGCACCCCTATTTGTGTGTTTCTCCTTCTGTAAATATCTGCATTTACTAACACTATAATTAAAAAGAAGATTGCTAAAAGATGTTTCTTTCCTCTGTGGGAAAAAAAAATCAGTATTGGTGGCTGCATTAGTCTGTTTATACCTGAACTTAGTCTCTCCCATTGAATAATAATATGGCTGGCTATAATTGATTAGTATAATTAATATAAACAAGTGTAATATTTTAAATTGTGGTCAAACACCAGTCCCATCTGTACTGAAATGAACATCATTAACCACAATCTATCTAAGGTGTTCTCTACTACTGTTATATAATTTAAAAACCTATAAACTCATAACTGGAATATGGCTAAACTAGGCATCATATTACTAACAGCTAATGTCTACTTGCCTCTAAAAACCTCATTTAGTTCCTTGTCACATATTGTTTTTCTAGTTGGGTTCAATTTCAACCAACTCCCTGTTGGTTCCTGCAAAATGCTCACAAACAGCAATATTGTAGTCCCTACCCCCTTAATATATAGCATTTTCCCTGAATCCCCTAGACAGTCACAAACCCTAGGTTATCATGGTTTCATGCGTTTGTTGGCAGCTAAGGCTGGAGATGTGAAGGTGCAGTTGCCTCCAGCATTCACAGCCGACCCTCTGGGATCAACATTCAGTACATCCAGAAGGCAGGCAATGGCTCGTATCTGAATACCAATACACCTCTTAGACCCCTGTTGCTACCCTGGTCTTCAAGCCACCTTTGCTACATCTGCTGGTAGGTATCTTGGTAAACCACATCAATGCCTGAGATATTGCCAGAGGCAAAGGCATTTGGAAGAGATATGATAATTAGCCCTTCTTGAAGTTGTCCTTACAGTGTCCTGCTCCCATGCATGACATGTGGGTAAATTGAATAATCCACGGCCTTTAAACCCTGTTAACCATGCCTCACATATGTGTGGGTCATTAAAATGCCAAGTATAGTTCAGACTGCCAGAAACATTGTTTAAATAATTTTTCACATCAAAAAGAAATTTTAATCAAAGTTTATAAACACATGTGAATGTTCGGAACTTTTACTGCACCAAAGAACCCTTGGAACAAACAGATAAATTAATACACTATATGTCTGTAAGACTATTGGAAATTGCAGTTGTTGATTTCTAATTAATATTCGCAGTTGTATGTGTTAAAGCAACAAGAGTAAAGACATCCATACAAAAACACATTACAGAACAGATATAGTGCCACAGTAGTTGGAAGTACTGTTCATCCGAATATTTGTAGGCACCTCTTCTGTTTTCACTTAAAAAAACCTGCTTTTGCTATGAAAGAAATACTCTTGTTCAACATTCAGACTCTAAATGCCACCCACTGTACTGAAAGTTATTCCAAAGAACATTCATTTTGTGTTGATTTTGGAGGTCCTTGTGGACAAAAGCAGTAGGATTTCCAGATTCCCTTTAGCAAAGCTCTTATTTTACTGCAGCAAGGTCTGACAGTCTGCACCACACAGTCCTGTTTCTCCCATGCCTCCTTTCCTTCAAGCGGACACAGCGGACACAGCGGACACAGCGGACACAGCGTTGCGGCCTGGCCGGAAGCAGAGCTTCTGCTGCCGGGGCGAGGAGCTCTCTACCACCCGCCGGAGCTCCAACCGCAGATAGACGGCGGCAGCGAAGCCGGCGGCAGCGAAGCCGGCGGCAGCGAAGCCGGCTCTGGGTCTGTCCACGGTTGCTGGAGTCTGAGCTGGAGGTGTGTCTAATGAACCTTCATGATTTCATCTGATTTTGTACAGAATCTGACCCAGTTGACAAGATTTAAGAACAACTATGTTGAAATAGCCAATCGTCTCGCTAATGGTCTCGTTTACTTGTGTAGGTCAAATAAAATATTGTGGAAAAATAGTAGCCTACAGAGAAGCTGAAAGATGTGCTCAAGAATGGCCGCAATTAACCTTTGCTTCTTCTTGTCAGTGGTCATGTTTGCTCGATTTAGCAAGCTTAATTTTAAAACCTTAGGTTACACAGAATAAGAGATATTAAAGTGAAAAGACCAGACATCGGAGAAGAGAGAGTCCCTTAACTTTGTTAACATACAGACACACCCACCCATTCAAACACCACCTGTCTTGGCCTGAAGCTGTAGCCCACAAGCACAAGGATACTGCCTGTTCAGTAAAGCTGTAAGAGGCTTTGCTTCGCCCTGCAGATGTGAAGGTGTGTCTTTGAGTGTGTAGGTGGTGGGAGCTGGATTCTGGAAGTTCAATTCTTTCAGGGAGATCAAAGTCGAGCTTTTGGCACTAACGATCTGATGTGAGCAGCTGGCTGGTTGCCACGGCTGCCACCGACTTGGCTAAAACTTTTCACTTGAACAAAGATAGAGGGCCTCATTTGGCCATTCTCTGTTAGGGGATAGGCATGTTAGAAAACAGGACATCAATGGGGTGGCTAGCAGTGCAGTAAGCTGCTTCTGAAGACCCGCTGCCATTGTGAGGAATGTACGACAGACATCAGAGACATTAAATACAAAAAATATGGTTAGTTAATGGCATGGCTAGTTGTGCAGCAAGTTCTGTGACTGCCTGGCGACAAGTTCAGGCTGTACACCGCCTCTCGCCCAATGTCAGCTGGGACAGGCTATAGCCCCCTGTAACCCTGCAAAGAATAAGCAAATACAGATAATGGATGGATAGATACTTCTGCAGCAGTAAAACAATGGTGCCATCCCAGCAGCCCAATTAAATCTTTAAGATAATATTGTCAGTCCATTACAAAAAGAGACACTATAAAAAATTCTTCTTCTTCTTTCAAGATATTCTTAAAGTTCTGGATTTTTTATATTTGGCATGACAAGACGCTTCCTTATAAGTCTATTCATAATGAATCATGTTTTTCCAAATGTTTTATTGAACACTTTCTTGATGCAAACACCATGTTTTGTTTTTTTCAGATATAACTACTGTATGAGCACAAAGTGACAGCTGCAAACATAATTTAACTGGATTTATTTTCCCTAATTTACTATCTAACTTTTCTCACTGTTGTTGCCAGACGTCACTCAAAAGTCAAATTTGTCCTACCTTAGGCCCCTTCCTTTGTCAGACACACAGAACGCTATTCTGTCATGGTCATAAGAGAAGTGCAATTTTGTATTTTCTGTGCCACTGGATATCCTCTGGATATCAGGTCTCTTATTGTAAGAAAAGCTTTTGTGAGTATGACAAAGAGACCTGTGCCTACCAGAGAGCCAGATCTGTCCTAATGGGGCTTGTCTGGATTTACAGAGGCTTTGGAATTCAGTGAATACACTGCAGTCAATTTTGAAGAGATACCAGCTGGCATTGCAGAGGGACTGCCACTCCCACGGAGGGTAACATGTTAATACGGGTCAACTAGTAGTTGTCAATAACTATTTATGCTTGGTAGCATAATCAGGGAGTTGGTTGGGTGGCATCAGAAAACATGTAGACAATGTCAGGTGTAAACACAGTCAAAAGGAATACAAGTATTAAATTCAAAGTAACTGAAGTAACTAAGATTCAGATGGCCTGGGGCTTTTGCAAATTTTTTACTTTACACAATTCTCTTGAAAGAGCATCTGTGTGCTCTAGTGGACTTTAATACCACTGAGTCAGCTGATCACCCCTCACAACTCACCCTTTCTAAACTAGGGGTGAATTGAAAACTGCAGAGACATTAATCAGTAAGTGACAGGTGGGGCAAACTAAAGACTCATGAGCCCCATGTCAGGGCAATAGACCAGGCACACCTTCAGTGTCCCAACAATAAAAAAAAAATCAAGCAGCAAGGAAGAAACCAAATTCTAGCTTTGCTCAGCAGGTGGTGGATATGTACCACCTTGTTGGCTTTCATAGGACTCAAGACCAGTCAACAGTTGATTTTCTTTCTGCCAAAACCTGAAACTGAATACCGAGTTATTCAAAAGACATGTGGTACTGAGGCTTGTAAATGAAAATGTATAAGCCAATCAGAGCACACTGGGCTTTTTCGGGAGGGGGCTTAAAGAGACAGGCGCCAAAACAGATCATTTCAGACAGAGGATGAATACAGGTATATTCAGACAGACAGAATGAGAAAAACTATTAAAGCATGTAAACATGTTCTAGTAGAAACCCAAAATACAATTATGAAGCTGAAAATTTGAATAATATGTCCCCTTTAAATGTATGGCCTGTGTCAGGCTCTTAAACAACTATGCCCTATTGTGTGATTCAAGGTGTTATCAATGACAAAAATCTCCTAAAATAGAGATTTATTTTACGTTAAGTGTTCTAATTGCAAGTGCACAATCTTTCAGCCCTTCATTGCCCTGGGGTCCCAAAAATAACATCTGTTTGAGGTGAGAATTGAGAGTGCCCTAAAATGAATTAGGCCCATATGGCGGTGTGCCATTTGCCAGGTAGGTCAGCAAGTTTTCAGCTCCAAATTAAGAAGTATTACATGATCCAAATTAATAACATGTAATATTCATAAGTAGTGTGCTAAACACAACTGTACAATGGAGTTCACAGGTCATTGGAAAGAAGGGTAATCAAACATGTTTGAGCAAGTTTAACCCAATCATAATGTGAACCATTTATTTAGATGTGAAAGCAAAGAAAACAATAAACCAAAGCAAATGTTTACCAGTTGCTATACCCACTTGAGTTTCCCCATGAAATTCAGTATTAACTATATAAATACTTACAAATACAAAGACCTTGTCAGTTAGGGTAATATTATGTTTTGAACATAAAATATATATTTTCTAATGACAACAATTTTGAGCTTCAAGCTTTGTCTATAGTCATTTAATTGCCTGTGCAGAGTTAATTAGACATTAGTTGATTTAATGAAAACTGATGAGGCTAAACAGTTCAGTTTGAAATTTCCCATGTGATAGAACATTACAAGAGGCTGCAATGATTATGTCATAGGCTCCTTGGTGGTGCAGTTCCATTGGTTGTGTTTTTTCTCTGTTCTTCCACTCCTTCATTTCTAATGAATGATAGCCGTTTGATCGGTGGTCTGAGCTTATTAGCATTCATAAACCCACAGCTCTCAGCTTAAAAGCTGTTCTTACTCTGATCCCACATGATCCCACTCCCACTGTTTTACACGGGTAGGTTTTGTTTTTAGTGTAGTATCATATTCTGTATAACATTTATTATGAGACATGCTATTGTGTTCCAGTGTGAAATACAAATCTAATTTTTTTAACTGAATTCAGACGTGACTAAACTCAAAGACAAGGATTGGTTTTCATGGATTCTGATTGATTTCATGGAAGTTATTTTTATTGAAATACTGAGTAGCAGACACTGAGTTTAAGTTCAGGAGCCAGCAAGATCCACATCCACACCAACTAACACTTTGAGAGAAACAAGTTTAAAGAGAAAAACAAAGTGCAAACCCAGCACCTCTCAGGGCTTCATAGTGGAAATAAAGAGCACCTCTATTAATGGCAAACACCAAAACAAATTATTACACATCTATTAAGTCTAATATAAGGATTAGCCCAGCTGGTGGTTGATTAATCATATTGGGCGTAGCACTTACCAGCACTTAAAATATTAGTCAACAGAAAAATATATTTTTAATATATTTTCCATTATGAAAGTTTAAGGAGATGATGTTGCTTTTTACAGTATGTTGATAGTTCTCAGTTGATTTAATAGATTATAAGATTTCGTCACATACATTATTTGCATTACTGCCCTAATGTATCCTATTCTAAAAGCCTTGACAAATGCAAAATTAGTTTTTGCTTTAATTGACAGTCAGAGTAAAAATATATACTACACATGGGGAGAGACAGGGGTGTGACATGCAAGAAAGGTTCATCGTCTGTCGTCTGTTATGAGGGCACCCTGGATATCCAAAACTTGTGACACCTCATGTGTATTCACAAAGGCATACTAGCTATAAAAAGCCATTTTTAAAATGCTTTCAACACTAACACTAAAACATCACTATTTTCAACTAAGTATTAAAACTATTTGTTTTTTAGTGTATTCTATCAACAACCCAATATGTAACTATATAAGTGAGTTAGAATATGAGTGACTGCGCAACAATCTACAGGGAACAGGATGTGTGGGAAAAAGGCACTGGTTCTATTTTCAACACCTACAAAGTTATCAAAAGTTCTTCACTGGCAGCGTGTCAAAAAGAGACTTGGTGTACCTTCTTCTTTTTTTCAAATTGACGTCTGGAGAATGAAATACTGAAAGACAGATCAGGAGGCCTTCATTCTGAGTGGCTGCTGGATATGGCACTGAGAGACAGGATGGTAGTGGTTGAGGAGAGAGCAGTATCAAACTTTTAAATGCTAGCTGGAAACAAGACTAGGAAAGGAAGCAGCTTTCCTGTGTAAGTTTGATAGGGTCTTGAAAAACATGGCATCTAAGACACCTACTTTTCCGAGAACGGTGTCAGGGGAGATGAACCTCTCAAGTTTGAGACGCCAATTATGGGAAACCTTGCCTAAGCAGGTAACGAATGGAGCCATGCTCCTCGATGCTAATGGCAGTCCTAATTATTTCAGACAAAGAATCTAGGGTTGACATGGATGGTTTCTGAGGGGATTGACTCCCCATTATTTTATGCCAAATGTAGACAGTAGCTTGAGGAAATATTTTTGGACTGATAGGGTTCCCACAAGGTGGCTAAGGATTGGGTTACCACGGACAGATGGATAAATAGATTGAGAGAGTAAAGGAAGATGGGAAAGAGATCAGGTGTGGGCTGAAGGGAGGCAAGGAAGGGCCCTCTGTCACTGGAAAAAGAAATGCAATAGGAGGTAATCTGTAGTCATGAAGAGCTCTCTGCTGAGTTGCACTGAAGGTCCCCAGAGAGCTGTCATGCCTTAACCGCTGCTGTTGCCTTCTAAAAGCTTAATGCTGAGGAGGAATTAAACCGCTGTGTCTATGTGTGTGTGTGTGTGTGTAGGTGTGTGTATGTGAATGTGTGTGAGTTGGGTGTGTAACTTAGTCTGTGTATGATCTCTCTATTTGACATACTTGAGCAGGCAGTGCAAATAATCAAGCCCATTAACGATGACTTCCTCAATCACTTCCATTATTGGCTCTGTAGCTGAGAACTGAGCGTGGGTCAAATGACAATCCTTTCATGAGCCTCGGAGGAACCACACAATACTACACAGATGAGCAAACAGTAACTCCCCACCATGAGCAACCTCATATCAAGCTACTGCCTATGCTACACTGTCAAGCTAATTACTAAGAGCTGAGTACTAGCTATTGTATAGAACAGTGGGGGGTCGTAACAAGTTGCTCAGTAACGTTTCACAGTAATGTTATCACTTTCTTCAAAAGTGATAACTTGCACAAGTGGTATCAGTTATAATTGGATTACAGTCACTTGAATTACATTGCATTCATTCGGATGATGCTCTTGTTCAAAGTAACTTAAATATGTGTCTGCACATTTTGTGTCTGGGATGTGTTGGCTTGGTGCAGGGACTAGAGCCAGCCAAAGCAATATGGACTCTGATGAATCTAAAATTGCCACATTAACTTGTGGCATTGTCATGTTTGTACCTGCATTACTAGCTAGCTGGTGGCTACACTATTAGGAGAAGAGTTGAAGGTGCTGCATGTGGTCAATGGAGCTAAATTAGCTGTTAATGGTTGGTGATAAGCTCAGCTGGCATCTCATTTAACCAAAGAGGGTTGACTTTAACTTCCACAGAAATTAAATGGATGTTCCCGCTTTGGAGTTGTTGAAAGGCATTTTGACGGGATTGGATTGAGAAATGGTAAACATGTAAATTAATCAATTAAATGTCACATATCATTAATTGGTTGCTCATGGAGTGAAAAAATTGTTACATTGCATCAGATACACAGATACACACACACACACACACACACACACACACACACACACACACACACACACTGTCATTGTTAGCACAGTGCACATCACTAAAGCTTATTTACTGCATTAGCTATCAGCGATTCCTCCTTTCCCTTGTGTAATGTCTACCTCAGTGATTCCAAGATTTCTCCAGAGATTTCCTTCTGGAGCATTTAACGGTTGACCTGGCCAGTACTTAGCCCTTGTTATGTGTGCATTGAGTATGTTGGTGATTAATTAAAGCAATCTATCTGGCACTCCAGAGGGGAATCAAAATGCTGTTGGAAAGATTAGTGGATGAAGAAGCTGTAGGAAGCCTGTAGCACTGCAGTCCCCTCGGGGTAAATACTGCTCAGGCCATGAGAGAATATTATATTATAATACACCATGTCATTTCCTAGCATTATTTTTATTCTAGTTTTAATTTCAATTGCTATCTTGTTATATTCATATTTATAAATAAAACACAAAACAACAAAGCCCATAACAAACACTAGGCAGCAATGGTCTGCAAATGTCATCACAAATGTGTCAGGTTTGTAAGAAAGACATTTCATTTTAAAACAGCTCACTTGCTGGTTAGGACAAAATCTCGAGAAGCATCTTTACAATTCCAGATAAATTAAGGTTCTGATTACCCAGTAATTATGTCTACTTATGTATTATTTAGTCACAGTCTTTCTTTGGTACTTTAAGAAATAACTGAGGGTATTTACAAGTGGGATTATAGCAACTTTTCTGTGCATACCAGGTTCCTCTCCTTGTTAAACGTGGAGTATTTATATAAAAGGTTGGCGTGATTGAGAAATGTCTTAACTTGAGTCAATCCATAATATATGTGGACAAAGTAATATTGGAGAGGACTCTCATTTTATAGAAATTTTGTTCCATACAGGTTGCAGACCAAAAAATTAAATGACTTGCAAAATCCCTCTCCCCTCTCTCTTTTCTCTCCCTCTCTGGCAATGCAGCAATCCTATTTCAGAGTTAATTCTGTTCTTGTGTCCTTTCATCCATAATTAAAATAACAAGCAACTAATTACTTTTGAATAATGTCAAGCCAGTCAGGCGGGTTGCACAATCCCTCTCCATAATTAAAGTGCACCCAACAGTTTTGGCAGACATTCCCCTCATAGCCACATCACTTTGCATTGTTTCAGTGAACCAGTGTACAGGCCAACCCTTTGGAAAACCTTCGAGATATTCCAGGGTCTGAATGTCAGCTGGCTTTCACATGCTCTGGGCTTGAGTTATTTGAGGTTTGGATATACAACACAGCTTCATTCCTGAGGGCAGAAAAACATTGTAGCAGGAAGTCGGGGGTCTTTTACTGTATGCCGGCCAAAGAATCAGTGCAACGTTGACTGTGAGGAAGTAATGGAAGACTGAATTAGTTGCAGACTGTTTCATCTTTTCAAGCGATGCTATCTGGGTGGCCACACGAGATGAGATTGTCTTACAAGAAAGACCATAAAAGCCTATTCTTTAGGAAAACACACTTCCACCCCCAATCACTCTGAAATAACTTCAAGAGTCTCCATATCAATAATAAAAAAAACAGCAGCTCATTGACTATAGACATGATGATGTTCTCTTAATACAGTACAGATATTTAGTTATAATGCCTATATTTGATTTAATGCCTGTACACCACATGATTTAAGCCTATCATTGCTTGTCTATTCTTATAACGGATTGCCCCACTTTTTACAACCTTACCACAATGCTGGAGCTCTAAAACATTGCTCCCAAAAACTGTGGGGAACACCCCGGTGTATAATCGTGCCAGGAAAGGCAATTTATCAGACGATATTGCCTCTGTGTAGAGTGGGGGTCCCTAAGCTACTCCCTAGCAAGGACTATTGGGTTTGGACCGTCGGCAGAAAGTGGGGGAGGTCTTCTAACTGATCTTTGCTCTGCCACAATCAATCTTACAGAGATCCCAGTGCTTCAATGGACATGGCTACACAGGGCCTAATGAAGGCCTCACGCTGGGCGCTGTCTGCTGGAACAAAACATGTTTATCTCTGTCAGAGTGTGCTGGGTTAAAGATTAGTGGGTGGATAGATGCTTTCGGAAGGCATATGCTGGTTGTTTCACTTTGTTTACAACCTACCAGACACTATTTTATTCATATTTTTTTTTTTTTTTAATCTTTTATGTGATATTTAGTATGTTAAATAGATCAGGGAATTTCTGCCTCGCCACACAGAGGAAGCCATGATGTATTGTTGTTTGACTGTGAACCTTTGACATACCCATTAATGACTAATTACATTCTAGCCAGCATCCTCTTGTCATTCAGTATCCGCCATTGTGTGTCTCTCCCTCCGCTGCTATATTTGGGCAATGGTGTAAAATGAAATTGCTTATGTACATCAGTATACAATAGATTTACAATATATTCAGAGGTTTTCATGTATCTGCATTTTCATTTTGTTGCTGTTTATTTGCTTCATGTTTTCCAACAGTTTCCCATGGATTTCCATTGGCTAATACCTAGTAAAAGTTGTTTTTCATTCCCTAAAAAGCCAAATTGCATGTTAGTCAGTTCATTACAGTGTGCCAGAGTAAGTTTTTAACCCAGAAAACGTACAGTATAATGATCTATCTATATTCACTTTATGTGACAATGAGGAACATATAATGAAAACTGGAGGAATATTATCTTTCTCGGCTATGGGTAGGCAATCACCAAGCAATTTACTCAAACTTTGATAGGCAAAAACCTGTTGGGATTACACCCGACCTTGTTGAATGTTGTCGTATTATTTTCTTGATTGTATGTCATCTTTCCTTACACTGTTAAATTGAATGGATTACGAAGACTGACACTATTGTTTTCATCACTAACCTGGTGACTGTTAGAGCCACATTTAATGTTTAGTTCAACTGTAGCTCTATGGCAGACCACATTGCAATTGTCTCACTGTCATCTCTGTTCTTAAGGACCAGAAAGACAAGAAATTCCAGATTTAATCCCATTTAACACCAAAAGACTTCTCAGATGGGGGTCACTGCTACATGTTCTTATACAAGGGCGGATTTCTATTTGTGGGTCCTTGATGTGAAAAAAGTAACACTGTCAGTTTAAAAAAAACAACCATGGGACTGGTGCTAACTGAAAACTTTCAACGGATGACATCCCCTCTGTGTGAGTATAAACAGCTGTGGGAGAAGTGTCTAAGTGGTTTGCTGTAAAATGTCAGCTTTATTCAAGGAAAGTAGGTTGACTTGTAGATGGTAATGGCACTATGATTGGCAGACAGCTGTGGAGTTTCAGGAGCAGGATTAAGACAATGTGCAGAAGAATGCCAGCTTTTATTATATTATAAAAATATTATATTAGAAACTAAAGTAAATATTCAGCTGCCTTAGATATCATTCAGATATATGCTAACTATACCTAACAGGTTCAGATTTACTTTAATTACCAAGCATGATGAAAGTAATTTGATTGTAGAGCAATTCTAAAAATTCTGTTTTTCATTAACATGACATTAACATAATTTACTTACATATATGATTGAAAAGAACAACCTGGCTTTACAAACAACACAAAAGGTGAATATATGACTCCATAGATATGTAATGAAAATAATTAGCCACAGGATAAATAAATCCACTCATTAGGCATGTCAAATTCACAAGCTTATATACATTTACGGCTTAATTTACACTAATCTATTAAATAATATAATTTCCCCTCATCTAGGATAATTGAAAGAGTAGTAATTACCAACAAAAACAAAGTGACATCCCCTTTGTGGGCTTGTGAAAAGCTGAGAAGGAGATTGCTTTGTGTTAATGTCTGCTTGGTTCCCGTCACCTTCTAATTGGTTTATAGTGCTGATGGTTGCTAGTTACATACAGTTCATAGCTAATGTTCGTCTGTCAGCGGCTGTTAAAACAGGTTCTGTATAAAATCCCAGTGCTGCAATGTCAGGATTTATTTTCTCTAACTTACTCCACATAGCTCTATAAGGTATACTCTTTCTTTTCTTTTGCATTTTGTCAAATTAGTTTTAATTAGATCTTTCAGAATAATTCAATTACAGTGTGTTTTTTTTTTCTTTTCAAATAAAGTACCCAGAAGCATTAAGTAAATTTAAAATAATCCTTTGTGCTTTCCTATGTGTCAGACTGCCATGACACATGCCGTGTTTAATTTCTCAAGTTTCTTGGCTAAACTCTGTGACTTAATCAGACCTCTTTGGTTCCATAGTTAAGGGAGGTAGAGGTGATTTTACCTGCTTCTAGCCCTTCTGCAGCCAGGGCCTCATTATCTCCACCTATAACAGCCAAACAGACAGAGTGAAGTAAGAACATTTTTAAACCCTTCAGATCCTCGCTTGCAGTGTCCAAGCCTATTAGATCACTGTGACACATGGAAATGAGGTCATGTACTCTCTGTGGGGCAGTGCTTATCCATATTTCTGGGATTTCTTCTCAGTGGGTGTGGGAGACAGAGAGATAGAGAGAGTGAAAGAGAGAGCGAGAGGAATGGGGAATAAGTCCCAGAGAGGATCATTAAAATGTGAAAAACCCTGACCAACTGGTCCTTTCAGCCCTTTGCGTCATGACAAATGTTCTGAGTATATAGATCTGAGAGGAGCTCCTTGTTCCCTTCAAAGAGATGATAAATCTAAAACTTTGTTCGCTGCTCTCTACTTCATTGTGCTGCGAAAAGCCTTTGAGTGTAATATATGACATTATAATTTGTATGAATATAAAACAATAATTAGCTTAAGCAAGGCCATGCAACTAGTTGAACTGCTGTCACCTCTGACTTTGATGCCTCAAGCTATTTTTTGTCATTCTACTATTTCTACTGTAGGAGGACTGTACAAAAATACAGCTCTATGCCTCGGGAATAGGGCCATATGTTGTATAGTGTACTGTGACTTTTTTTAACTGAAGAGAGCAGATGTATAAAACTATCACACCCTCTGCTCTGATACAGCAGAACAGATTGTTCAACTGCACCTTCATTTCAATATATTCATGAGTAATTATAATTCAAAATGTGGAGTGGTGCCATTTGGATCATGTGTGATCGCCATCTTTTAGAAGATTCTTCATCCTCTCAAGCCATTTAGTAATATTAAATAAGACTTCCAAAAGTCAGTTCATAGCATTTCAAAAACATTTGGAGTGGTTTCAAGTGGTTAGTCAATATTCCACTGCAGTATAGCTGTATCTGTGATGTTTATTTAGAAGAATGTATAATCAAACGATAGATACAGACATGGTATAGTACATGTTAGAAACCAGAGTATTAACATCCACACAGTGTTTTCAGAAGTCTGATACCACACTCAAACTTTAGTCAGACTAATTACTGAGTTCATTGTGATGTATGCTCATTCATGATCACCTCATATTTCATCAAATCACAATTCTACACAAATGTTGACACCTTCCAACTCTTGGAGCTAAAGTGAACATATGACTTAGCATATCTAGAGTATTATGACGTCTGGGCTTGTCTCAACTGAAATATGACATTCTGCTGTGGACATATTTGATCATGAAATGCATTCATAATACACCTGTGACAATGTCTCCCCTCCGATCACATGGTCAGGAGTTATGCTAAGTGCTTTTGCTTCTTGGTGTTATGCATATGATAATTTACTCAGGACATGGAAACATGTACAAGTTTATTTTGAGATAAGTCAAATATTAAGTTTTTCAAGAACTATTTCATCCAAAAAGGGTTATTTGGTTGAAAAGGGTTCTTAATGAAACCTTTAGTCTTACAAATAACCCTGGGTAGAACTTCAGCCCTTCAGGATGAATCTGTTTGGAATCCTTATTTCTGATAGTGTAGGAGTTGTTTGGAGATACCACTAAGACAAACCCCACTCAGATGGTTACTGTTGCTTAACCTCACTGTAAAATGAGTCACTAGATTCTAAAATATTTATGTAAAATACTGGGTGTTTATATCCATCTACCTCCACAATGATTACAAACAAAAGTCTGCCCATTTAATTTGAAAGTCCGAAGTGCCAGATTTTAATGATTGGAGCTAATTACTTTACAATTTTAGTATTTATATTTTAGTATGTTATAGAGCTGCTGCTGGAAAATAAAATCCTTCAGTTTACCTCCGCCTCTAATACTCTACAAACAGTTGTATTGCTCCTTTATACCTCTATGAAGTAGAAAACCTGTTTCACACGTTATTGAAATGTGTATAAATGTTACGGGGCACCGAGAGCAGAGATGTTTCCTTTCTAAGAATTGCACAGACTGTTCCTGTACTATTTTAAGTAAATCTACGCCTTGTTAAATTCACCAAAATCTGTGACCATTTATTCTTTAATTAAAAGACGAACCCAAAGATGCTTTCCCTTCTACTTGCATTAAAAGCTTTTGATTATGCAGCCAGTCATGTTTAATTCACAGCATAGAAAAAGATACATTGCACAGTCATGAAATATTGAGAAGGCCCCAAGAGGCAAAGATCGCAAGCTTGCTCTCTCAAAAAGATAAAAAAAATGAGATAACACACCAGCGCACATCCAGGGCAGCGGTGTATCTTTTTGATCCTCTTATCTCATGCTGCAACGCAACAACACATTTCATCGACAGAGCATGACCAGCACGGATGTGAGAGGAACTAATGCTCACAACATAATGGTCATGCAGTCACATGCACTCACAAACACACATGCACTACTGAGAGTTTTGATATAGCTGCAATGCATCAGACATACAAACAGAATCAACTTCCTGCTCCTACAGCTGCTCTTTTGATTCAAATCGGATGCAAATTAGACTCAATACAAGTGATACGTTCTTTGTTTCTGCTTAAAGAAAATAGTATTGCATCAATCAAAGACATAAAAGTCATGACGCTGCAGTATTTCCAGCTGAGGACAAGGGTGCAGACTTAAATGGTACAGTGACAAGATACTGGTCACACAATTAGCTTCAATAAACACAATATCGATTTTATTTTTACTGTATGTTAGACTGTAACTACCCACCAATTCTTAACCATAAGTGGAGATGTTCAACGTCTCCGTAGTTATTGTAAAGGTAAAGGTTTGTCATCTATAAGATAGCTTCGGCATCAATTGTTTAGCTATTCTCCTTTATTGAGCTTTGTTAAACATGGAATAAAACAGTTTAACGTATGCAATGTCATGAATCACAGGTGAGAGAATGATACTGTTTCATTTGCCCATGCAGTGGTAAATGTGATGATTAATCTTGATATGAATTTCAAGTCATGTCTCCCTGCCTACTTAGGAATAAGAAGTCCAATATACATTTCGGTATTAAATTCATTGCAGCACATTTCATTTTTGCAAGCTTAATATGGATAATCTCCTGATAAAACTCCCCCTTCTCAAGTATCACACAATGACATGTGTTATAAGTTATAGTTGATGGCATGACAATAGTTATTCAAACTGGCTGTCGTGTCACAGAAGCGAATCACAATCTACTGTTTCATTCATGAGGTGGTTAAATAAATGACTTTCTTGTTAGAGCTAAGTAATTTCCCCGCTGCTGCTTTATCCATTCTACCTCGTGTAATCCCCAGGTTTGATTATATCAACAGATAACTCTTTGGCAAGAGCCAATCTCCACACGGTCTGCGCTTTTCACAGAAACAAACTGATCTAAAAGCTTTCTTCCCCGAAATCTCCCCTGAAACCATGTTTCAAAAGATTTTCAATATAGACTGTGGAAACTGGCAGCTAGTAAGTGGGATTTTTGGAGGGTCTAGAGCACAGATTATACCTGTCTCAACCTCTAACATGATTGAGATGTAAGAGGAGGTGGGCAAAGTCAACTGTGGCCACAAAGGACATTAAAATTCCGTAAAATGAAAGTGACATCCGATTAACGTTGTTATTTCTCCTGGTTTAGTCTGACCTTTATTAAAAAATCTGAGTGTAGATTTTTAGAAAAAGGAATGAGTTCATCGGGGTTGAAAATGGTCTTTTGAAAGGTTGCTGTGAAGGTCAAGAAAGCTTTTCATAAGACTGCTGTACTCCAGTCTTCCCCTCTGAGCTGAATGTTGAGGGAATATTTATCATCTGAGAATTCCTTAACATAATAGAATATTCATGAAGTCTATTTCCACCTGCTTGAATAGAAAGGATATAGAATGCACCACAAGTTACCGTATATACGTGTGAACAAGTGAGGGATGGAGGTGGGAATGGTCCACATATTTCTAGGTATGCCTGTGATTTGCTGTACTGCTAAATTAATGAAGTACACCAGTTTTCAGTTAAGATTACAAGAGTGGATCAATTTCAAGAGGAGAAGAGATTTCCTTCTTCAGAAACATTTGCAGCATAGTATTTTGGTTGATTCTCCATTCTCCAATTCTGCATCCTCCAATTTTTTACCTTTTACACTACACCGTTTGTCACCAGACATCTTGGCACTATAAGAAGAAGAAATTTCAAAGACTGCTGATATTGGGAAAAGCATGATTAATTTATATGTTAAGAATCTTGTGTTTTTGTTCATTGTGGTGACTTTTAAAAGAATGCCTTCAATGTAAAAAATAATCAAGGTGTAATGCAAAGTAGTCTACACAACCAAAAATCTTTAATTGTTGGTGTCTTCCTATCTTCAAAGCAGTCTGGCAGTCCATTGTAATGTGATAAATCCTAGAAAACCTGATGTATAAATTCACTGCAAGGGTCTGACAATCCAAAAATACTCCATTTAGGCAGATGACCCCCAAAAAGGTGTCTGGCTGTTTAAGTGCTCATATTGATTGTTTATACTAAACTAAGCATTTCATACTGTCCATTCAACTTGACCTCAACGTGACCTCACAAACGCAAGTCAAATACATACGCAGCTGGAGAAAGTCTCTGACGAAGGCAAGACAAACATCTCTCTAAAGTCCATCACTGAACACCATTCAAACAATTTACATAAGAAAAGTTCAGGTCTTGGACTAAGCTCTTTTCAGCTCATGGACTACACTTATCCTCTAAAGTCATTCAGCGTATATAGAGAGACAAAACGGCTCCTGATCCTGGACTCAGAGGGGCTGAGGCTATTCAATCTGACCCTGCCGTGTAGAGTCTGCTGATTGTTCCAGCGGCTTTAAGTCAGCATGGCATTGGCCCCTGGGAGGTGACACACACAGTCTTCCTCAAAGGCCACAAACAGGTGAGGAGACTTTATTTGGCTCTGGCCAGAGGGTGTCTGTCTGCTGACACGCAAGCAACCGCGTATAAGGACCCATGCACGAACACTGATACAAAAACTCGCCAACTTCTTCCTCTGCATGCACATACACAATCTCTCTCCCTCTCTCTCTGTCTCTCTTTCTCTGTATCCCACGTGCATGTACAAACACATGCACACCTGGAATGAGTCAGAGCTGAAGAGGAGCAAGAGGTGGTTGGGAAGGACAAACTTTCCCTCAGGTGTCTGACTGTCATGGCAGCAAATGGGCAGCTCAAAACAATAGACTTGCACCCCTCATATTTAATCTCATCACAGTTATTCATCCTCAAGCAGAACAACAACTAGGACTCTGTTGTTTTGAACAATGATATGTCTAAAGGGGTGACAACTACATGATGAAAACTAAATCCTGTAACCATTATCTATGAAATACTTTTTTTTCATACTAAGATAAGATAAGATACGACTTTATTGATCCCTAGGGGGGCAATTCAGGTGTTGGTGCAGCACTAAGGAAGAAATAAGTAATAAGTAATAAATAATAATAGTGATATATAGATCTACAATAAATAATAGAAGTAAAATAGGAAATATATAAGAGCAATAAAGACAATGGTGTGGTTAATAGCATCAAGTCAGCAGGTCTAGTATATTCAAACAGCATACACTAAAATACTATATAATGTGAGTAAGGATACTTAGTGTTGTTTGTATATAACATGATATAAATATAATATAATACAATATAATATAGTGTTAGTAGTATGGGATCTAAGAAGATAGAATAAAGTAATAATAATAAGTGTAAGTATATTACACTGTATAGAAATATATATATCAAATATATACCAGAGTATATTGGATGAGGTGTTAATTCCAGGTATATGGACTGCTGACTGTAAGAGTAATGTATTCCCTAAAGCTTGCAGATGAGAGAATTAACTAGTGGCTTACAAAGTCAGTGTTTTTTGTCTTTGTTTTGCTTTGTTTTTTATGTTATCCTCTCCCACTCTTGAGATGTCCTTGAGCAAGCACTTATGCACAGCCCCAGTGAATGTAGCCAGCCTCTGTGGCCAGACAAGGGGGAGTTCTCATTTGTAAGTGAGTGTAACTGTGTATATATTGAAAATAGGTCAATGCTATACATAGAGCAAGCAATTTCAGATCCCCCCCCCCAAAAAAAAAGAATCTGTCACTGTTAGAAAAGAGAAAACACCCCAATATTTAAAAACCTGATATATAGCCATATATACCATAGTATATGCTTTATTAGCTGGGAAAAATGTCAGTATTGTGTGACAGTAGAGTCTGACAGCATGTCATCTGATTCTTTCCTGGGACTGCCCGTTGTCATTATTTACAATGTTAATAAAGCTTTTGTAATGCAATAGTTGACTGCTGCTCCTCATCTGAGTGTAATCCATCAAAGAATGATGGATTAGAGAAACACACACACACAGAGATAGATCTACACCAAAGCACAGATGCTGTTATGCAGGCAAACTAAGATGAAAGCTTTTCATTGTCATGATATATTATCACACCCACTATTACAGTGCAGACACACACACATTTGAACACGTGCACACCCACAGTGCTTCCTAGCTTAATCTTATCTTAAATGTCAACTTCAACATCAGCAGCGGGAGGGGCTCTTTTCCAAACTGTCATCACTGAAACATAGCAGAGGGAGGTGCGCCTCTACTGATTATGAGAAATACATAAATGTATATATGCCATATGAACACATCTGGTGAGCGTGTTCCATCCTTCCATCTTATACTCCATCATACCTTCACTTATTAAGAAGACCCCAAAACACGTAAATTATCTCACTGAGGGAAGCAACTTGAGCCCTACCCAGAGGAGGCAATGAGTACCATCAACCCATTTAAGCAGCAACACAAGGAGGTGATCCTCTGGTTTGTTGGGGAAGGGGGGGGGCAGCAACACAGTGGCACTCAATTGGGGGTTCAGGAGTATCTTTATACCTGCATAGTGTGTGTCACCCCAGAGTTCAGGAGCTGTCCGAGAGTATGGTTCCATAGCTGTAGCGTTGTGTGGCGATGGATGAGTCCACTAATATGCATTTGGTATCTCTCCACCGACTAGCACCTGCTGTGTCCCCACAGAGAGGAGACTTTATAAGAGCCAGTTTTTAACTGACTTGACTCTTGACTGGTAACACATAAGACTTCTTTTGCCTAAACTTGCAGGTGGTGAGCCCACATGGCAGTGGTCCAATATCACTTATACTGTATATGCTCAACCTGTGTGGGCCTCACGCTATTAGTCATATGTCACAAAGTGTCCTTCCAAGGTCTGATTAATTCCACCCAAAGGCCCCATATATGGAGCCAGGGAGAAAACGTACATTGCATGTTGCATACACAGTGGGAATTTCATTTACGAATCAAGAACGAATATATTAATGTTGCACATCAGATTAAAGAAAAAAGTCTGGGCTACAAGAATATATAAGCCAGTTTTACATAATCCCAACACAACTCAAATGACCAACTAAATGCATGACGAAATATTAATTTCCATATCTCTCCAGCGACTGAACTCGCTCACCAAATGTAGCTCTCAAGCGAGGTAGCTTTATGTTACATCTGCAAACAAGATTTCAAACGAAAGCAGACAGTCCAGGGATTCCTCACATACATATCCCTCAAATCCCTATAAACCAAACCATCAGCGAGATACGAGCCAACGAACACCAGCATCAGACATTGCTTTATCCAGCGATTTATGAAAAATGCCCCATTCTTGTGATGAAAAGCTGTGAAAGCTACGTTGTTTCTGCTAAATCCACACTGAAATATGTCCGACTACTTCCTGTGTTGCACTGAAATCATTCCTGGCTCGTTTAGTGTCAGATTACCCACGTGGGGCAGGGACCTCTCCTGACCTGTCTGTACTAAAAACTCTCTCATTGTTTTCTGCTTCACTTTATCAAAGTCAAACTTTGCAGAGAGAATGTTCACATATTGTGCTATGATTTGGTAGAGGTTTAACCTTGCAGCTGCATCATTCCAAAGGGATAATCATCCTGAATGTGCTTTTTTTTTGGGGGGGGGGACCTGAATCTTTTCATTTTTGCTGTGTTACATCTTCATTTAATCTTAACCAGTTACATATATACTGATATTTACACATCTGAACAAATCTCACAAGTTTAACACCAACATTATTCAAATAGACCTTATGGTTGCAGAGATATACTCTTTTTAGTATGGGTATGCAATTTTCGAGCAGAGGCCTAAAATATAGGTCTGGGTGGAATAGGGAGGGGGCCCTAGTATCCCTAGACTAGGAGAAGCTGCTCTTTCCTATAATCTCTTATTTTCAAGCATGTGTCGCAAATGTGACCTATCCAAACCTGCTATTGGTGGTTGGCTATGCAAAAAATGTCAATGCCGATCAGTCCACCAGTCAGTCTGTCAGTTCCTACACCCATCCAGCAACTGGTCAGACTGCTTTGAAATGTGGTACGAAGCATTCACAATTATTGTTGCCGTCTTCTGAGCTATTGTCGCTTGTGGATGGTAGAAGTCAGATTAAGTGTAAACACATGCACAAACTTAAGTGATTAATAAACTGCAATCAATTGCCCAGAAGTGTTTATCCCAGCTGCAGTGACCTTAAAAAAGGCACATAGCCCTACACACATCTGCATGACAAACACACAAAATCCTTGCTGACTCAGTGGAAATGCTGATCGGACACACTTGCCAGAATCTGATCAATGCACCCTATAAGTAATGGGAATAGGCTCTTGATAGGAATCTAATGGAGGCTCACTTAAGTAATTTATACTTTAACATGCTATTACATGCTGTTCCTGTAAAAGCGGCACTTTACCAGGAGACTGCACTTACTATGGATTCCTGTATGTATGTCCCACAGCTCAACATGACCTCTCCTTAAGTCGGTCAAAAGGGAAGTGAAATAGATACGCTTTCTAAATAAAAATCTAAATCTGTTGCTATCTATCATCTATTTCATTCTATTAAGTATACACCATTTGCTGAATTTTATTTATACCAAACAAATATTTTGCGCAAGTGTGATAAACTAGTTTCAAAACCCAGATGTTCATGAAAAAAGGTTAACATCAATACATTTATGTTGGAAAACATAAGGCTGCCTCAGTGACGGGCAAGATACCAGATTCAAGTCTGGTAATAACTACTGAATCAATTATTGGGGGCAAGTCTCCTGATGACATGTCACAGTGTTTCACAAAACTTACAAACAACTTTTAGCATTTTAGATGGACGCATTCAACTCTAAATGAAGCATGACTGTGTAACTGCATGGCCTATTTCTCACTTTTAAATTTATTCAGAAATACTCCACTGACTCAGGAATAAAGCAAACTGCCTATAAAGTTAAGGAGCACGCAATTTCCTGAAATTATTGCAGCATGGAGGCTCAGGATATATGATGCAATAGACATATTTATACATTACCCCACTATGAAATTGTATGATCTGTAATACCAACACTACAAACAAGAATATATACATATCTCCTCTCACCACAAAGTGTGTCTTGTTATCCACAAAGTTTTGGGGAGGATGAAACCTCATTAAAGCGACAAGAGTTGCTTGAGACAGCACAGAGAAGCTTTCTTAAACCCTGCCTTTGAAGTTGAAGTTGAAGTGCAGAGTAACACGCACATACTCATGCTCATGCTCATACACGTCTGTGTGCGTGCGTACACACACAAACACACACACTGCCTTAAAAAGTGTTTGCATATGGGAAAAGCATACACTAAAACACACACAATACATGCCACAAAATAATACAAAACAGAGCAGACTGCAACACAACAACAACAGCTAAACAACAGCTAAATAGATGTTTCTGCCCTGGTGCCTTGGGAGCAGAGCCTAGAATAAATGACTCGACTTCAAAACCCCTCACATCTTCCATATCCCTGCTGACTCTTCACCAACCCACCCACCCAACCAGACAACCAACCAATGGAACAAAAGCATTGTGCTTCTCACAGAGGCTGTTCATTAACAGCTCAGTTGTGTGTTTGTGGCACCCTCCACTTCAAAGCCTCATCTGATTCCTCCCATCATGGCTGAGAGAGAAAATAAGCCTTTTGTGAAAGGAGAAGGACAGCTAAGCATTATCCAGAAGTTAGAATTTAGAGTAACAAGCCTCAAACCCAGACAGACTTTATAATAAAGTGTTACCCGAGAAGGGAGTGCGAGTTGGTGAAAACTGCAGGAATTATCTGTAGTACGACACATAATACAGAAAAAGCTGCAGTGAAATAGATGTTTATGGAAAAAAGACGACATTAGATCAAATTGAGTCAACATTATGGTAAGTCAGTAAAAACTATATCACTCTTGAACTTTTTGTCTTGCTCACCATAAGTCAAATACATGATGAGATAAAAGAGAACAAGAAAGTAGTTGTAAGATAAAATAAAATAAACTGACAGATTGAAAGATAAGATATTGTAGATGGACTGACACACAAAAAGACAGAAGATTAATCAGGACCATACTTCCTTCATCTGCTCATCTTGATTTACCAGAGTTTTCACTTGACATTGTGAGGATGAACATCACCCCCTGCTGGTGACTGTTCTGGCCAGGTGTTGAGGAAAAGAGGAGGAAGAATATTGTCTTAAAGCTGATGCATGCTACAAATAAATATACTTCTCAAGAACATTCTGCAGCTGCTTGAGAAAGTGAACTACTGTGGGAACTGAATAAAGGCTCATAAAACCCTTTGTCAAAGACAATCTAGTAAGCAGGGATTTGGTGGTTGGTTGGTTCAAGGTTACTCCAATGTCAAATAAGTACAAGCCAAATGATACACATTTACAAAGACATACGAGTTTGCTGGTGTGCACAGATGATTTTTTGGAAGATTAAATTCTTAAATCTAATCCTTTGTGTTTCAAATAAGCGCTGATTGAAGATTAGTTACACAGGGGAGGAGGTACCATAATCCAAACCACTGTATAAAGTGCACTAAGGTCTTTATAAAGCCAAATTTAACAGAAAGCGCCTGTTTTTTTTAGGCCATGACATTTCTGTCTTCAAACCCACTCTCTTCCCTATGATGCCGATATCTGCATGTGACACAAAGCTTTTCCAGATGATAATCTGTTTAAAAACAAACGCTTAAAGAAGCATATCTGGAGCATAAGATGTAATCTAATTTTGTTACGTTTTTGTTTTGTAAATAATTACAACCACTTATCTTCATCAAGGCAATCATTCTGATGCCAAACAGAGGAAAATAAATTACATGTGTGCGTGTTTGTGTTTGTGTCCCACAATTTGAATCTGTAACATGTGCAAGTCTTTTTTTATACCTTGCAACATATTTTCTATATCAACGACAGACGAGGTTTGGGAATATGATTTTAGCTAATTGGGTGTTTTGTAAAGATGAAGATGAAAGAGGAAAGGAAGGGATTTCTGATGACGTGGATTCACTGAAGGAAGAGGGAATGTGTATTGTCTCAAAAATAGAGCCTTAAGCTGCATGCTTGCTGTGTAGGCAAAATAGATTTCCTGTCAGGAATCATTCTTATCCAGATCTATACTGCTTACTGCCATTAGTGTTTACTTATACAATAAATATGGAAGGGATTACATTATCCTCCGTTGGCAGTTCTCAAAGGTAAAAAAGACACATGCAGGTCTAAATTTTAGCGCTCTGTAGATGGACACGGGATCACTATTTATAGTTCAATCAGGAGAGACTTGTTTATAATTCAACAATAATGTATTAAAATTGCATAACATTTGAATAGTGCAAAGTCTTTGACGATTGGACTCCATCCTGAAAATAGGATAATCAAGGGGTATGATGCTGAGGTCAGAATCCCCCCCGGTGTCCAGACACTGGTGGTGGTGGTGAAGAAGGGCGTTGCTGTAATCCAATGAAGAATCAGGAGCCTGGCTGATGCTGATTGGAGGAGCCTGGGGTGGAGGAGGGTCGCAACTGTTTTGAGCTGAAATGACAACTGACAGCAGCAGAGAGAACATATTTAAAAGTTTGACAACAACGATGTGATTGGCTTAAGGAAACTGCACAGAATCAGCACAATCACCTGATGGAGTAATCACAGGGAGAATTAGAGACTGAGATTATGAATGAAAAGGAGTGTAGAGAGTGTCTTCTTGACTGAACTTTCACTTCAGCTTCATTTTGAAAATGTGTATGATTGCATGAGTTAACTGATGGCAAAATGTACATTGTTTGCTGGAGAGATAAATGGACAAGAGGCTTTGCCTCATACAAGTAAAAGGTCGGATGGATGAATGGCTTTCAAGGCATGTTTCAAAGTTTTTAATGTGTTGGAAAGGTTTGTGGTGGGGTTATTAATCTAGTTCATATTTGAAATTCAGCTGTTCCTCTTCCTTATATAACAGTTACAGGACGCCATACACTGTATAGCTTAACACAGTTAGATCGTTTTTTTTTTTTTAAAAGTACATTAAACATAAATACAAACATTTTGTTTATTAATACACAAATTTACTTTTGTGTTGTTAGAACCGTTTTACAACCGGAACTTTAGTTCAGTTTTGAACACTGAGGACAATATTCTTGTAAAGTTATGTGTTCATTCATTAATCCTCAACAAAACATTGTGTGAATCTTTGAGGGCTTAAGGATGTATTAAATATATCAAGTTTCTCATACAACATTTCCAGCGCCAATATTTCAAATTTTTCAAATCCACACTTGGTACCTTGCAGTCTCCGTCTAAGCTGCCTTTACAGGAACATTGCATTCAGCAAAATAGTGCAAAACCGGCAGCAGGAATATATATTGTGACTCGCGCATGTATTGTGACTCACATGGTTGAGCATGATAATAACAAAAGCTACCAGTGGTCTACGAGAACCGCACAGAAGTAATTATAGCAAAATTACAGACAAATGCAGTCAAGAAGGTTTCAATGAAAATTCTTCATTTGTGACCACAATGCATTGCCTATTAATGCCAGAGTGTGCATGGGCTTGGACAGCTGTGAAGATTCTGCAACCTTTCCCCCAATATGTTATGTTCCTAAAATCAATCTATACAAGGCTAAAGGCTTTATGGGGGGAATGTATGCCTTTACATGACCATGAAAGTTGGCACTACAAAGTAGTTTCCTCTACAACACGTTGCTACTTTATGGATAGCAAAGATATAAGGCTTCATATATTGTCTTGAATTTACCAAACATCAAAGCTGTTCAGGAAAAGACAAGACAATTATCTTTTCCACCCACTTGTTTTCTGCCTTTGTCAGAAAGTGGACTGTCCTTCTGACAGCTGTATGGTTAAGCTGAGAGGTATCATTTGTATGAGAGGTTTGATACAAAGGTACTTACCTTCTCAACGATTTCCCTTTCAACTCTATAATAATCCAGCACTGGACTTTTAGATGTTTATGAAACTCATAAACCCATTGAATGGTAATCTGTCAGTTTATTAAGTAAAGGTAACATAAATATGGTGATGGAAAGTGTGATGATGTTTTTTTTGGATCTAATGATGCACATCAAAGGAACCAGCAGTTATATTTACATCGTAAAGTGTTTTCTTTATAGAAAATCAGCTACAGCCCTTTTTCATCGCACAATTATAGCAATTGGCTGTAAAAGTTTTGCCTGCGGACAATGAGGGAAATTGCACTTGGTGTAATTAGCTATGCAGGGATGGCTCTATATGTCGGTGTGTTGGCCCATCACTTCAGCTGTTTCCTGACTATTGGATGGATTTCCATGAAATTTTGCACTGAAACTCATGACTTTGGTGATCCCCTGACTTTTCCAACATGATATGGGAATAATAATATCATTGTCCATCTAGCAATAATGTCACTACTACCAATGGTGTGAATAATAATTTCTCAAAAATATCCCTTCTCTATGATTATTCAAAGATCTGTGAAATGTGCTACCTGACTGCTGAAAAATGTCAGTTAGCCGAAGTGAACAGGAGACTGGTGAATAACACTGCATAGACAGCCAATCAAAGGGACTCTTTTTATTTTCTTTGTAGGAGTGGGTCCACTAAAAAACAAAGTCATAAGCACATATATATATATATATATATATATATATATATATAAAATCAACTGCTCCAGAAGAGCATGTCAACATCTTCGTGACAAGATGATGACTTGCTCTTCTGGAGTTCAATTCAATCAGTTCTATTTTATCAGTCTATACATTTGTTTGAGGCAGCAAGATATAAAGACAAAATGAACATGGGCTACAGCCATGGAAGCTTTTGCAGCTCTGAAAAGATCATCCTAATATCTCTTCATATGGTTTCACCAATTCGCTTCAAGATGGTGTCAGTCACCTCAAATATGCACATGAGAGCGCCTCTAATGAATTCAGAGATGTTTGTTTTTCCACTGTAGGTTTCAAAAGTTAATTCTGAAATGAAGCTTAACAGAGTCAGCAAAAAAAAAAGAAAAAGGAAGCACTGTTTTTTTATTTCCCTCTGAGTGTTAAAAATTGCTCTAGGGAAGAGTTTGTTTATAGTTGAGAAATGACTGAGAATTCAAGCACTTAATGAGCAAGAATATGGATGCTTGTAGGTGAGATCATCTCAAGATGTTGGTTTATGCTGTGTTGATGCCCCTGTGCCTGTAAATATATGAGATGACTTGCTTTCGGTGTATTGACAGTGTATGATTTCCATACATATTTGTCTATTTATAAAAGAGACAGAGCTTTATCAAATATGCGTGTTTTCCATCAGTAAATGCAGCTGAGTTGTTATGGATAGTATTATGTAACTAGTTTTATTGTTTGTCATCACTTTACAAAATCCAAATCTAACCAGAGGTCCACATGCAATTACCATCACTGTTCAAGCCTTTTTCATGTCAAGGCTACACATCTTCTAACCTTGATATCAAACAGCAGTAAAAAAAAAAAAAGCTTATTTCTCAAAACCTCTGATCTCCTCTGCAAGTCATGCATGCAGCAGAAAGGGCAGAGTGGATAAATAATGAATGTTGTTAAGATGTGCGCTTAGCATCACTGGAGCTTTTAGCTAGGACAGTAGAACGGGTCAATATTTTTAATTAAGGTATCATTTTCAATTTCAACTTATTATTTTAATTTGCAGCATAAGTGTGAGTGTGAGATCATTAACTTTAACCATTGAAAGGTTTTAAAGTGAACATTTCTGTTATCAACCGTATGTGATGAAGCCAGTAAAAAAAAGACCAGTGCATGAACGGCTTACTGATATGATATACTGAGTATTACTGATACTGAATGGTTTATTTTTCAGATTGCACAAATAGAGTAAATATGTAGACAATTTCTTTATAGACAACTATTACTGGTAAAGATTTTTTCAGACACCCAATAAAAGATATATAAAAGAGTTCAATTTGGGAATATTGTGGTTGTTTGATACACTTTTAAGTTATAAATGTGGTTCTCAAATAGTTCTGTGTGTAATCTATTTTCAGCACAGTATGTCATTTGCACAAATGAAAAAAGAATACTTTATAAAGGTTTGCTTTGTAAAACCATTAAAACAACATATTTTAATTTAGGACCTCAAACTCCCATTCTGAAGTTGTAAAAGCTGTTTCTTTGCTGTTGTTTTTTACATATTTTTGGGTCACAAGTTGGCATGCTTGATTGAAAAGTCTGTGTTAGTCCTTTAGTCTTACTGTGCACCATTCATCTCAGGGACACCAAGGCTGACAATCACGATTGATTTTACTTCCTTTTGACCTTTTTGATGAGGTTTTTTTAAAACATACACAAAGGGGCTGACATCTTTATTCCTCTGGCAGCTCATGATGAAATAAACTAAAAGATAGCAGAGACAAAAGGGCTGGGAATGAATATTGGCTTAGATTTCAGACATTGAATGAAATATGTTTTGTAGATCACTAACTTGCATACGCATTTGGTTTATTCTATTGATGAACACCCTACAAACTGACACAAGTGATCTAATATTAATTGTATTCTTTCAATCTTTCCAGGGCGTCTGACTTTTAAATACGTATTGGGGTAACAAGTCACTTCACTTCAAGCTTTTCTTTTCCACTGTTTGAAAAAGCTTTGTAGTCTGCTCATCATGGTTAGGTATGTTCATGAAAAATGCAATTTGGTGGCTGTTATTTTCTCATCTTCCTAAGATATTCTTTTTCCTCACATTGTTATGCAGAAGAAGTTTCAGTAGAGGTAAAGTGACACCAATCTGGCTCATGTGACAGCTTTCACAACTGCTCCTGTGTAGCAAAGACCCTTATGTGGCTCCCCAATCAGACTATAATTAATGGAGCAATTAGTGGTGATTATTAAGTGCTTTGTGAGGCTTCCCATTGCCAATTTATCTTGCAAGAATGTTTGATTTATCAGACCCCCTCCAGACATATGATGATGATGGGCAGCCACATATACTGCATACATTGTCTGTGTGTTCACCACTGCGCTTGGCGACTGCAAGGGTGCTATTATTAGGTGTCTGTCTATTTTGTCGCAAGGATGGAGGACATGCTTGCCTCCCAACACCATGAGAATAGACAAGGGTACAGACAAAAATACAATCCTGTGGCCTATTTGGTCTGCCAAATGAGCCTTGATGAGGAGGAAGGATACTGCCACACCATCCAATGAAAGATAGTATTGATTCAGTCATACCTTACTTGTCCACTGCGTGCACGGTTCATTACGTTACTCAAACACTCTATGAAGGCCTCATTAGATCCCCCTCGTCTTTGTATAATTCATGTTGACTGTTGGCTTCTGCGGATTCACTGAGTGTCAAGGTCGTTTTCATCCGAGCTGTGACCCAGAAGGGCTGGCTGTCCCACAGGATAGACGGATATTTGTTTTGGAGTGCCTGTTGTGTTTGATCGGGATGGGAGGTGGAGAACAGATAACGGGTCCATTGGATGTACCCACAAAATAACTGATTACTGTCCTTCTTATGCTGTGTGTGACCTCTTAAGGTAGCGCCGCATCTCCTCTTTCGAAATCAGTTTCATTGTGCCATAATCTCACTTGATCAATCTTATGACGAGATAAGAAGCAAAGGGGTAGAGGGAGAGTTTGATGTAACCGCCATGATTAAAGATTAAAGCGAGTGCTTGTGGTAATGATACAGACTAGGCAATCCGTTGAATGTTGTTGTCTGGCAGGGGCACATCAAACTAATCACTCATAAAAAAAGTTGCTCATCGTAGCATTGGCAATATCCCGCACATCACTTTGATCGCATTTATTGCCTCTCCAAGAACTTTCAAACTGACACTTTCTTATTTAAAACGAAACGAAATCTATTCTGAGTGTCAACAAATTCTGATCTCTTCCGCTTGAGTTTGGTGCTGAGCCAAGCCACGGAGGACCACATGCTCAGATTTGAAGACTTTCTTGGGTAAAGCACGAGATAAAACACAAGTGTATAGTAAAGCAATTCAGCAAACGCACATTTATGAGGGCATGGCATGATTTGGACTTCTCTATTTGCTCAGTAGTTTTTCAGTTTGCCAGGGCAAATGGTCTACAAAGGATTGAATTCAGGTTGTGATCTAATGCATTTTGCTGAAGCTCTACTTTAGGGAAACTGCAGATTGACTTAGCAGGTAGTAGTCACTCCTTTCCTCAAGGGCTGGTTGACATGACTAAATTTGAGCTTTTTGTAGAGCAGCTTGCAGAAATAGAAATGCTGCTATCTAATTAAACCGTAGCTTTCACTTTCATGTCAAGCAAATGTATCCTCAATAGCCAGAAGCTGAATGTACTGGAAAAAATATGGAGGTGAGAGCCAACTCAGCCCACTGGACCAGATCAAATCCTTCAATTCAATCCTGGGATAAACCGGTGATCCTTAGAATTTTCATACCTCACGTACAAGTTTGGCACAGCATTAAAAAGGTTGAGAATCATTGTGATAGCATTTGTTATGCAGGACGAGCTTCCATTATTCAAACCTCTCCATTATTCTCACTGGCTTCAATCAGTGGTCTCAATGTCCATTTCCCTATATGAGTCTCTATTTTTACCATGCTGCTATAAAGACTGATGGCCGGCTTGGTTAATTAAATGAACTCGCCAGGATGCCTGAATTACCATTCTGAACTAAAATATTACATGATTTAACTACATCATATTGCTGCTTAACAGATTAAATATGTAATTACCATCATGTATGAGTGAGGTTGTGATTTAAATTAAACATGATATGATGTACCGTCAGGGATAGTTCGTATTTAACTGCATATTAGAACTTGTATGAATTTTGGTTAGTAATAAAATGTTGGCAGCACTTGGGAAAAGACACAGAGGGAGGACCATGTAATATGAGCAACATGACAGAGGCAGTGAGAAAAAGAGAGACACATAGGGCGAGTAGGTTTGTGTGCCGCTAAAGGTAATACATTTTTTAAAATATCAAAGCCTTGGTCAGGCATGAAACGGGTATCAAACTATTTCAAAATGTCCACAGTGAGGGGCGCAAAAGGATATGACTGTAAAGAAAAAAAGAAGAAAAAACACTCTCAGCTTGCACTCCAAGACATGCTGGTGCAGTCCATACTAAACAGGCTTAACCTCGATCATTTCCCTTGACTTTTTCTAACACCCAGTGGTGCAAAGTTGAAGTGAAGTTTGAAGAGAGCGTTACCCTGCTTAGTTTTCCTTCTCTTGGCACTGCTGCGATGCTTCGTCATTTCATTTTGCAATGAATATTTTATCAAAACGGTAGGGTGTCCATTTTAATATTTTTCCGTTTCAAAGTCCTCTTAAAGAAAGGAGTGGAAAAAGGCATTGGTTCAATATCTTGAAATGCAAGTGCATATGCAAATGTACATGTGGGTTCACATTAAACCAATTGTTTAACAGTCTTAACATAATTTTTTAATGAGTATCAAAAGTTCTATACTTTCACTTATAGGCTGCAGCAATAGGTTGTCTGACATGATTAAACTTTTTATGAAGGTGTGAGAACTTTTCTTTGTACTTGATACAAGTCCAAATCTCATTTACATTTTCCTTGATCAACTTCAAAGAATGTTTTTTTCTTTGATGAGTCTTAAGGAGTTAAAGTTTGTAAAGTTTACTGTGATCATTGGATTCTGACTTCTGCTTTGGTGGGTATGGAAACCTATTAATAATGCAACTCAGAGCATCATCTTTATGCTGTGAGGAATTTGCATATATATTGGGTTATCATGAGATTATTGTCCCAGCAGCCATCACAGCATTCATATTCAATGAGTACAACATTACAAAGTTTGTTGTGAATCACATGACATCAGTTAAGAGATATTAGCTAATGTAGGGGATATTGAATGCAAATTTTCTAATCTGTTTGGTGCACCTCAGTATTAATATTAGTATTAAGTATTTATCTATCTATCTATCTATCTATCTAAATGTAAAATGTGTTGCACTTGGATCATTTTAAAATGTAATATTCAAGATGTACTCAACTTTTAGAAAAAATTGATTGGTTCAGAATTATTCAAATATGTCATGTGATATATTGACTTAATGGTCTCTTTAATTATTCTTCCCTGTTGTGAAGAAGTTAGTATTTTCTCACGAGGCCACACAATAAAAGACGAGGGGCAAAATCCACAGTCCTCACTACAAGCTAATACCAGCAGCCTGTATTTGCCAAACCAAACCTCCTATGAGAATTTCCTGTAAAAACACAGATGCAAACCATGTCTGTCCCTACAATGCACAGACACTGAAGCTAGCTAAAAAGGGTCTGAAGGAAGCCATCTGTGTCAAATAAACCCGCACTACAAAAATACTCAAGTTGTCAAATTTGTGCGAACCAAAACATTGCAAAAGTTCAGTTTCTCTTAAGTTTCAGCATCAATAAGTGTGATTGCCTACAAGCAAGCTATAATCGTCCACTGAAGCTCAGTAAGGAAACCGTCTGGGGAACCGCAAAGGGAAGTCTGCCCCAAAAATACCAACTATGGAAGATACATATTTAATTATTATATTAATATAATTATTTTATTATCTCATTGTTTTTATATTAGCTTCAACCATTTAGACACAAAATGAGGACTCTGGGGACCCTTTAGATATGAGCATGTGAGTTTTGAAACACATTTCAGCAGTAACATTAGCAATCCTTAAATGTGTGAGAGCAAATAACATTTTAGTGTGCATTTAAGGAGTGGGGACTTGGCTTGAGCTGGCCTCTCTATGTGAAAATGTATATCCCTTGATAAATTTGTCTGTTGTTCCTAACTTTCTTTCTTTGCCAACCTGTTGCTCACTTGTAGCCCTTTTTTAAACAAAAGGTTCCAGGAACTATGGAACCAGAGCATCAAATTGCTTTGCTGCAAAAAGAGTCATGATGTTGGGTAGTGTCCTCTTGTCGGGCACAAAAGGTTCACAGGTCTCTACTTAAATGACAATAGTACACATAACGCAACTGAATGCGAGACAAAATTTCTACTCTTTCTAGACCTTTCTTTTTTCCCTCTCTCACCACCCAAGGTTCATAGAAACAGCACTGTGACAAAACTGTCAGCAAACATCAAATCCACTGTGTGCTGTTGTGCGGTGTCAACAACACAGAAAGCTCCACTCGCCCACAATTCGTCAACCGTGACGGAGGGACATCAAATAGCACGGCGGATTCCACATTTATCACAAAAACCTGCACAAGGAGACTACTGCTTCAGCCCACCTCTCTTCTTCCACCAACTGTCGTGCTCTCACCTTTAGTCAGCCTGAGTAGTTGTTTTCCTTCTCTGCATGTCTGTCATTGCAATCGTAATCACATGTGTATACATGCATACGTAAGCACGCATATGTACATGTGAGGATGCTGACAGTGACGCTTTGTTTCAACATGTCCCTGCCAGTTACAGTATCATGCGCAGGCACATGATGCTCACCTCTTCCCATGTGTGCAGTGTCTGTTCCTGCACATGACTGCAGCCATTGTGTGCTATTGTATTCATATTCTCTCAAATGTCAAGAGGACTGTGGCTCTGTATCAGTGAGTTAAGAACCCATGGGTGGAATAAAACCACATTTCATCTCAAGAGCTTTAGAGACACCCTTGTGTCTAAATGTTGCATGGGCCATCGTTACGTGATTGTGGAATCCGATCTTGCATTTACAGGACCTGTTTCATTTTTAAAAGGCATTAGTTCCTCTCATGTTTTAAAGAGGTTTTATTAAAGTACTTAGAAATGAACTGTAAGGACAAAGGTCAGCTCAAGGCACAATACAACATATGTCAACGTTTATGACTCTCTTAGGAGTAACTGTTAAATGAGTAACAACGGACAACAATGGTTAATGTTGCCAATAGACATTTCTAATTAAATCAGTAAAACCTCATCTGGCCTCATTTAACTCGATGGAGGTTGCCTGCTCCATCCGTGACTTTTGTATAAAAAAATAATTAGTTATGGTATTTATTATCCCAACATTAATTTGATCCAATGTTGATGTGCAGTAATGAATAAATTACAATTTTACTTCATATTGCAAAATTTTTTTAGAGTGATGTGGAGATTTAGAATCCTATATTTACTTTATGCGACAAAGCGGGATTTGATACAAAAACAATTCTATTCATCAAAATGTTGCCATGTCTCCTGGGTGAAGCGTATCCATCCTGCTACAGCTGACCTGTTCTGACATGGGGAGGTGTCTATCATTGCATAAGAGCCTTGTTATTTTCCCAGCAGGCACCTCATTAGAGTTCCTATGACCTTTCACAATTGAACAGACCATCGGTCACGTAACGTTTTGAATACAGATATCTATTTCACTGACATTTTTTACGAAAGAAAGGACATTCTGCCCTGTTTTGAGGAAGTGTTGCCAAGCTGAACAATTGGTTCAGCCTTGCATGGATCAATTATGCTGCGCCTCTGGCAAGTTTGGTTACTGTTGGCTAAAATATGCCTCAGGATTACTAGACAGAATGTTGCTTTTCTCAACAAAAAAAAGTAATTACTTTCCAAGACACTTTTCTGATGTGTCAGGTATTTCAAGATTCTACTTGTTTGCTGACACATGTGTGCAGTATAAATTACAGCATACAGACAACTTAACTACACATAACACTTTTTTTTATCTGCCAGTTGCTAATGGACGAATAACATAATTGTACCAGTAATTTGGGTGGAAGTGAAAACTTAATTTAATTCAAAAGGAATTAAGTTATAGGCGACCATCTGTTTTATTTCTTGTAAAACCTTGTTTAAAGCCCCTATAAATTATTAAATCAGGTCAATAAAAGAAAAGCTAGTCCTTCAAACTCAGTAATACAAGAGATAAATGGCACTATTCCTCTCAAAACCACATTTTAATAGCTGTAGTGAAAAGCTTGATTCGTGGCCTGCTTGCTTCTTCCACGATGAACAAAGAATGGCTGAAATCGTTCCAATTATCTCCACTGCTGCTATTGTGCCCTGTCTCCGTCCTTGGTAGGCCTGCTATTTTGCATCTTGCATATCATTAGCAGTAAAAAAAAAAGCACTTAACCGTCTCTGCAGTAGAGGTTTGTAACCTACTGCAGACAACCTTCACCTAAACCAAGAGCATAATTTGCACATTCTGGTCACAGTATTTTTATCCACAATTTTATTCTCCTGCGTACATCGTCATTGCACTCTTTTGATCTCTTTTGTTACAGTACACAGAACAAGTATTATTTATTTGTCTTACGTATACCAAGCAGTACTCTTGTGATAACAAAGGCAAACTTTATAGGACACAATTGTCAATTGATGATTGTTAAAAATGATGATGTAGTTGGCTTTTTCCCCTAATGTGGTATGATTTAATATCTTGCTCGAGCTTACTTGAGCAAATTCATTTCATTGAAGAATTACCTCCCTCTCCCTGTGCCAACCCACACCTGCTTTTTGAACTTTCACTTGGCCACAACTAGACTGCTGTTTATCTGTCATGTTTTCACACTGCATCTCTCAGTTCACCTCTGTACACCACTAAAAGGAGGTAATGGACTAACCTGGCCCAGTGATACAGAAGGCCACAACTGTTTAAGATCTGTGTGATATGGTGGGATGCACACATAATTGCAAGGATCAGGGACAGTCATCTTGATTGAAAAAAGATGCCCTTGGCTGAGTTAGTTAACAATAGTCTCTCTATCTCTCTCCTTATTTCCAGATTCTCTTCCTCCGGCATCTACAATAATTGATTCTCAATCATGAATTTTAAAGTGTTAGTGACTGTTTTGATCACGGACTTAACTCGTCGGTTTTATTCTGACGCAATTTCAGTTATATTGACATGAGTAGTATTCTAGTGGAGAGGAATTTTTTTCTTTGTGTTGTACACATAATTGCATTATTGTTGGCATATGATGTTAATCTTGTCAAATTTGTCTAACAATACAAAATTTAAAATTCAGCTGAGCCAAATCATCTGGCCCCTCCCTAACTATGGCATATGTTGACCCCATGCCAACTACAAACAGTGGAACACTAGCTGACCATGGCCCCTGTATCTTAATCTTAAATATTTATTTTTCTAAAAAAATGATAACAATTCCCCAGCAATGATAAAATCCAAAAGGTATTTTAAAGATATTTCCCTCACAATTTAGTGGTATTTATTTCATTCATCATGGTAACAGGTTACTTTGGACACAGGTAAAATGCTTCGCTACAACACTAGCACCAACACAGTCTTAAAAGGGCATAAACAGGTTTCCAGAGACTGCGTCATATCACCATCTTTTCCCACCAGACACATAGAATCCGACAGCAGCTGCTTATGGCTGTTGGCTCTGACTAGCAGGTCTACGATGCTGCTGTCCAAGCTCACCTCACATTTGGGGTTAATCTCTTTCAGGAAAGCAAAACTATGCTGTAATATTCCACGCATTTATTAACGTGTTCTGATGCCCAGCACACTCATATGCAACTATTCAGCTTACGGTTAATGTGAAATCAGCCTCTGTTTTAAACAGAAACATTTTATACCACCACAGGATGGAACTAGATCAATATATGCAATAGTTTATTTTCAATTTCATGCTTTTCTGTTTCCATCAAAATGTGTCAGTGGGTGATAAATCCCATCCCTCTCTAATGCAGTGTCAACAGGATTTGCTTACTGAATCCCCGCTGTCATTCTCACATCATAAACATATTCAGGATCCTTATTTATCCTTCATGTGCTAATCAGGGTCATGACTTCAGAGTAAAATGTGACAGACAGGGAAAGTCTTGCCGGTTTTGTTTTTTTTATTCGGGGAGACGTGACAACGACACTAGAGATTCTGATGTAATATAATAAAATTCATGTATTTTAGTGAATGTGTTGCTGCATGCAAGTACTTGCTTTAATATTTATCATAGGCATATATATTGCAATATTCTTAAGAGTATAACTTGTATGCACATGGTACAGTTTACACACTCATGGAATTGCTTGATAGGCCTGCAAGATTATTTTTGAATACATGCTGGTATATGAGACTAATTTAAATGCAAAGCTGATTCACTGCTTTCTCTGCCCTCAAATATGCATGTTTTAGGCAAAGAAGCACAACTAAGTTATTCACACCCTTGGGACCTGAACAGACTTCAAAAGAAAAGCATGATTTACTTGGCCATTTCCAACAGAACCAAACTGAACAAGAAAAGATAACATTTGTGTTAAATTGCAATGAAACAATGAATTTTCCTCAACATGTTCCTATACAGAGACGTTTGATAATGCATAAAAAAAAAAGTGAAAACTTTGATAGTACTCTTAATGACCCTTTGCATGATTTCTCCCCGGACCCAAAGCAATATCGTTGGGACAATGTGGCATCCCAGCAGATGATGGTTAATTAAAAATGAATCAACATATTTGCCTCTCTCTGTGTCCTGGTTTATAACTGCAGAGGAGTCCTCATCTGACTAAAGTGACCCTGCCTTTCTTATGAAATGGATGAAAATGGGCCTTGACCCAAGGCCAACATTATGATGATTGGCCTGACAAGTTAAATTCCTCCCTCGAGGTTCCTAATACAACCTCAATTAAACTGTCCCAGTCCCTGGACAACCAGAGGCAAGCCAGACTCTCTGGTTTCCAGTTTATTACAGCTCATCATCATGTGTGTGCGATGATGCCTATTTTTGTATCTGACATTTTAATTTCACACGCTTTCAGTTTTTGCTGGTAAAATTCAGTCTTTGATTCATGAGATATCTAACGCATCATTGGAGAATCTTCATTAGAAATGCATCTTACCACTACTTTTCATTTTGAATTGTGGTCCATTCCACAGAGTGGTTAAAGAAGACCATGAAGTAGAAATAACAGTATCATATTTGGGGAGAAAAGTTGATTTTTAATTTCAGCCACTGCAGGAGCCAATCCTTTATAAAAAAACTAATATTGTGATCAAGCCAAAAAAGCTAAATTAAACAGCAGTTCATCTTTCTCCATCTTCCCCTCTGCTGAATTAAATGTATGACTTTATTGCTTTATTCACTACTGTGGCTCTACTTTTGCATTATGTTGTGGAGTTTTAATGAACCCAGTTTGAGGTATGCACTGATGCAGTTTGCAAAGATGTATTTTCCTCCTTTAGTATTACCACCTGCAACCCACTCACTCCTCAGACACTTTTTTAACTAAAGGAGAGCAGAGAGGGAGAGAGAAAAGGCGAAAAGAGAGAGTACAAGCATTATACAAAGAAAAAAACACCAAAAGAGCACCAGCACAAAAATAACCGCAGGAATAACAAGAGAGGTAGTGAATCCTAAGATCAGCACTACATAGAACATTATTTAAATATCTTCTCTCAAGTCAGAAAGTTTAGCAAGACCTCAAACTGGTGTTGGAACATGTATCTCAACAACTAATAGGGACACAATAACATGTTTGTTTTGAATATTTTTTTACCTGGTCATACACGGGATTGTGTATTTTAAGGATTGCGTCTTTACAGTGACAGATGGGTGACAAATCAAAGTAAAAACCAAAATAGTGTCTTTGCAA
>JACSYO010001980.1:1912500-1960000 GCA_016806645.1 Ophiodon elongatus | reverse complement strand
GACACAAGATTAGACATTTTTTTATAGACTGTCTAACCATCTCATCACGGTGACTTATCACCAACTCAACTCATTATATTCCCTTCCTTATTTAACTGTATATCTTTCCACGCCTGTCTCTTTGTAACCGAGCAACTAATTAATCACCTCATCTGCCTTCTCTGAAAATATTTGCGCAAAAAAAAAAAAAAAAAAAAAAAAAAGGAGGATTTATTCCTATATCACATTTGTCATAGCATTCCTAAAATGGGATGTGGAGAAATTGGAGAAATGTGTGTCTTGCTGTGTCTGCCTATTAAAGGCGATAAGCGCCAGATGCTTTCTAACCCATGGGTGTTAGCACTCCCCTCACAAAAGAAAATATGCCGCGGACAAACATACAACAACACCTGTAAGTACTCTTCTCGGGGGCTTATTGAAGGGATGTGTTTTTTTTTTTGTGCTTGAATCACACAGACTTGGTCATATTGCGCTGTGAAACTCACCGAGTGCTTTCATTTCCCAAATGCAAGGTGTCCTACAGGCAAACTGAAGTGCCCCGATACACCACTCTGAGCTATATTTGATTTCAGGAGCATCAACAGAGACCAGATATTTTCCGTGGCTGCCGGAGACGAAGTGCAAAGACTTTTTTTTGAGGAGCACTTACTCGACTGTAAGGTTTTGCTAATGATTATTACTAACTCCTATTGTGGGCGACTGTGGCTCAGCGGTGAGCAGGGTTGTCCTTCAAATCAGAAGATTGGCGGTTTGATCCGAGTCAATGTCAACGTCAATGTGTCTTTGGGCAAGACACTTAACCCCAAATTGCTCCTGTTGCTGTACCTACCTACGGTGTGTGAATGTTAGCCACTGCCATCAGTGTATGAATGCGTGGGAGTGTCATGTAGTGTTAAAGCGCTTTGACTGGTAAGAAGACTAGGAAAGCGCTGTACAAATACAGATCCATTTACCATTACTCTCCTTGAGCCATCATTCACCACTTTACTCTCTTTACCTCTGAAGGACTTACCATGAGCCTAAATAGCAGTGAATGATGTGCGGAAATAAACAATGCGTATGGAAAGGCACGGCATCTAAGCGGTTCAGACTTTGATAATGATGAATCAAAAAGTCAACATCAGGGTGTCAGTATAATGGCCTCTTTGTTCTCGACAACCAAAGCCACACACACACACACACACACACACACACACACACACGTCTCATACTTAGAACAAATGACAGCAGTGTTTTGCCCAGGTAATTCTGACATAAATAGTCACAATGGTAAAACCCCAAATAAATAACTTTTAATCTGGCACTGATGAACCTGAGCACTGATGAAAGGAATGGATGCGATTACAAACACTTCATATTGGGTGTTTTGCAAGAAAGAAAGTAAAAATTGGGAATAACCCATATTTGTAAATTGAATGCATGTTCATTGAATTCGCTTCCTGCTCAAATTTACTACCAAAGATTGCAGTGATCAACCAACAAGTCAAACAAAAGAATGGCAGTAAAAGTCTAATCCAGTGGGTTTGGCCTTTAGGGTCAGACTGCTAATAGCTTACAGTTTAAGGACAATGTTTGTTTCCTGACAGTGTTTGAGTTTAGAAAAGGTGGCAAAGATGTGCAAAAAAAAGAAAAAAGAAAAAAAGGTCAGAGTCTAGATCACAGTTTATACTCTGAGAAATGTATCACAGCTCTGACTAACCGTCAACTGGACATTTGCACTGAAATGTGCACATATTTTTAACATTTACAAAAGCGCAGCAATTACCCTCCGAGGACACAAACACAGAGTCAAGCATACCGTGAAAGAAAGCAAAGTAATTCCATGAGACCTACCTGGAGAAGCCGACAGAAAACGTCGACAGGGCTGCGGCGGAGGGGAGCCCATCGTCGACCCTCTGTAACCCGGATGACTCTCCGAACCGGTTCCCCCTGGCCCAGCTCTCCCCCACCAGAGGCAGGTTTGAGTACATGCCAAAAGGCTCCTGGTCTTGTAGGCCCACCGTGGAGGACGAGTTGGCTCTGTAGTGGTAGTTAGATCCTACTCCTAAGCCCATAGAGGAGGGCATGGCGCCACCTCCGTGGAGGGAGCTCATGCTGCCCCGGAGACACTGCCCCTGGCAGAAACCGGCGCTGTCCTGCTTCTCCTGCTTGACAACACCAGGAGTACGGATGTGGATGAAAGTGTCGTCCGGATCCTTCTCTTCCTTGATCATAACGCTGGAGAGAAGGGATGCAGGCGGATGGTGAAGCTGATGCTGCTGGTGCTGTAGAAGGTGGTGCTGGTGGTGTGCCAAGCCATTCACACTGGTGCAGTTCACTCCGTTCCCCATGAGAGGCTTTGTTTCCTTTAGCAAGCCGCTGACAGCCCCACCACCACCACCACCACCACCACCACCACCACCACTACCACTACCACTACCACTACCACTACCACCACCCCTGCTGTCGTGTAGGATGTTATCCAAGTGTGCCACTTCTGAATCCAAATCAAAATCGCTGATTTCTGGCAGGGAATTAGGGAGGTCCAGGTCTTGCCAAATCTCGATATCCTCGATTTGGCGACTGCTGTTGTCATCCAAATCACAGGGACCAGCGCCTGTGTGTCCGCTGTAACTTTCCGGATTTTTATCCGGAGAAAAAGTTGCCTCCTGCTTGATGTGCTGGGGGAAAAGGTCCGGCAGAGGCAGCTTGCCCAGGATGGAGGAGACTGAGGTGCTGATGATGGAGGTGGGACTCCGGTCGAGATCGGCAATACTGCGTTTCAACAACGGCAGGTTGAATCCGAGAACATTCTGGGGTTGTTTCGGCCTTCTAACGATTTTACCCTCCTCCGTGTCTGACCTCTCACACAGGACATGATGCTGAGGGGAGTCAAAGAGGCCTCCGAGCTCCCCCTGGTCTTTGGTTCTAGACCCTCCATTGGGGGCCACTGTGGGCTGGGGCAGAGACCCTTGGCCAAGCGGGTGCGCTGCAGACTGGTGAAGTGAACCAGCTGTGTCACCTGCATCTCCGCATTCTCCGGCTCCTGTCTCCCCAAATGTCAGGCTGTCGTCTCGATTACCGTTGCGCTTCAGTCCACCCTGATCCATTTCTTTATCCTGACAGGACAGTGAGGGTGAGTCAAAGAGTGCACACAACACACAACACACACACACACACACACACACACACACACACACACACACACAGAGAGTGAGAGAGAGAAAAGAGACAAGGTTAGGCTATAAAAAGAGTTGATGCTGGATAAGATGATACATACACAGTAGTTAGATAAATATTATAAATACATATATTGACACACACACACACACATACATGTATAGATAAATATATCATAGATCATGCACAGTGATATGTGTTTTGAAACATTTGCATTAAAATTGTGTTATGGTGCAGTTCAAAAGCACTAACGGTGCAAGGCCCGTATATACTAATATTAAGCATCTGCCTACGCCATTCTCTTATTTATTTATAAATTATTGTTTAAATGACAGCGATCGTATCTAACCAGCCATCGCCTTCTCTCACGCCCACACTGGAGAAATATGGCAGAGGCAAGCACAAACCTGGCGCAGCAAAATTAGCACAGGGAGGAGAAAAAAAAAAAAAAAAAAAGAAAAAAAAAAAAAAAAAAAGAAGAGGAAGAAAGAAGACCACAGCCATTACATAACATAACTGACTATAATGTTCATGTTATTTCTTTGAACTGTGCCCTCCACTCAACTCAAGCGTCAAGAAAGCGCAAGCAATGCTCAGGCAGAACTTGTGTAACAGCCAGCGCCACTGACAATCCCACACACATACACAGCCAAGCATGCGTGGAACAACACACATCTGTCGGAGGGGATTAACGCGCTGTGGGTCTCTGGGCATTTGCAGCAGTCGCCAATAACCGTCTGTCTGTCTCCATTTGCAACAAACAAATTAACAACTCAGTCAAAACTCCGTTTACAAAAAATAAGAAATTGAAATATGACTAGAATACAATTAAACGAATGCACGCAGCACAACCATGGGGCAACAACCTGTGCAAAGGGAAGACAAAAAAAAAAAAAGCTCTCCGCTGTTTATGCTGCAGCTCACTCAGGTATTTTTAAAATCGCAAAACATTGCCATGTCTAAAATATAGGGGCAGAAAAGAGGTAATGTCAACCGGGCAAGCTGTCACCTGCGGCAAAGTCAGTGCCTCTGACTAAATATGACTAAAAAAAACAGGCCTACGTCGCTCAGATCATTCTGAACTTCGGCTACCATTTATATAAAATACACGCCATAAAAAAAAATGTTTTAAAAAAAAAATTTAAAAAACAAAATAAATTAAAAAAAAAAAAAAAGTCACCTTGAATTAACGCATTGCCGAGAGGTGAACACGACTGTGAACTCTATAGCTGGTTTGTTGCCTCAAGCAGCGGTCGAATCAGACATGACTCCATAGCCTGCAGCGCACGGAAGATATATGGCGCTATATGGGCAGCGGTTTACAGAAAATAGCTGCTCGGTGTTGTATGTGACGTTCAACCCATGCGGGCTTTCGAAGATCATTTTTTTTTTTTCTGTGCAAAAATGAGGAATTATTTGTTATTTATAATCAAACTCCCCGGTGGGATTATTAGAACTACTTTTTTGTTTTTGTTTTTTTTTTTAGTCATAGGTTTTATCCACTTCTAAATGTCGTTTTAATGCCAGGGCTGCATTCAGGCCAATTCTGGGGACGCAATCTTTCCTCGTCGAGATCGCTGTGATGCATTTTAGAGCCCCGGAATGAAGGTCGTCGACGTATCAAAAGTCCTAAAAGTTTGGTGTTTCCTGCCTCGCTACTGTACTTTTCCCACCAAACACGCACAACACATCGTCACAGCATTAGTGCAACCTGTTGGCTGCGATGGGAAATTGCACCGATCACATGCCTCCAGCCGGAGATAAGCTCGCCGTTTGTGCAACCGTTTCTCTTTCTTACACAAAAATAAGACGGTTCCTCCAAGCGCTGGTGGAGGGGGGCGAGGGGGAATCTGTCAGTGGGACGCACGGCGCAGGGTTGTCAGTGCGCCTACCACGCAGCACCGGGGACGCTCATCGTCGGCCGGCCTACCAACCTCCGGGGAGGGGGTTGTGGGTTGTGGGTAGGGTAGGGGGGGGGGGAAACAACCAGCGATAATTCTCCGGCGACAGAACAAGTGGTTGCAGTATACGCAGCTCGTACCTGTCGTCAGAGGATGCGCTCCGCCAGTTAGGTCATCTCCCTTCAGTCCAAGTTGGAAAACACATGAGAAATAACGCGATGTCCACACAGTCAGTGCTCTCGATTAAAAGCCCGTCCTTGCAGCAGCGCTGCGCGTTGAAATGTCAGCTGGACTCGTCGCCTCCTCTCTCCCCGTGCGGCAGGAAAACATGGTCCGCAAATATCAACTATTTCGGAACTAAAGTCAACAGCGTCGCTGACCTAGCTGGCGCTGTCTGTCGGGATCCGCCGTGTGCGCCGCTCGGCCGAGCTGTCGACAACTTTTAACGCACGTCGTTCGAGTATGAGAAAAAAAAAAAAAAAAAAAAAAAAGAAATAAAAGTGATCGATCGCTTACTCGCTCGTCATTTCAGGATAATTCCGCAATTATTCCACAGATCTGCGCCGCGATATTCTGCTCTTGCGCCATTAAACCCGTGAGTACATCAAAGTTATATAATACAGCCGTGCTGCCCTAGCGTACTCAACTGAAAACTCAGGCAGGGCAGGGCGGACAGTTAGTGAAACGCTGTCAAGCCGGAGGACACGAGTGGCTCGCCTCCGCCGTGTCCTGTCAAAATAAAAGCCCCGTTGTGGCCCTCCTGGAGGAAAGTTACATAGTGTATAAAAAACTTAACTTTCGAATCTCTTTTAGAGTATATGTTTTACCACAACGGCCAGTTTTGGCATGACAGACGGCGTGATTTCGTTTTTTTTTTTTTTTATCAGTTCTGTTTTTCAAAGCGAGCATTTTCTTTGCTTTTATTTTGGAGCAGAAATAGCTCCGCTTTCCGCCACCTCCTGTATATGTGTGGCAGCTTGACGCAGCTCTTAGTTTGACACTTGCCTGTGAACGCCCCTTTCCCTATTGAATATCTCTCTGCTGAGGAATCTGTCAAAACGTGTCTCCGTAGGCCTTCGCAAGGAGGACCTATAGGTAGTAGTTTATGTTCTGCTACAGCCTTTAACCACCAAAGTTAGTACAAAGCCCATAATAGCTTTGAGTTCCCAAAGTTAAGTCCCTTTTGGGGGCCCCTCTAGGGGTCAAATAAGGTTCTGAGCAAACAACAGGGAAGTCTATTTTTCCTCAAACAAGAGCATGTAATCACGATTAGGATATAGAATCCAAGGTTTCATATGCAACTCGATTGCTATCTCCTCAACTGTGAAATTAAAGATAAAAAAATACAACTCTCGTCCTCAGACATGGAGTCCTGATATTTATCACAACTTTTTTTTGGTCATGAGAGGTCTTGATTTACCGAATCCACATCGAGGCAGGCTGCTGACTATACTTAGACACAGATTGTGAATGCTTACTGTAAGCGAGACATATGACACCGGGTTGTTTTGACACCCAATTTCACTTATTCATCCAGAGTTCTTTCTGGGCCATGAATGAACTGAGGATCACACTGACATTGAGAGACAAGAAGCACACAGGGAACTGTTGAAGAAAAGAGGAAGCACCATAGATTTAAACTAGGAAGGTGCACTGAGTGCAGATCCCTGCCAGGTGTGTCTGCAATGACCACTGCTGTATTGTGTGATTGAATCAATGCAACCCACACATGTCTAAACCACCTTCTAGACACCAACGGCCTTGTAAGGTGTTGTAAAAAAAACGCAAAAAAAGAAGCAGCGATGCATGCAGGCAAGCGGCTCAAAGTCATCGTATTGGCTGAGACACTTCATACAATTTTGCAAAGACAAAATAAACTCACCAAGCTGTTCCCTCATTGTGTCTCTGGCCACAGAGCAGTGGCAGAGAGGTACTCTGCAGTAAGTGTATAGGCCACTGGTAGTACTGTGAAGTGAGCAAACTGTTTTCCCCCCACTGTGTCTCTGTGCGCAGAGAAGCAGGCCAGGGGTCAACGATTCTCTCAGCGGTGTTATCACTAGCGGCCCCTACCGGCCAGAGGCTTGTTCAGAGTTGTTAGTGAGGAGTCAGCAGGCAGTCAAGGGCAGAATGAAACACAAAAGGTTTGTTCGATCCCCTGGCAAAGATTTTTATTGGTCAAAACATGTTAGCGCTTTTAATGATTTAGCCACTATAATAAAGACTTTTTGATATTTTCTTCCTCGTTGGTCTTAGATTCTGGAGTGTCTGGATTGCCTTCCTGCTTATCCATATTGTTTTCCAAAAGCACCCAACATATTATGATTTACGGTTGAATACACAGAGCAACCTCTCTCCTATAGGCAATAAAAGGTGTTCTGAGAAGTTGCAGGTCACCGCAACCTTTAGAGGTCCTTGAGCAAGCAGCCATAACCGGCCACCCAAAGAATTATGCAGTTTTATGCAGCAGAATGTGAGATTAGCCGCGGACAGACACGGATGTGCACACTGCACGCACGCACACAAGCGAGCGATCGCATGGGTCTTCTTGCAGAGATAACTATGCATCCTGTGGAGGAGAGAACAACGTTCAAAGAGAACCATGAACAACAACATTAATTATCCCTCGGGCAAGATCTCTCTCTGCTCTCAACAAAGCAGAGTTGTAAATGGGGAGCTCAAACAGGGCGCAGCATTTTTTCTACTGGCGCACAGAGTGAAGGGTCAAAGGCCAGGTTGACAGCCAGTAGCACTCCTGAAATTTACAGCATAAACCTGATTTCTAATCTCTTACATGACAAGTCCCCTACATATATAATCTGGAGATAGATAGGTATATGAAGTCTTCAAAGATAACACATTTACAATTACATAAAACACAGAAAAGTAGCACATCGTAATAGGGACCTGAAAACGTTTTACAATTATCCAAATAATTAATTGATTATCTAAATGGCTGGGAATACATTTTCTGTCAATCAACTAACTTTAATCAACTAATTGTTTCAGGACTACAGAATACAAAGACAAATTACAATACTTGAAATATTAGAGTCCAAGAGAGGCATTCTGACTGTTCTGACTTTGCTAGTTCAGTTATAATCTTTTATGACTGTCCCAAACCCTTTAATGCATTTAAAGGACCTGCTTGAGTCCAACATGAACTGACGAATGACCTTTCAGTGATATTAAGACTATTTTACAATTCTGTTGGTCACCTTCACCAGACAAGGTCTTCAGTTAGAAATTAATTTTTATGATGACACAGTGGACCAGAACAAGGAGGGATTTGAATTATGTGTTCTGCAGAAGAAGACGAGGAAGAGGAAGAGGAAGAAGAAGAGGAAGAGGAAGAAGAAGAAAAAGAGGAAGAGGAAGAGGAAGAAGAAGAGGAAGAGGAAGAGGAAGAAGAAGAAGAAGAAGAAGAAGAAGAAGAGAGGTGGACAGTCCAGGCTGTGCAGACAGGCCCAGACGCCCATGCTGTTCCATCTGCAAGAAAAGAAACAAGGATGGGTAGATGCAAACCAACAGGCCAGAAGAAGAAAGAAGTAAAAGGGGTGGGGGGAAAGGGGGGCAGGTGTGGCCCTCCATGCAAGTCATTCGATTAGAAGGAGCAGAGTGTGTCCTGTGCATGTGGATGTTTCATTAAGAGCTAGTGTGGCTGGAGAGAGGCAGGAGCTCCCCAGGGTCCGAGTAAACCACACTGTTCTCAAAACATCACAGGGAACACTGTGAGTTTTTAATGCTGGGTAACAATGGGTGATACTATTAACCGATGAACAATAAAAACACTGGACGTGTGGTGCTTCATGCATGTGCATGTATGTGCAACTGGGAATACGCGGAGAGGTATGTTACGGTGGTTGTGTAATACACCTGGCTCTGTATGCATAATAGGTTACACTATAGTTACATTGAATGTGCTGCCGCAGAGACAACGTCATGTGAATATTCATTAATGTGCACTCACAAGTGGTGGTGACTAATAGAGGCCAAAGTTTGGGTTTCAGATGTTCTGGTTATAGCACTGACCTTTTGGTCCCTAGCAGAGGTAGGTGGCCTACATGTTACACATGCACACACGCGCACATGCGCGCGCGCATACACACACACACACACACACACACACACTCTCTCTCTTATGTTAGAAGTGTGCTGCAGATTCTGGATGTCGAAGTGATGAAAACTATGCTTGTTACTGCAAGAGCATTAAAACACCTGTTCAACAAGCATGTACACATGTTAACATGCATGGATCATACTGACAGATGTCTGTGTTCTTCATTTTTTATTAACTTCATTGAGGATTATTTTACATGTTTTACATGTGACTTATAAGTTGAAGTAATTTTCTAATTGCATTGTATTTGATGTCTGCATCTGCCACTTGGCCATGACGATAAAAGTAGGTATACAAATATTATAATTCCCCTACTGGTGAGACCTGTTCTGCATATGTTATGTGGGGAAAAAAATGTGTGCGTATTTCGGTATCGGCATTCAGCCAAACGAGTTAAAAAATATCAGCATATCGGATATTAGCAAAGAAATAAAAATAAATTGTCATTTTATGTTTTTATTAGGCTGTCTATTAGCCCTCCTGTTATGTTCCGGGTCAACGTAAAAAAAAAAAAAGGGTTCATATCGTGTATATGCAACCCCCCTCTGCAGGTTTATATTACAGAGATGATGTTCGGGTCAATTTGACCCGTCAATGAAAGTGGAGGCTATAAGGGGTCAGAAGTGTCAAGTTTAGACCATTTCTTACTCCCTCCCACCATAACACACACACACACACACACAGACACACACACACACACACACACACTACCCCACCTGTGCGAGAAATACAGATACTATTTTGACAGGAACCTTATATTTTCCCGCGGGAAAACCCCGCCCACGCTTAGCAGGGGAGGGGTGAAACATACAAACGGGTTGCTTGGGAGTCCTACCAACATTACACTCTGCAGATACATACAACACAGCAGCTTACTGTAGGACAACATGAGCAACAGAAACAAAAGGACCACAGCCCTGGTGGCTCTGCAGCTCTTCCTTGATCACGACAGTGAAATAGAGGAGGATGTGTCTGAAGATGAAGACCATCTTGAGGTCAATTCAGATTGTAATGGTACTGATTATGAGCCATCAGATGAGGAAAGTGATATACCTGTTCCTCCAAGCGAGACATTCGTGTCGAAAAAATTGTGAAATACAGTGGTCATCCTCACCCAATACACATCAGCCAAGACTGTCTGCCAAAAATATTATAAAGACAGGATGGCAGTGACTCGTGTCACAGACATCAAGTCAGCTTTTGAGCTGGTCATTCCAAACTCAAAACAGAAGGTAATTCTAGAAATGACGTCTAAGGGAGAAGTGGAAGGAGCTGGATGAAACGCATTCACATGCATATGTGGATCTCCTTATACTTGCTGGGGTCTATAAAGAAAGAAAGAATGTTGTGCTCATGATCACTCTCCATAGAAATGCTGAAATCAGCACCAGAGAGAGGACAAGAAACCAAACATGATTCTAGATTACAATGCCACGGAAAAGGGGGTGGACAATTTGGACCAAGTAACGAAGTCCTACAGCACCAAGAGAATGACAGCACGCTTGTAAACATGCACCGGGTCACATTGACCCGGGAATATCATTGCTGTACATGAGAAGCGAACATAGCAGGAGGGTTAGGCTGGAAATGAGGGTAGCGACACATGGAGGATGACATGCAACAAATGCCATCTGCCGTATTTAATAATAATAATTTAATAATGATAATGCAGGCCGCTACAGGGCATCCTATCATCAATAGAATCCAAAGAGGCACATTCCCAAACTCTCTGAGCTTTTAGTATAATGTCAATGGAGGTAATGGCTGGAAATATATTTGTTTTTTACTCCCCCCTGTACCAAAATCTCTAACCCTGAGGGTTGACCATTTGCCAAACTCTGTCCAATGACCAAGTTATACTGGTGAGGCTACATGCCTCTTTTTCAAGCATTGACTTATATTTGCTGCAGGGACATGCAGAGTGAGTATTAAGGCTCAAGCTGATGCTCCTTTTTCTTTCATACTTGTAGTATTATATACACCATTAAAGCTGTTGTTGTTGCTGCTGTTATTCTTAAAGTTAATATTGTGAAGAAAGCCTGCTGGCTTCCTGTTTAATCACTAATAATGTCATCTTCAGTGTTGGCATTCATTACGTTTAGTCATTTCATATTTTTGGGTTTCTCCCTCCACACCCTTTTCTATTCCTTGTGCACAAATCATCACTTTTTTGTCAATTTGGTTGCCCTTTAACATTACATACAGTAGTTGATGTTCATAGCACTTGTGATAAATTTGCATGTTTGTCCAAAACTAATGTTAAATAACCAATGTCTTGTAACAAGGCAGCTCTAGGTTCAGGTCAAAGGAGCATGTTCCTCACCCCTCTTCTCTGTATTACATTAGAAAAGTCACACTCTTCCCTCCAAAAGGATTGGTAATATTCAAACAACAGGACTTACCTAACACAATTGAGTTATGTCAGACATCGAGGACGAAGCACGGTGAGGAAGGAAGAATTTATTTTGAGAAGGAAGCACAGACGGGAAGGAAGTAACTCTTTTTAAAAGGTGAACAGGCCGTTCACACCCTTTGGTATTTCTTCTCTAAGACAGAGCGGAAGGCTAAACAAGACAATGAGTAGGAAACCTCTACTGGAGGAAGGATGAAAATGACACAGCGAGGAAGGATTTCTAGACAGACTACAACTAGTTATTGCTCCGTGGGACACGTGGGTCCAACTGCCCAAACAAACTTAAAGCAGAAGCAACCAATGTCATCCAAAGAGAGTTCCATCTTGACATAAAATGTCGGGGTCTCGTCTGACCCAAATATAATCAAGGCTTAATGAGAACTGATCCATGTACTAAGCTGTTATTTGTACTGGCCACATGTTTGATTAAAGAATAATATGTGAATAGAGGCATTTACCAAGGATTTGAAATAGACGCGATAAAAATACATGCATGTTCTGCCAATACAAACAATACATGTGCCATTTGTGTAAATCATGTAAAAATGTCTTTGATTTTCTTGAGTATTAGTCATCAGAGCACATACTTATTATCTATACTGAAACACAGCTACGCCGCCCCTGTTAGTCAGGAAGTCTGGATGATAACTTACCATTTCTGGATGGCATTTGGCACATATTTCTGCACTGCTGTACAAAAGAAAATGTTTTTATGCTTATGTAAGTCCTAACTGTAAGTGCTTGTATACATACCTCCACGCCTACACAAAGTGTCTCTCCATCTTTTGTGGATTAAACTGTCGTTGAAAATTGTTTTGTTTTGTGGCATGCCGAATGGGGAGATACAGTGAGGGTCACAGAGTTTGGACAATCAAATCTATGTCTAAGTCAAGTTACTCCAACAGGTAAAATGAAAAGATATTAATAATTGCAACTACTTATGAGAAATCCAAAAGAAGTTCTGAACTAAATCCACAATCCTGGCTTTTGATAATATCCTTTGGAAAATTATAGTTTTAGCACCTAGAAACGTATACTCTCAGCATTCAAATTTAATTTCTTCCAGAGGCTGAGCAATGTTTTATATTGCTAGATGTCAGTGAGGCTTTTAAAGCCTGTACAGCATAATTTCATTATTTTATGTCACAGATTGTATTGATTCCAAAAACATTCAAACACATTTGAACACATGAATAAAATGTTGGGAAACATTTCATTTACGAGTTCATGAGCCCCATTGTTATACAACTCATATCCGTAGCAATGTGGCAAAGGTTCCTGCTCAAAAGTAAAAAGAAATACAATTACATGAGCAATTAAAAGCAGTATAATACGTAAAGGAAACTGATTGATTGATTGAGAAACAAGTTTTAAAAATGCTATTCTACACAAAAAACAAGCTTCACTGTTAAAAAAAACAATGAAAGAAAACAACAACATGATCCCCTTTGTTTTGAGGTTGCTGCATGATACATTTAACATATTTCTCGTCTGAAGAATATGTGTTTCAAAGTCGAGAAATGTATGAGGAATCAAACCATATGTTTTTTTTTACTGGACTGGAAAGATTACATTACATTCAACCATGAGAGTTCAAACCTAGAACAACAAGAATCAAGAAAGTACAATTTCCTCAAGAAAGCCAAACTACCAAGTGCCATTTAAGTGCTACTAAAGTACTATGATATATATGTACACTTTTTTTTTACATTTTTTTATTCCGGATAGAGTCGGAAGAGATGCGTTTTTAGTTTGCGGCAGAAGATGTAGAGACTTTCTGCAGTCCTGATGTCATCGGGGAGCTCATTTAGGAGCCAGGACAGCGAACAGTTGTGATGTTGTTGAGTGTTTAGCTCGCAGTGACGGAGCTACAAGCCGATTGGCAGATGCAGATCACAAACTAATAAATGTGCCGGAACCAAATATAAAGAGGAGATGGCTGGAGCAATGTTCAGCAAACATGATGCATGTGAGGGAGTTGACAAAACAGGTTTAACATAATCAAGACAGGAAGAGACCGTTAAACTGTTTCACTTTATGGAAAGTTATTGTTATACACAGCCACTTAACATTAAATACATGAATTCAGATTTTTTTTATGTTTCGCATGTTTAATATTATGTGTTAAATTGCACTTTTACGGATGTCATTATGTTGCCTGTACCACCAGCGTTTTGTTAGAAGATCGCTGCAGTAAAAAATTTGAATTTAAAAACCATTAAAGCCACAGTTTTTTTTTTTCTCCCAACGTATTTTAACCATGAATCATTTCATTTTTTAAATATAATGTTTGAGCCAAAAGCACATTCTTTAAAAAATGTCCATCACACAGGCACGCACCAGAAAGCACTTTAAAAGACTATATTCTTGGTTGCAATTTTGTTTCATGCCATTCTAGAGCTCTGGAACTACTGTACTGGAAAACCACAACCTCTCCAGTATATAAAAAGTAGGACAAACTGAACTGTGGTTAGTGGCACACAAGCTCTCAAATTTCACAATAACCACGCTGCACCCGGTGTTATTAGGACATTACGTGGAAGTTTTAAAGCACTGTACTATAAATAATAGACTGGTGGAGTCAGATTTAACATGAAAATACTTTTTTTTAGGAATTATATGCTGCCTATTACAGGAACCCACTTCACATGACATACAAGGGATGATTTTGAAGTTTAGACAAAGTGGCAAATTGTCTGACTTTGTTCCTTCACCGCTCATTAAGTTGCCTTATTGTGACAGTTTTGCCCCGCAGCAGCGACAATGTCACAGCACAAACCACCACCATATCTAAGACAGATGTTCTCATGTGCAAAATCTTGATTCCCCACATTAAGAGCAAGGCCAAGAGATTCTGATCTTCCGTATCAGTATCTGCTTTGCATACAGGGAGCGAGGCATGAACCCAACCTTCAAGTGAACTGACCACATTGACCTTTGGATTCGATAGCTGACGAGGCAATATGATCTATTAGCTGCAAAAGAGGGTTTTAGAAGAGATCAGCCTTACAAACACCAATTAGCTGACAACAAAGTGGCTGCAGAATGGACAGGTTCACCATTTCCAGCATTTAGCTTTTTCCTGCACCAAAACACATCTGCTTTTCATGATTCCTCACAAGGGGAAATCGTCATATAAGATGGATATGTATGGCCAACGGGCTTGTGCTATTGGGTTAATCAGATGTATAATATCATACAAAAATAACTGAAAAGAGCTTGAAAGGTGCTCTGCGCATGTTTTATCAGGACATCCAGTCAGTGAGCAACAAGGGAATCAGGTTAGCTGAGGTGGAGCGGTGCTGTTTACATTCCCCATGAGCAAACTGTTGAATTCACTGGGAGTGTAACTTTTGATCAGATATACTGTACAGCCGAAAAACAGAGAAAGTGAGTGAAGGTTCAAAAGAGGGACAGAGAGGCGGGTTTCCCTCCCAAGTGTCACGTCTGCGCCATAACGCCAGTGACAGTTAGCGGCAAAGGAGGCAAGCACATTGCTCACATTCCCAGTAAAAACTCAACTAACGACAAGGCACAGGGAGCCAGCTTTTACGGGTTATATAAAATGCAAGCTCAGAACAGACTGTTCTTCATATTCTGTTCCTAAACCAGAAAAACACAATTTGGATTTATGGAAATGCTTACCGTGCAAGTTAGTATGTGTGTGTTCACATTCTAAACAGTAATCTCTGGCAACCTGAAACAACTTTTATACGTGCACTAGTTCTCGCCTGCATCCACCAAATCATTTGGCACCTCAACATCGATCTAACACACACACTCACACACACACACACACACACAGAAGTTCGACACAAGGCGTACACACAAACATCCACAGGGCGATGAGACAGAACAGTGAATGCGAGCAGGTAAAGACATTGAAGATAGGAATGAGTGTGGTGTGCTCACTGTGCTATTACAAACATCTGCAGGCGGGAAACAGTCAACTGCCGCTGGCAATGTACATGCAAAACACAAAACACAGTCTTAAACAACAGATCAAAATTGATGCAGCAGAACCAGAGATATCGCCTTTTTTATTACCTTGCATTCTCCATCCGTGTTAAAGCGTGGCGCCTACATTACCCACAATGCAACACTCAGACAAAGATCCAGGTATGTTGTGCTTGTAGCAGCTAATGTAGCTTCAAGCTGCGAGCCTTGAAAAGATTTTTGTCTTTTTCAAACTTGTATTCTTCGGCCCCAACCGATGTCACCTCAGGTGACATAACTTGAGGCAATTTATCACACAGCTCCCTCTGGAGCCACAAGAGGCTTTGTACAACACTTCTTTTTCTTTTTCTTTTAATGCAGCAGTACTCCCCAACACCTGTAAACAGAATTTGATGCTTAAAATCATTGGAGTTCCCCTCTAACACTGTAGTCCCACAGTGGACTCTAAAAGCTTGCCTGTACTTGCTGTGACACATCCAGGGCAAGCCAACCTCCAAGAGGAACAGTTGTTACATCTCCTTTGCATCCTTACGTCATTTCTGTTCTCCTTTTCTTTTAACTGTGAACTCTCTAATCTAACCTGAGATATAAAAACACTCTCAAAAGGCACTTTCAAAGTGGCTTTTCAAATAGACATGTTTAATCTGAAGACATCTCTGAGAATCTTCTCTAAAAAAACTCACGTCTGATTAATAATTGCACTTTTAATCTACAGAAGAGTAAGTGGACTAAAATGATAAGGTGGTTTTTGAATCATCTGCACTCACTGCTAAAGCATCCTGTATCTCATATGTGTGTTTCACATGTGATGAATTCAGGCGCATGGTTTTTAGACTGAAAGGCTGCTGAAAGTGATGTGGTATTTTAATATTTCCACAGTTGGCATGCTATTATGAGAATATGAGCTACATTCAGGCCTAAAGTAATTGCATAGTCAATAAAAATGCAAGATAGATAGATATAGGCCTAGATTTAAAAAAAAAAAAAAAAGTATACTGGCCACATGGCAATAAAAATGATGCAAGATAAATAGATGTAGGCCTAGATTTAAAAAAAAAATGTATACTGGCCACATGGCAAAAAAAATCCCTTCGGTCATCCAGAGAGATGGGAATCGAAATAAATTATTTTTTATCACAAATCTAACAGCAACCATAGCTTGTGTTATCATCAAGGTTCAGTGGAGAAATACAACGATATCTCAGTATACAGACAGTTAATGTAGTGTTTACCTCAACAGAGGTATCTCAACAAGTTTACTGTCTTTTATAGCATTTACAGTCTCAACATGCTTTCCAGTGCCTGCATTACTAAAACACTACATGAAAACAAAACTAACATTTGGGTTTTGACATTGTGGCAACCAGCCACATGGATGATCAGTACCATTTTATTTGCATCTTTGAATAATTCAAGCCCAGGTAGTGTGTATTAGATGGTTTGCTAGTAAACAAACTGGCATTCAAAATAGATCAGTAATGAGTAAAGAGAAATGAATGATTCGTTTTCTGTCAAAACAGCACAGACAGGAGCCATGTACATTTATTTGAGATGTCGTTTAATAAGCCAAGTTTTCTATGACGAGAGCGGTTTTGATCAGTAAAACTAGCCACCTGTGAATATATGGTCAGAAGGGAACGCTCTTTGTTGATAATTTTGATGACCCTGTCTTATTTGTGCAACCCTCGTTAAGTTATTTAATTATTTTGTTTTTATGATTGAGCCAGCTGTTGTTTTCACAGCTGATATGTGGAACACAGATGTTCTATTTAACAGGGTGACTCATTCCCCTGGCAATCAGAGAGAGAGAGAGAGAGAGAGAGAGAGAGAGAGAGAGAGAGAGGGAGAGAGAGAGAGAGAGAGAGAGAGAGAGAGAGAGAGAGAGAGAGAGACTCTCTTCTTTTATGCAAGAGAAAAAGAGAGAAACGGGAGCGGTTGACAAATCCTCAGTTTGATGTAAATGGATTATAGAGGTTTCACAGCCACTGCAATCTAAAAAAAGGCAAACCTCTCAAAACACCTACCTCAAATAATGATGTGGAAGAGACAGCATACACTGCAGATGCACCATTTTATATATTTTGTGGTCTGAAAGGGAGGAGAGCTTGTGTGCAGTTCAAAATAAATAGTTTTGGCATAAAAACTGATTCTCCTGTTCAATAAAGCTGATGCTGATAACTGTGTGTCTTTCTAAACACCATTACTTCACTTAATTTGCAATGTTTTACCCTTGTGGATGGAGGATTTTGTTGACATAAAATAAAGTATTTCCTGTGTGAGCTTGTTTATTGACACAACACACTTGTCAGTTTTTTTCCAACACGGCATAAACAGAGGCAATATCCTCCAGGGAATAGGGTTTGATCGTGATCCGGAAACAGTGAGGAGAGCAGGGTCTTGTGTTAGAGTGTTGACAACTGGTGAGCTGCGGTTCAACTGTCAATTATCTGTAAAGAAATAAATAAAAGACAAATCTTTATACAACCTATACAGTTTTAATAAGGCTCCAGTTTTCCTGTAATGTATGTTGGAGTAAGGATCGGGACCTTAAAGGCCAAACGGTTAATAGTAACAGCGACAACATATTGCACATTCATTGCGAAAGCAAGCTTGAAAAATGCGTCTCTGTCTTTGTCTCGCCGTCTCAAAAAACATTTATTGGATTTATCCGGTCTGATGGCAGAGATCGCCCAGTTGCTGAAATCACAAAGAGCAGCAGTAAAATAATTTTAGATTAAGAGTTTTTTGGGGATGGGGTACAGTTGACACGTCTTTTCACTTACCAAAGTCTATAAAAAAAACATGTGGATATGAAGTGGACACGTCTGCTAGGCCGTCCGTTCTGGGCAGCTCAGTGAGGATAAAAGGGAAGAATGAAAAGAGGATCTCAGCAGGGTCTTTAGTTAAAACTACCTTTTTCCTCATCCTTCCTCCATCTACCTTATATCATTCTCCTCTTTCGTTTCCAACATCATCCTGACAGCAATGTGTGTGCATATGCTTGTGTGTTTATTTGGTTGCACACGTAGATTTTGGGTGCCAATTTAGTTTAGTTTCCTGTTCTGGTCCCAGCTCGTTTTTCTACAGGCTAAGCTGTCACCATGGTTACATGCTGTGTTGTGACCTTTTGGGGTCAACCTATCATGTGCTAAGTGGCTGGTGTAAACTAAGCACTGAGGACACGGCTTAGTGTGGAGTTGTGTTCACCCAAAGGAACACACACACCTGAGCACACACTTGCTTGGGTGAAGGGTGGGGTATGGGAGGTAGGGGGGTAGTGTTATGGTCTCAAAAGCCTCAAAAACCCTGAATCTTTAGATTTTTTAAATAACTTTAACTCTGTGTCATGTCCCCTCAGTCTCAGACCTATTAGTGGAGAAATAGTGCCATGACATTGTCATGGGGCGCTGTGCTAAATGTTACTGCTACTACTATGCTATTGACAAAAGAAATAATCATATAATTGAGTAAATACTCAATTCAGAGAATTGAAGACCACATTTACTTTGCATTGTTACTTGCAATTAGAGCAGACCAGATTATTATGGCATTTTGATTCAAATCTAGCAGTTTCAAGATCAGTTACGCTGTTTACGTTAAATAATGTTTTTTAAACATAAACAGCATAAGTCAATGTAAATCTATGTATGTTATGTAACTTGCAAATAACAACATCTTCTCTTTTTAGATTTCAGGAGTGAAATTAGTCACCCTCAACATCTGTGGCATTATGTTTCAAAATGATGAAAACAGTTGAACAATTAGATACAAAATAGGATGTAGGCTCTACAGAATTACTATTTCCTTGGCAACTATTCTGTTTTTCCCTAATGATGTACAGGTTTTTAGGCATTTTGATATTAAATGGCTTGTGCATATGCTGTAGCTGCCATAAATGGGAAAAAAATAATCTCCCTAGGGTACGATGCCCTCGGACCCTCCAAGGCTTGGGCTGAGCCCCGAATGTTTACAACGTCTGGCTCAGCCCCTGATCCTTGTATTTAAACATGTTTCCAGTTATAACAGATTTCACAGCAAAATTACGTTAAAGGCCGCGACAGTTTCCAACCAAAGGATCTGAGCCGACTGCATTCAGCCAGTGGCGCTTGTCTTCGCTCTCTGAATCATAAAGCCCTGGCTGCCACAAGAACCAAAAAAAGAACTTAAAAGAGAAATGTTTCAGTGAGAGAAAAAGAGGAACACAGGAAGAGAGATTGTTTTTTTAATACTCATACCTGGAGGAGTTTTGAGTGGACTGCTCAGCGTCTGCTGATTGTGGACACAAACATGGATGTACTTAAGGACAAACCCACCTGCACTCATTTTGGACACCAAATACAAATTCCCAATTTAACTAATGGGAAGTAAAATCAGACTGGTAGTTTCTTTAAAATAATGGTAATGAAATGATTAGTCAATTAATTGATTAGTCGATTTACGGAAAAAAAACAATCAACAATAAAATGTTGATAATCAATTAGTAATCAATTAGGGATGCCAAATGTTTCAGACCCTTCCATATCCTCAAACGCAAGGATTTTCTGATTTTCTGCTAAAATGGATATCTTAAAGTTACAATCTCAAAGATCTTTGTTTCGTTCTCTTTGGCGGCACTTATGGAAATAAGCAATAATTGCAGGTGTGTTTTCGGATCTCATTCTCCAGAGACCCAAACAATGTGTGCCACTTTCTTTCCTCTATAATGTTGCCACAGACAGTTCGTACTAATGAAAAAACAAAGGATTTCATCAGTGGAAATGGTGCTCGGTCACCATTGTGTTATCTAGTTTTGCCGATGGATATTTACTTGACAGAATTTCTTTTAAATGAAAAACTTAGAAATTATTAGTTTAAAAACTCAATTCACCATTTTCTTAACAATGGATCAAATGAGTGTTATGTGAAAGGGTTCTCTCGTAGTGATGAACCCACAGGGGATCATCACCCGACATAGCCTACAAGCAACATACTGTTTTGGTGCTGAACCAAGCAGCTGAAAAGCCAGATATTTCCCTCAGAAGTTGGTGGAGACCAAAACAAAGCTAGAAGGACATTATACCACTGTAATTGTGTTGTTTTTTATTGGATGTTGCTGTATTCTACAATACAACACTGCTTAATAAATCTCATGCTTGGAGGATGAGCGGCAGTTTATTAAGTTTAGTGCAATTGAAGGATTAACTGAAAGAAATTAGGTGGGTGTTTACATGAAGTTTATAGCTTCAAAAGGGTAATAATGAGTCAGTTTTGCTCTTAGCAAATATTGGAAGAGAAAAACCTTGGGAAACTGAAGGATATGTCAATCACTTTTTTGTGAATTGAATATGCACACATAACTTCCTCTTACATATCTATTATTAGATTGTGTGTTTGTGAGTGAGTTTTAAAAGTATTCATACTGATTCAAATGCACTTCCGTAAACTCATAATGCATAATCACTTGTTTTTTTAAGGATACAGGTCAATGACGTTTTGGAGTATGTCACGTTTTTTTCTGTCCCTCTCTGTCCACTACTGTTACATTATAAATGTGCAGATCTCACGAATAGGCAGACCCACACGTGCACACACCCAAATGGGGGAAAAAGGTATTCTGGGATGATGGTGATGTGATGGGATGAGTCACACAGCGGCAAAACCACCCCAACTGAAACTTCACACCACAATTTCCATCGTCGGCCAAACTGCTTCTTCTACTGAACTCCACCAGTTCTAACACATTCAAACATTCTTTTCATCCAATGCTGTGGATCAAATATAATGATCACATCACTGCTATTTGTGCACTCTTAAAATAGGTCCTTGACTTTAAAATGCACCTTAAAGTATTAGTTATTTTCTTGTTGTTTGTTCAGTTTTTGTAAGTTGGGTAACATTTGACTGCTGGAATGTTTGTGTTTATTCACCGCAAACCGGCAATACAACATCTGCATAGAGGTTAGCTGCAAGCTAGCTACATCGCAATGTACATAATGACTGTAAGTATGGAGTGTGTTTGTGTATGTTAATAGTTCAGCCTCAAAACAAATTAGGAAATAGAGCTCTTTCTTTCATCTTCCTCCAGACGCTCTCTTTTTCTTTTAATCACAATACATGTACACCTTGCTACATTCTTCAGCTAAGAGAGACTGACTTTTCACAGGGTCACAGGATTACATGCAAAGTCAAAAAATAGATTCAGTGAAATGCTAATTGCTTCACTGAACAATCAGGCACCAGTATTTTTGATACAACCACAACAACAAGCACAAAAGATCATTTCCAAAAGAGCAGAAAAACATATCCTTATGTATGAAGATGATGGTGTTCGTGAAATCTGTGGTGCAAATCAGTGGTCTTCTGTGATTATAATGCATTGGGGTGTTTATTCACATAGTTACATTGGATCAGCTCTAATAAACATGCTGTGCACTAAATCCATGCAGTTTACTCACTGTTTACATTCTCCACTGATTACAAACAACGCTTTCACAACTCAAGTTGCTGTTTTACTTCTATAGGGTCATTTTCTTTTCAAAATAAAAGCCACTTTAATTAAAGATACATTCAACTGTGGATACCATTTTACAGCCACACTAATTGTTTCACAAACGATTGTCCTGTAGGCCCATGGATGGATTACTGAGAAGGCCTAACAGGCACAGGCCCAATGGCCCAAAGTGTCATGGCTCCCCGTGGCCTCTAAAATATCAATCAAAGAGACAGTTACCAACCAGGAATATACTTAAAATGGCCACAAAGAAAAATAAAAGGACTACAAAGAAACACAAAATAACTACAAAAAGACGACAAAAAGACACAACTCAACTATAAAGAGACATACAATGGCCACAAGGAGACACAAAATGATCACAAAGAGACAAAGTCTCATAATCCTCTGATAGGCAAGAGGTGGCTCTTCCATAATCAGCTCACAAGTCTAATAGGAAATCCAACGAATCAGTCCCATCATTTACAAAGTGTTGAATGATCTGGAGGATATTTAGATATATTCTTGAAGAGTTCCGGTTCTACATGAAAGCATGATCATAAGTATTTTTTTTACTTCAAACATTGAGTATGTTGTCATACAATTTATGGGCTAAAAATATGTGCAAAACACATGATTGGTTTTGTCTGTGCATAATAAGAAATATAAGTGAAAAATATCATGATTTCAATGAATAAAAAAACATTGATTTTGTTGCTGACATCACTACAGTATATCTTAAGTATGCACTGGGCATTCAGACGTAACCTATTTTATATTTTATTTTGAAAATTGTACTTTTTTGGACTTCAACACAGTAAACAACAGTTGAATGGAAACAAAGGGTCAGACCAGATTGTAACTGTCTCTCAGTGATAACATTTGCCACACATTTTTCTGTGGTGCCCTTCCTATGATGAGTCACCATTACCCAACGCACCTGTCAATAAATTACAGCAAAAATGCAGTTATACGTCCTCAGACATAATGCAATGTATGGCAAACTTAATGAAAAAATAACATTACTAATGAGCAGTGAAAGGAAAGAGATCGTTTATTCGGCAAAGTATGCTTTAAACATACCTAATAACTACAGAATACATCGTATGATTTATCTAACAAGGGGAGGTCAGTCGCAGCATACTACATGCCAAAGCATGCATTACCAGCAGTCAAGTCATTTTTGCACCAAATGAGCAAACAGAAAACGTCTTGTTGATATGACTGTGGACTCTGCTTTATTTGTGGTATCTGAGACCCTCTACCGACAATCCAACAAAATAGAAGGCAAAGTTTGCTTATTTGATGGACTTTAGTGTGAATAAGGACTATTGCTTTGTAATTAAGGCTGCTAGCCATGCGAAGAACCTCACGCAAACAAACAAACAAACAAACAAACAAACAAACAAAGTCCCTTAGAGAGTCAAGACATTTTATTCATGCACCCTTTGTTAGGAGATGTCCCTGTTTTCTAATTATTTTATCTTGATCTGTCCCTCCCCCTTATCATTTATGACATTGAGAAGTCATCCAAAAACAAGGGTTTCATTACATGGCTAATTGCTGCACTAATGAGAAGCTTGTTTATCTAGGAGGAGTAATTAGTTGTGTTGATTAGCCACAATTAGACCCATAGTGTTTTAATCTGCCATTAGGATGCAGCCAGAGAGAATGTTCCCATGCCTACTCCAGGTTGGACACTGTTATTATGAAGGATATGTTGCACAATTTGCCCCAAGATGGAAGGATGAGTGATACTAAGTGTTATGTGGACAGAGAGGATATTGTAGTGCTTAGTCCAAATATTAACAGATGTTTTGAATGTATTATGTGAATACAGAATAAAATATGTACAGAATTGATATTTGCTGTCTGGGCTGTGACCTCGTCAATCCCTGCAAACATTCACTCAATGCAAATAATAAATTGTGTCGAGATACGCATTCAATACAGAGCCTCACTCCAGCTTTATGACATGTACTACACAGTGGCTGATCACCAGCCACCGTGTGGCCATTGCCCAACAAAGCACCTCCAACAATGGTAGGGAACAAACACCCTATCTGCTTGTAGGGCATGACATAGCGACTTTTTCTTATCACACGATCATGTCTTGCAGCAGACAGTCTCTCCTTATGAATTTTTATGTAACATGCAGTGTGAATCTGACTATCTCTATTGTGTGTGACAAAAGCCAAACTAGTTTCCCATGAAGGCAAAATTACCGGGTACGAATGGGCTGTGTGCAATCATGTTTGCGTTGCTATTAAGCCAACATACAGCATTATTATAATATGCTTTATTTATTCCTAGCTTTTGAAAAACATTAAAACAGAACATGTACAGTGCAATTTACAAAATTGAAAAATAAAGTGCAATTAAGAAATATTACAAGAATAAATAATAGAAAGAAAGAAAGGAGAGTAGGTAATTAAAATGAGTCTTTAGAAGAGTTTCAAAGCGGGTATTAGAGTTGCATATGATTCGTGACATTACCCTAGGAGACATTTGATGAGTGTCCAATAGAAAGAAAGCCCATAAAAGTGGTTGAACATAGTTCAAAATTTACTCTTCAATCAAAGTGTGAAGATGCAGTTATAGTACATCATGTGGCCTACTGTCCATCCCCCTGGTACTATCACACATGTAACAGTCTACTTTCCTCGAGGAGCAGTAGCTCTCTGCTCTGTGTAATTAGTGCCCTAACAAACAGAGCACAATGATCTCATTTGATATTAAGCTGTGCATCATGCATGCATGGCTGAAGACAGAGAGAGGCACTGCCTGTACAGTACTGTGAGGAGAGAGCAAGGAGAGAGACAGGGATAATGACAAGGAAGTGAAACATTCAAATGATTACCATAATTGTATGAATTATAATGAATATCAAGAACAACTTACAATTTTTGCTAGTGCAAGATATGAGTGCAGCTGCAATATTATTTTGAAGGTTGTAACCAAATATATATATATATATATATGGCTCAGGTACAATTTGGTGCTCGTAAATACGTTTACTTCACTATCTGGTTATGAAAGTATTTGACCGTGTTGTCTATTTGTCATATTATTAAAAGGTTTAAAACATTAAATGTGTTCTCACAAAACAAAACAAAACAATTGACGCATTACTTGCCATGACCCTGACAAGCATGTAATCCGCTGCATTAAAAAGTATTAGTTTGTATTTTAGTACATAATATAACTCAGTGAATGCCGGGGATTAATTCAGCACTATCTCTTCACATTAATTAGCGACCTTGCACAGTCTCTCACAGGTTGAGTGGAATGCAAGGAGAAGAATAACTCATTGTTGGGCAAAAGCAGTGCACTTTGCTTAATATCAGAGCTTTTTCACACATATCATAGAGATAACCATTGAGTGCTCATGAGTACATAGTGAAACACACACACACACACACACACACGTACACAATGGAGAGCAGATCTGTGTGTGCATGCACAGTATATTAATAAATGTCTTGTGCAACTACACATACAGATTACTAAGAATTGTCATTTATTCAGAACACTCAACAGATTAAATATAATAAGTCCATTCACAAACTATTCATCAGAAACAAATGCCAACTTCCTGGCACAGTTGAGCTGTTTCCACAACAGCCTGGAAACGTTCCATTCATTGTCCAATATCTGCTGCGCCGCAGAACACATGCTTTGATTGGTTGTCAAATTCTGACGCCGAACGCCCTCGAGCCATACTGGAAATGAACTGCTATCACTGGATTGTTAGCTATTTCTATTTTACTGTGAGTTTTCCTGTAATTAGAAAAAAAAGTAAACAGTGGTTTGTTAAATTCTAAAAAGGATATGCAACCATGGTAGGTGTGCAGGTTATTTGGTTGTATTACATCTGCAACAATCTGGATATGAGACACGCATTAATGACGGGCGTAAAGGGGTTCTAATTGCATAATATGCCAACGGAACTTACCAGACTCTGGACTTAGGACCCCAGTGCAATTGGAGTTGCAGCAGATTGTACCACCTCCACTAAAGAGACCCTATATCTTCTCCCTATTGATGCACTAAATGAATGTTTGGTGCCAGCAGAGGTAAAGACATGTTCTAACTGCACTTGAAATGACAAAATACAGCAAGAGAGGTCTATCCAATGAGAGCTGGACAATGGTTGACTCAATACTATCTAGGCTGTAGACGATGCATCGGTTTGATTTCCCATCTAAAAATCTAAATTCTGTCTTTTTTTCTCTTAAGTGTATGTGTCTTGGTCCAGCCTGTTAAACCCACATTATGTTTTTCGCTGGCCATTTTATGAATAGCTAAAGTCATAAGGATATACAAGGCCCTGTCAGGATATTTCCCTTTGAGGTTCAATAAGTTCCATAGATCCCTCTGCAGCTCTCCGACATGCTGCCAATTACTTCCAGGATCCTAGAGGGAAGGAGGGAGTGGTTCAAACTACTGCTGCTGCCTTTGCTTGTGCTACTTTTAGTGTTGAGCTGACGACTCCTGAAATAATCATGATGTTATCCTTACCCCACTGAGCAGTATAGAATAAATCAAACTGCTATATGATGGGTAGGCTGTGGCAAAAATAATAATTACAGTAAATTCTCACCCCTCGGGGCAAAAGTCATTCATCCAGAGAATACAGAGGCCCTGTGCTTTCTATTTACTTCAGAGAAACATGAAAAGTGCATGCTTACATATCAAGAATAGATGAGGTACACGTTTTCTGAGGGTCAAGTTTACAATGCACTACATTTCTGCGACGTAAGATACAACATTTCAAATTCAGGGTCATACCACGATACACTCTGAACCACTACGTCATGATGCATTGCATGTCCAAAACATATTAAGGACTGCTGCTTGAATGTCATAGAGTTACCAGAGGATTCAGTGAGTAAGGGGTGAATCAGTTCAACACTTATTTAGCCTGTTCATTATTCTCTTAGTGCAGATCTCTGGGATTCTGACTGATCTGCTGTGATGGTATGGGGCTGTTAGTTAAGTTACAGAGAAACACAGCCCTTTCTATAAATAGCAATAGCTTTCATTAATAAATAAAAGGCAACACGATTAATATTTATATTTCATTAGACGGGGACTGCAAGTAAAAAGAGACCCCAGCATAAACAATGCCAACATTTGTGGTTTATAAACTTAAAATATGGATGAGCAACGCTCATCCATATTTGTGCATTATTATGCACAAATATAATATAGTGAAGTGCATTTTTATGTGCAGCACTAATTTTCAAACCGGTGTGGTTACCATAAAAGTTAGAGGGAAACACAAGAATGGAATATAAATGATGAGTCACATTTCTACTAATGAAAGCACAAATATGGAATGATGTCAGCTGAGTTGCTGCTTGCTGTGGTATGCTGATGTTCTGAATTATTATGCTTATGTCATGCATATTGAATAAGAACACCCCCAGCAAGACCAGATGGATTTCCAGTCTTTGTAGCTGCTCTAATCTGGAGCTGCTCACAATTTCACTGGCCAAAATGAACAGCAAAATCCCATCATTCATGCAGATTAACGGGAGGCTAAACACAGAATACAGACAAATGGTCAGTAATGACGGGAGAATCCATTGTCATTAATACTGAATTCTATGCATCAAAGCAAAATTGTTACGATAAAAAACATATTTCATTGATAAAACAGATATATTACGTAAACTATTATGTCGTACTGCGCTTAAATCATTTGTTTGTAATTCACACTGCTTGGCTCACTCACCATCATGCTCTCTATTTTTTTTTTTATTTCTCTGTTTAGCTTTTATTTCTATCTAAGGAGTAATCTTATCAATGACCAAAATCTGATCCCTTCTCTCCTTTCTTATGCCATATTAAAAACCGTCTTTGGTGGAGAGGAGAGCCTTTCCTCAATCTCGTTGCGATGCTGTCACAGTTACAGACAGACAGACAGACAGACCGTAACTTAAACACCTGGCAAAGTTCTCAAAACCGCCTCTGTGGTAGTTCCCGCTACAACAATGTCTCTTGGAACACAATTGGTTGAGAAGTTGAAAACAATACCAGCGTCACTGTCGTGGCTCGTAACAACTACCGGTGTGAATGGTTAATGGACTTGCATTTGTGTAATACCTTACTCATTTTCCCACCATTCAAAGCTCCGTACACTACATTTTTTTTTATCATTGACCCATTCCTTAACACATTCGTACACTGATGGCCGAGGCTACCATGCAAGGTGCCACCTCGGGGCTAAGGATACTTCAACACTGACTGGAAGAGCCGGGGATGAAACTCCATCTTGTGGTTGAAAGACGACCCACTCTATCTCTGAGCCACAGTCGTCACAGTGTGTATAATTGTTGTTTTTTTTTTCTTAAATTGTGGAAAATCATGTGATCAATAATCAATGTTTTGCGCTACCTGCAACATTTCTTTACCATAGTTGTCGAGTAAAAGCTAGATTTCCTCAGCCCAGTTTCATCATGTTGATGTTGTGGCTTGTTTGGTCAAACGTTTAAGTCCACTTTCTCTGATTCTTTCTCCATGATAATGCTGAAACAATGATTAGGTATTAAAAGTGTTGGTGAAACCTTGTCTTTGCCTCTTTTTTCTTTTTTAAACAGTAGACATTTTGAGTTTTTTTGAATAATGCACGGCCAAGCCCTGGAACATCTAAACTGAATGTAGCCATTTAATATAATTATCAGTTATGTCTCTGTTTTTACTTATGAAACATCAGGCTGTCTGCTATGAAAAGGGCCGACAGGCAGCATCCAATTTGCAGTCAGATTCGTTCTAAAGTGTGATGAGTTAAAGGGGACATATCAAACTATGAAATAAGACAACCCATTCTGTTTTCTGTGAGGTGTCGAGATCAGAAAACATGTGATTCAACAAGCCATTCAGATTTGGCTCCACCTCCTATATCACATGCAGACTCATTACAACAACCTAACCAGAGCAGACTGGGCTTTTTTTCGGGAGGGGGGCTTAAAGAGACAGGCGCTTGAGCAGAGTATATCAGACGGAGTGTGACTACAGGTTTATATTCAGACAGACAGTATGAGGACAAACAACGTGCTTTTTTTTTTTAAAAACATTATAGCATGTAAACATATTCAAGCAGAAACTCAAAATACGTATGAAAAGTATGAACCTGAAAATGAGAATATGTCCCCTTTAATCTATATGAAAATAATGTGGAAACAATCTGCACCATTTCTTCACTGTCGTTTCAGAAATAAAATCTATCTCAACTTATATAGATCATTGTGTGTGTGTGTGTGTGTGTGTGTGTTTCTGCACATGCTTGTGCACAATCATCTGTTTCATGTGGAAAGGCACTGAGAGCTTACATGTAACAATTCTGCAAATTGTTGTATCTTTGTGTGTATTTGTGACCTCTAACATGTTTAGTATTGGCACAGGTTGTTTTGCACACGCAGTACACACACACCTACCTATGAATACACATGATTAAGCATTCATGTTCACACACGCACACACACACACACACAACACAGGTTCCCTCAGCTGGACTCTGCTGATCGTCCCTTGCAGTGTTTGTGTTGGTTCATTGAGTTCTGAATCAACTGTTAGAAGAGGCCGCAGTGCAATGAGGGGGGACAATTAGCCTAATGAAGTGCAGGAGAAAATCACACTCAGTGCTATGCTAACAGTTGCTTAGTGAATATTCATGTGCTGTTGGCTTTGCAGATACATTAAAAGGCGGCGCTGCGTTGCTGAATACCAATCGCTACATTTCCACCTGTGGCTTGTCTGCTCTCTCTGCGAAGATAACATCCTAATCAGCCTCATTGCTGTGAGGCTTTTTGGAGCGCATCACATACACAGGGCACATTTATTATGCCATCCAGATACATCTGCCGCTGTCCGCCATTTAAAAACAGAAACACCTTCTCACCTTTTATAAAATAATGAAGACACATCACAGTGGGCTACTTAGTGTAGAGTAGAGGATGTCTGATCGTGCAGTTGACGAGAATATAATTTAAATTGATCGTATGCCTCACTCCTGTTGAGATGATGTTTTTAGTGTTAAAGCTCATTTGTGTAGTATCTTTTATGTGATTCAAATTTATTCACACATTCAAAATTATTCAGATTTCATGTGTGTGAAAAATAAACAATCCTAATGAAAATGTCGGTTTCATTTTTCACATCACCGTCTTCACATTGTATGTTTTTGTATATTATCACTAATTACCAAAGTCACAAATATTAAATAGTACACTTTATGTATGGTGGGCTTTAATGAGTTGATGCATTTATTCTCAGAAGTCATTCAGTAAAACTTTAGTCTCCCTTTTTTTTTTTTTGCAAAGAGAATATTGCTGCACATGCTCACCAAAAAATTAGTTCTTCTGTTTATTCGAAACAAAGTGCTGTGTTTTCTGTTTTTGGCCAGTGAAACGAGCATAAAAACACAACATCTGGTTGGAAAAAAGATTGATGAGAGCAGTGTCTCTGGGTCCAAAAACCGAAACAATACTTATTGGGACTAAAAAGCTTTCGTATAGCTGTGGGACAATGCAGAGTTGGGTGATATTTCTTTAATTGTCAATTAAAAAATACTGATCTGCAAATACTATCACGCATTTGATACATACAAGCAATCGGCCCGCTCCAAAGGGGCCCCTGACAACAGTCTGAGCAACAACACTGGGAGTCAAGCAATACGTTTGTTCCAAAAGGACATGACATTCTTTTTTTCTCCAAATGAGCTTTATTTTATTATGAAGTTCTCAGGTCTCAGAAAATGTGCTCATATACTCAAAACATTCCCCTGGGTGTTCTCACTATCATCTATAACATTCATTGTTTATGGAGAAGTTTCAGACTTAAGACTTGATTACATCATACATTTGAGTTTTAGAGCTCTAGTTTTTTTTAAATGGAAGTAGTTCTCCTTTATGCCCATGACTAGATCAGATAAGATCACATTGAAAAGACATATACAATGTCATAAAAAATGTATTATACAGCTTCCAGTTGTAAATGCAGACTAGTAGCAATCTTAGAGTTTCATGTATACCAAATCTAGTGGGCATTAACATATATTTATATGTATCTGGATGCTGTGAAGTTGAATTGCTGATAAAACATGCAGCTTTATATGCCAGATTTACAATTAATTTGTGCAAATTTCATTTTCTTGTGTTTTTTTTTTTTTTGTATTCAGTACAACTCCCATCTGTCTCCCTCCTCTCCTTCTCTTCGCCTCCATCCCTACAGCTAGTCTCACATGTATTTCTTTCTAGCCGTGTAGGAGACGCTTGCATCATGAGCTGCTATAACTCACCAGTCAGCAGGGCCAGTTTGCTGGGCAGAACAGACTGTGGCTCAGGCCTGCCAGATGGAGGTGAGATTATCCTCCATTAGATAACATAATGGTACGGTGGCCCTCATTCCCCGGAGACAAGCAACAGTCAACTAGTGAGCTATACCTCAGACAGCTTGGAGGCGAGGGTGCGGCGACATTTTTAAGAAGTAGTGATGGGAGGAGCAGTGGTAGCAGGAGAAGCGTTATTGCATGTTAATTAGATATATTTTTATTCCAGTGATGACTAATATTAATAAAACTTTCTTTCTGGGACTTAAAATTAAAAAGCCTTGTACCATTCAGCAATATTTTCCCCATTAATCTAACTTAAATCATTTAGGTTTAGGAACAGTGATGGTGTTATATTGTGCAATAAGTGTGTACAGAGAAAACATCAGGGACTATTTTGGATTTCTCAGGGCTCACCCATGGTCAAAGTACAGTGTGTGTATACTTAAGGCACTTAAATAAAATGTGCATTAAAACAAATGGCATGTTTCACTATGTTATATAAAATGAGATTATCCTACAAATGGAACCAAACAAATGTGTAGACAAAAGACCCATAATACAGTCTGCGTAGTGAGCTGGGTGGGTTAGACTGAAGCTCCTCATAAGCTGATCTGATCTGATTATGACTATAAGGAAGTTTAAAAAAAAAAAAAAATATGTGGGGATGTAGTTATTTCTCCAGGGGAGATGTCAGCAAACTGGAGCCAATGAAAACAGCAATAACAACATTCAATCAGCCAAGAGGACAGACTTTAACTCAACACTGTCATCTGGAGGCGCTCGGGTGCAAATGTTTCAGGAGGTGACGGAAAAACAGGAAGTCACGCTTCTCTCGTCGTCGTTTCAACAGCCATCTGGCTCCTATCAAGCCTTCCCATCAGCTGCTGTAAATACTCCATGAACATCGCAAACAGTCAACTTGTATGGAGGTTAACTTTTCTGGCTTCGAGCTTCTATTGTAGCATCCAGTGTGTTGTGAACACAGTGAATCGTTGACTCACCACCTGATCCAAATGGATGGATATGCACCGTCAACTCGGTTGAATCCAGCTATGTCGAACATAAATAATCCAAGTTTCGGTGGTAATATTGTCAAAACATTGGAGATAGGAAGTCCTGCAGCTGTCAAAGCCTGGCTCACAGCAGCACATTCAGCAAATTCTCATGGATTGATAAAATACTAAAATAAGAGCAACAGGTGCAAACGCGCGTAATCAAAGTTCTCTATTGACAGTGAGAAATATTTGCTAATCCTATTTATTGCATTTTTGTTCACAGATGTAGCATTGCACTTTTCTTTACATACATACAGTAACGCAGGGAGTTCTGTAAATTGTGCTTCGGCAAAATAAGCGGACCTGAAATAGTGCACTATAATTTTGAACGCATCATTAATATGAATGCAAACCACTGGGCGTTCCAACTTTAAGTGTTGCTAAAAAGGCGTTTGAAATCAGGACTCCGCACATAACCACTGTCAGGCATTTTCTGCTCTCTTTATAGATTTGTCTCCGAGTACAACCAGTAGATTTACATGGATCATGTAACTGTTGTCTGAAAAAAAAAAAAAACAGTTTGTTGCTTGCATACAGTATCCTATTAGCTGAGAGAAATAAAAAAAAAAATAATCAAGGACTTGATTAAAGGTAAACATGGAATTTTGGAATTAATTTCTTCTCTAGGCCCAAGAGGGAAAATGTGAGAGTGAATCCAGATGCAAGACGTTGAAACCCGACTGCACACTGGCTGAAACCGAATACTACATACACGGAGGGTGCGTGAATGTCAACATCCTGTTCACTTCAATCACACCCGCAACATCTTCAGCTGTCAGAGATCCCCAGAGCTGAGAAGATGCAAAACTGCGGCATAATTTGTAGCACTCGAGACCCTCACCAGTGTGTGTGTGTGTGTTTTGTGCATGAAATAACTTGGAAAAAGCAATTCATGATACACACAAGCAATATTCTATTTAGAGAGGAACAAAAAAAAAAAAAAAAAAAAAAAAAAAAATCCCCATGAAAGTGTGACACTGAACCCTTTCCCACGTTGAGAATTTAATTGACACTAAACTACTGGTCGAGTGTATCTACTTTTTTTTAAAGCGATGTACAAAACAGATTGTACACACAGAAGATATATAAACACATGGCCGTATGAGATAGCGGCCTGTGAGAGCAGGGTGCGCCCGTTGGGTTTGTTTGAAATGCAAAGTATCCTCCTTGATGTTGAGTTTGTTGGAAAATGAAAAAGCGCTTTCATTTTTGAATTATTCATTCCTCCTAAGTGGGTTATCGTCCATTTAAGAAGCCCCTCTGTGTGTATGTTAGGGCACAGGAAAAACCCAGAAGGGAGGGGAAAAAAAAAAAAAAAAAAAAAAAAAAGACATCGTTGTGTTCTAACCATGACATTTTTATTAATTTCTTCTTGTCAACCCTCTATTTAACATAAGAGAGTCCCCGCATTTTAAAGCTTTACTTATTTGAGTCAATTTGTTTTTATTTGATTTTCTGTGGGCTGACCATCTCCTTCTACCGAACATAAATTAACTTGAGGGCAAGTATAGTTTCACAGAGCATTATGACAAAATTAGACAAACTTCCATCAATAATCTCTAGTCTGCAATATGAAGTGATATTGATGCGATTTCATTGTGGGTTTTCGCTTAAAAGACGATCCTCTGGTGTTACGGTTAAAAGGGCAACACACTTGAGTAAACAGAAATTACATTCAGTATCATAATAATGCAATTAGGGGAAAAAAAATCCAGCCATCCAGTTGTAAAGTGTCAGTACTTTTAGAGTAGCTTGTGATCGTGTAGCTCCTGCATCATGCGCATGGGTGTCAAGAAGATGATGTTTTACTGAAAAAGCACGCTACACTTGTCAATAACTACCGCATGGTCGATGGAAATGAACAGGGAAAACAAATTAACGAAGCTTGCCATGAATTGCTCAGCTGAGAAATTAGAAAAATCACCCAATAACTATAACCAACCCACCCTGAACACATTAGAGGCAGAAGGCCTTTCAGAGTACTTGAAACTGTGGATTTCAGATCGGCAAATGTTCTTCGGGGAGAAGCAGGAGAGATGATGTGTGGCTAATGCTGCTCTCACCTGACCAAACTTCAGTGCTGGAGGCTAATGTCCACGGGGAAATGTCTGCATTCACTTTTCAAACTACAAATCTAAATTTCAAACCCTGAAGGTCTTCCCGACCTAAGAAGCAGGAACAATGACAATACTGGTTCAAAGCATGCAGAATATTTCCTGTGATCTTCCAACCAGCTGTGACCGAATCTTCACAGCTTGTTAAAAAAAAAATAACAACTGTCATTATGAATCAAACGCCGACTTCTTCCAGTGCACGTCTGCCTTTCTTCTAACACACAGCTGAAGGTCCATGGGACAAAAAAAAAAAAAAAAAAAGCCTGTCTCAGTCTCTCTTTAAAAAGAGGTTATACCACTTCTTACAGTTATCTGCTTGACCATGCAACGGACGCTTTTATTATCACAAGGCAGATCAATTTCAAAGACAACTTTAATGTGCATGAGAAGACATGAACAACAGATGAAATGTCAAAGCATACAGAGTGAGTCAACTCTCAAATGAAGATTTGAGAAATGTAAAAAGGATGCAAACTATAGCAACAACCTCTATAGTCATGTGTGCACCTAGAAATATATTACAGTACGTCTCTGAATTTCAATTCTCAATGCCAAGTCAAATTTGTTTAGTTTTGTGCCAACGGTGTTTTCTTCTTGAAGGGTATCAAAAGTCAAACGAATCTAAAGAGAATATAATGAAACAATACACGAGAAGATATAGCAGAGCTGCTGATTTTACATCAGAGATCAGCTCCCCGCTGTGATGCGCAAATGATGAGATTACTGACTCGCTCAGTCCTGGAGAGAAGAAGATACAGAAGAGGAGATTCCACATTTACCTCCACCTTTTCTGGGTGTTGGGAGTACAATTAGCTATCGTGGTCTTGCGCGGAAGGAAAGTGGGCGTTTCCCTTAGCCTTGCAGGTTTAGAATCTGTAGGGGTTCGAAATCCGGTCGAGGCTCACATTAAAAACAGCTTTTGCAGAAATCATGATGTTTCGACTGGCTTTCAAAATCAGTCTGCAGGGTTCGCTGAGGGTTGGTTATCAGTCCTTAGTTAAGTGAGATCCTTCTCCCGTCTGTGTCCAAATTAAAATTGCCTCCTTGGGTTCCCCGTGTGTGAACTATTAACTAAAATGGCTAGCTTCCTTGAGCCATCATGTCCTTAAAACCACAGGACTGTACTAGGCCGTTCAAGGCTCAACATGGTCCCCGGGAGAGTTATTTTTCACCAAGTTTGTTTGACAGTCCTCTCCTTTAAGGCGCACGAGGGGAACAAAGTGGCGAGAAGACACGAGTGAGACGATACACTCCAGCCTGCAGATGGTCAAAGTGGAATGTAGTGAGAGGTGGAGGCTTAAAAAAAAAAAAAAAGAAAAAAAAGAAAAAGAAAAAAAATCTTGGTGCCATTCGGGGGGAGCGTTTTTTTTCAAACCGTTACATAATCATTTTTTAGAAGACAGAAATGAGTGCAAAGACACCATATAAGAGAGCGCATGGGTAAGCAACCAACAGCTGCTGCCCATCCATGGCCAACGCCGAGATGAAGATCTTTGAGGCTGAAAGACTGCACCAGCCAATGATTGCTGCTGTTAGTATAATTCCCACCATGCCCCTAAAGAGGACAAGAAGGAAGCAGGGAGTTACCTTTCACTGTTTTCACAGTTAGCTGTAGTAAAACTGCATTTAAACTGTTTCATGAAATGCAAAGCTATCATCAATCATCCCATAAGCTCATCATATCACACTTAAACTGAAATTATTGAGCAACAATGATCATTTTAAAAGTTGTACAATACAACAAAAACCCTAACTGGGAATTTTAAACTACTAGCCAGTGTCTAATAGAAGAGTGAGTGTCTATCAACATTCATGAGCTGTACTGTTTTCATGTGTACTCACTGTAAAGAGAGGAGGACTCCAAAGCCGGAGAGGAGGATCATGGGTAGGAGGCAGTATCCCAGCACGCTGGCCACACAGCCGAAGGAGACGCCCGTCATACTCATCAGGTTGAGTAGGCAGTACATGCCGAGGCAGCCAATTGCACTGATACCGTACACGTAGCCAAACTGGATCTTACCCGTCTGTTATTAGAGAGGGGAAAGCACAGAAACCACTTTTGTAAACGTAAACATGTACATATATTTAAATACTTGACGATATCAAGTACCGATACGAGTACTTAACATTACTATTACAGTTCTAACAACGAATTTGAACACATATTTTATTTCCATTAGACGTTCCACTCTTTCTGACTGCAACTAATTAAATATACAACATGACGCTGTTGCTGACATTTTAACTCAACTTTGTGTTTTTTCCTGATACAAACAGATCATAATTTGCAGTATGGGTGTAAATAATAATACCGGTATAAAGTGCATCCCTAGTTTGCACCTTAAGGTGCTGCAGGGATGTCAGTGATGTTTCACTAATACAAGTCCTTAGATTTATTATTCACCAACGTCAACCAAATGATTTACCAGGAGAAGCGTTGCTCCGAAGGCCAAACAGAAGACCATGGGACCAGCCAGGTCTGTCTCATTCATGATGCTGCCGTCTGCTGCTTTCATTGGATGGAGCACCGTCAGAGTCTTCTGCCAGATGTGGTCAAAGTTGATTCCTAATTCTAAAAAAAAAAAAAAAACGGAGAAAACACACGTTGGATACTGGAACTGTGATCAAACATAGTTTGTGGCAAAATGTGACACAGATAAGTAAGAGTTGTATAGGATCTTTAAAATAGATATTGACAGAATAAAGAATGGGTTAGGGTGAGAGTTATAATGGTTTAGAGTATATGCAACTGGTTTGCCATGTAAACACTAGGCCTTTACAGTTGCAAACAAAGAAAACGTCTCTCTTCCCACGAATGCTCAGCAGTCCCAGTCAGCTCTTTGCATTCGGGTGTAGACAGAAAGGACTCTCGTGTGACAGAGAGGGACGTCTTCTCAGAATAACCTTGACGTGCGTCTTCACCTTTCTAGGTCAAACTCATTTTAGTGGAAAGAGTTTTAATTAGGCTTGCGCGATAGTCAACATTTCCCTGGTCTCAGTGTCACAGCGCCACAGCTCAGCTGTCAAGCTGACATTGAGACGCAGCCGTGTGGTGCCACACATGGATACAGGCGCAGGAATGGACACAATGAGGCCAACGGAGGCTGACCTCTGGGCCAAAGTGTTCTCGGCGTCATCGAACAGATTTAGTCTCTAGTTTGGAAAAAGATTATCTGACAGTGTGAGAAACAGGAAGTGCAAGCATCGGTCATGGAACCCTGGAAGGCTCGGTCCAAAGATTAAGGCCAACATAATAACAGCTCGGCGTTGCTCAGTATCAGCATGTATGCCAACGGAAAGTGTTTCATGTGTGTAACTAGAGGGAAAATATTGCCCATTTTGCAGTCCCTTTGACAGGTAGCCAGCCTTTGATCAGTCAGTCATTTCTATTCTATCAAAATTCTCTTACTCTGCAAGAGGCTGCAACAGTCGAATGGAACTTTAATTTCACGCCTTAAGAGAAGATCTTAGGTCCATGTCCAAGAAGTGACAATGCAGACCAATTTCAACAGCATGACTATCTTCACCCCAAATTACCAGAGTCTAACAACAGTATTAAATTTGCAGTTTTGAGAAGCTGTGATGAGCTCCGACTTAAATGTTTTATCACTTATGACACTAGCGATAGTGTCTAATAACTAACAACTAATATTAGCACAGTTGACGATATACACAGTGAGATTTGCTATGCGTATTGTTGATTGTCAAATGTGCTGTACTAGACAGTTCCATTGCAAAATTCCTGCACTCCTGAACGAGAAGAGGCAAATCGAAATCATAGACTACAGGCGGTGGTTTGCTTACCTTCTAGCAGCGGCGGCTCGTCATCAAAGCTGCTACTATACATGGATTGTGACGGGGAAGGGGTGTAGGTCTGTGTGGGCTGGAAGATTTGTCCCGTGTAGGGCTGCTGGGGCTGCATCATCCCTGGGGCAGAGTAGCCCATGGGCTGGGAATAGTCGTACTGACCATCGTGTTGCCTGAGAAACACAATGATAATGATAATGATAATAACAATAATAATAATAATAATAATAATAATAAATAATAATAATACGCAATAGTTCTCTTTGACTGAAAGGATTTTAAATAGCTTTTAACACTGCTTATTTCCACTTAAAATTGCAAGTTTGCTTTCCATGGATGTTGTTTTAATTATACGGTATTAACAAAACTGCCTTTCACCTTAGTCACAAATGCACTTAAAAGATGTCAAATAAAGTATTGAGCCAGGAAACAAAGTGTTAGGTAGGCAAGTCTTCAGCAGCTGAAACAGCACACAAAAGAGGGAGCAGCAGTTCAGGGGGGCTTTCGGCTTTCTTACTTGTTGTAGGGGTTTTCAGTGTTGGCGTAGCCCTGGTTTTGGTCATCTACACTGTAGCTGGACTGGTAAAAGTCTGTGTTGAAATTGTCAAACCCGGACATCTCTCACTCTGTTGGTAACACAGAGACAGCAACAGGAACACAACTTAGCAGTTAGATCGATTATTTTGTTCTACAGTGAGGTGGTGCAGAGTGTCAATAAAAAAAAAAATGATTATAAATTGTTTATGTTGAACAAATATGCCCTCTGTCATAGAGCACAATCCAGAGAGAATCCCCTCAATAATACATCTTTCCATGAGTCTGACATGACATTTGTTTCGGTACACCGATCATCATCATCAAAACAACAATAACTTTGTCACAAGTTTAACCAGACGACATAGGTCACATCGTTACTTCATCAATACACGTCCAGGCGCACTGGACTACCGTGAAACATAATTCTTTGTGTGGTTTTATCATCCAAAATTAGTCCCTCAGTGAACGCTACATGATAATGTTTGAGGCAACACTGCTATTGGCGAAGCCACGACAAGGAGCTTTACAACCGCGCCTTCTAACAAACATTTATATACAGTCTACGGTCAAAACATACCGGATTCTACGTTGGAGTCTCTTTTGAGGAAACGAGTCCACTCGCGTTTGAAACGTTGCTTGTTGTTTATGTGTTGGAACAGGAAGGGAGCAAGTTCACCTTATTTAAAATAATAATGTTATTAATACATAATTAATAACAATAATTGGAGCCTGTTTTGGGGAAACATACGTCACGTAGAAGAACTCTCTAGCACATTTAAAAGTAAAAAATAATAATATTTTTAACGGGATTCAAACCCATGATTGTGTGGACAAATGTGATGTGAAGCCAGAGAACTGTGCCAGTAATGCTACGTTTGATACATCGACATCAGTTAGAGACATATGATAACAATAAGTGCAACACACAGTCAGCAGTTGCTCTTGAAAGCAGCCAGATCAACTTGTGACCACACCGTCTGTGTACTTCGGTGCAGTTTGGAATTTTGCTGGTTTCCAACACAAATAGGAGACTGTTTTGAAATCTGTTATTTCAAAACATAATTGTAGCGCTGCAAATCAATGAGAAAGAGGTTTGTGATGTTGTCATGTCGTGAACATTTTTACAATGTGGACGATCCCGTATCTGAGGCAAAAAAAAATGGAGAAAAAAGAAAATACTGTTTTTCAGACCAAATGCAACCAGACAGGAATGCAGAGATGTGAAAGTTAATGAGAGTTTAATAAGTAAAAAGACATAATCATAATAAATTAGTCTCATATAGCCTCACACTATGTACTAACTACATGGTAGGCACAGTCAATTGGTAAACATAGCAAATCATGAACACAAAGCGTTTGGAGAAGTATATCATGGATTATTTTTTAAGATTAATTATCCATTTATGTTGTCACTTCATGACAACATCACAAACCTCCTTCTCATGGATATATTTTCCCTTTTAAATGTGCTACAGAGTTATATGCTATGTGACACACGTTTCCCCAAAACAGGCTCTAATGATAATTACGTGTATTAAATAACTTAACTATTTCAAAAGGGAAACTTGCTCCCTTCCTGTTTCAACACGTAAACAACAAGCAACGTTTCAAACGCGAGTGGACTCGTTTCCTCAAAAGAGACTCCAACGAAGAATCCGGTATGTTTTGACCATAGACTGTATACGAGAAGGTTTTGACCATAGACTGTATATGAGAAGGTTTCGACCATAGACTGTATATGAGAAGGTTTCGACCATAGACTGTATATGAGAAGGTTTTGACCATAGACTGTATATGAGAAGGTTTCGACCATAGACTGTATATGAGAAGGTTTCGACACTGTAATGAAAAATAAACAATGCGGCATTCACGAGGACAGCTAACGTTACTTGTTCTCTTCTTATTTTCAACCGCTGTCAACAGAAGCATCTGGCTGAAAGTTAACAGTTGCTTGATGAACCGAAACACCGTCTTATTATAAACGTTAACTAGCGTACGTGTTAAAAAAACAACATATAAAGCTGTAAACGGTTATCTATCCAGCCAACCACTAACTTAACACACGCTAAGGAGACCGATAGTATCCATTGCACTGTCTAGCTAACTGGACTGTTAGCTAACTAGTTAACTAGCTAGTATTAACTAAGTAGCATTAACGGCAACGTTATCTCTGCTAGCGTTAATATAATTGTGAGCTAAGGTAGCTAGCTCAGCTAAACACCAATAACATTAGATGTCGTTCGTCTATTGTGAGTCAAATTTTAGTATCAACTATCAGATTACTAGACAATTACAACCACCTCAAAGGATAATTTAGCAAATCTTGTAAAAACCTAAAACAAGCTCGTGATCTTTGGGTGGCTCATGCACCGTTAACTGCTGCTAGTAGGTTGACCAATGCTAGTTAGCTGTAACAGCTGACGTGATGCATATCTCACGCATTATGTCAGTTGTAACTTTCATATTCCAATGATCTCTTCTGACACAGTTTCTATCCTTAAAGCATCTGGAATGCTTACACTCACCCGTGATGTTTGACAAATCGACACAGAGCACTGCCAACTCGGTTGTGGTTGCTACGTGTCAGGATAAAGGTAAAGCTTCCGGGATGGCACGTAGCTGACGGGAAGCCGTGAGGGACAATTGGTAAATTGCCCTTTGCATGAAAATGTGGCGCTGTCTGCAGGCGACTAGTGGTATTACATTATCGTCACAAAAAGCACTGTCTATGAACATATACAAATAATAAATACCATTATACAGTACAGTTTCCTGGTTGAAATAATGCAGTGCTGAGTATTATAACCTTTGCTTAAAACATTATATCTTGACCAGAAATGCTGGTTTTGTACAGAAAATAGGGAAACATTATGGAAGCATGAATGTTTTAATTCTAAAGCTCAAACTACTTGTTCACCGCAACTGTGTGCATAAACGCCCTTATTTAAAATATTGAGTTCTTATTAATACATGCATTGAAAAACAAGTTGAATTCACAAAGGGATATGGTTAGACACATCAAACTATTTCCTATTTTTCCCACCACAGCTGGGCCTGAGACCCTACTGGGTCCAAAGCTATAGTTTATGAAACCCAGGGTCTAATGGTAACAAATAGAGACAGAGGGTAAAAGATGATTTAACAGGGCAAGCGCTGGGCCCCTGGCAAGAACAAAGGCAGTCTCCTTAATCAGGATGCGGAGGAGCAGATCAATCACTCTGCCAGTGCAGGAGAACTGCACCGCCAGAACTGCAGGTGAATCCATCCTCTTTGATGATGACAGATAATGTAAAATAATAGGCTGATGACCTCTGGTCAGAGGAAATAGGGATGGGAGAGAACAAGAGAGGCAGACAGCATCTCAGATAGTTTGACCTTTAATGGATGGAATCATTGAAAAAAAAGTCACGGTTCCCCTCTAATACTCTTTAATCACAGTAAAAGAGAAGTAGTCAAAAGGAACAACAAAATTGGAAAACTAGGATATTCATACCAATATCCTTCTGTCACATCAGTAAAAACTACTATCCTTGCATCCTACCCGTGGCTTATTAAAACTAGATTATTTCCAACTCAGTGCTTGAACAAAAACACGTCTGGCAACCGTAACAATCAAATATTTGACTTTTAAGCATAGATTAACGGGATTAACTGTGCAGTGTGAAAAGGAACTAAATAATACAGACTTGTCTCTGCTCCCTGCCTGGAGTTACAGAATTATTTACAGAATGAGAAATGGGAAAAATAATACAGTGGAAAAAGGCATGGAAGAAAACTTTGTCATTATTCAGAGGAGACATATTGAGCCTCTTCCGACTTTGACAGAGAGACTCTGATTGAGTTATGGGTCTCAGGGCTACAATACATAGAGAAGCCTTTTGGTCAGTGCTGCACAAAGCAGTTGCCTCAGCAAGGCTGCATGATTTTCGAGGACATTTTCTCACCAGAAAACTTTGTGACCATCTGTCAGATTTTGCTCCAGGACAGTTCTATTACAGGCGTCTTTTTAAGCTGAAGGACAGGCAAATGCAACATATGACACATGAACAGTTGGGGTGGATGAGGAAAAAACAAACAAACAAACCCAATAAATAAAAAAATATGTCATTAACGAACCTTTCAGCTGTGCAGGCCCGATATGGATCATTCCTCTGCTTCATGATGAACAAAATCAATTTGATGCGCGAAACATGAATTCCTACAGAAAACAACCATGATTAATCATACGCAGAAATTAGTCTCCTCTCCTCCATTGCCTCTCGTCTTCCTTTAGACTTTTAATCATTTCTAAACTTGAAGAACAAGTATTTCTACTTAATCCACTTAATGAACGAAAATTGAAAAGTGCCAGAGAGGGTAATTGAATTTAGGGCAGTCTATTGCCGTATGCTGTCATAATTGGCTTCTTTTATAAAGTCCCTGCTGTAATCCCGCTGTAACTGCCTCGGTGGATTAAAACTACTGATTTTCCTACACTGCAGCAACCCTTCCTCTCCAACCACCTACTGTACAATTAAGACTTTTCTCTTCGTCTCTCATGGCTATAGGAGAGGGGAAAAAGCAAAGGATCAAGCTATTTCATCATACGTTCTTCTGGACAAAAACATGATGCAGATGGGAGATCATTCATCTCCTTCCGCACACAACATACTGAACATGTGAATGAACGCAAAACAAACACACACACCTCTATTTTTTAGCAGAAATGGATGCGCAGATTTCCTCAGGACATTTTACAAGATAAAATAAATCCTTTAATTCATCTAATTCAATTTCCTGCCACCCCATTGATACGACAGCTGCACAGATCATAAATTAGTAGGCATCTGGTGCTTGCAGGGTCCTTTCTCTGAAGCATCTTTCTTTTCTCTGTGTGAGTGAGCTACATGAGAACTAAAATAACAATCAGCAGATGAAGAGTTTGTGAAGTTTGTTTGTTCCAAAATGAGCTTTCCACCCACTCGAGATTCAACAGTTTCTAACAAAATTATAGTCAATATGAAAATACATCTCATTCTGGAATCTATTGACGATACTGGTGATACTAAAACATTTAAAAACATAATAATAGGGTGCAATTGCTTGAATGTAAGACTATTTTGGTAAGAAATCAGGTAACACTTGTTCTCTATCCAAACAAATTGATCCTGGCATCAACCTTGATACTAACATCAATCTCAATTGATCTTTGCATCAAGAACTTTAATGACAAGAGATTATAATTGTGAAATGTTGATTTTGGACTCTGGAAATGCTATAAACAACAACCCCCAAGATGCTGTCAAGTAAAAAACAAAATATTGACTTTCTTTCATTTGATCTGCAATAACAAAATATTGTAGCGTTGACCCACTGGGCCAAAGCCAATTTATGTCCAGCATGACTTATCTTGCAGGGAATAGAATGAGTATGGCCAAACTTTGTAACAAAAGTTAGGGGAACTGGGAACTTGGCAGAGTGGCTGTTAGGGTGGGATGGAAGAAGAAGGAGAGCCAAGGCCATGCTACTGTTTATATGAGACTTATTTTAGAAGCCTCTGAATCTGTTTTGACATGTAGAACACTCGTGGGTTGACTGGTGCTGTCCCTAATGCCAACCAGAGGCAGATAAGAAATGGATGGCAAAACTCCACAGTACCCTCCGTCATAAAGCATCACGTTTGTGTCAGTATTAGAACTGACACTTATTTATTGGTGCATGTGTTTATTTGAATAAAATATAGACTCAGAAGCAAAACATGGACATTTATGTGAAACAGTTTTAGAATCTATAGTATGCGCTTTTGTCTCGTTAGAGTAACGCCTCTATTCAGCACAAATCGCTTTGATTCTGGAAAAATAATGTTGATTTTGAAGGGCTGCTAAAAAGCAATGTTTTGTTCCAATGTGTAATATATTCAAACGAGCAGTTTCCAAAAGGTTTCAGTGTTTCATATTCAAAATTCACAAGTGCATCGGTATAGTACTACTATTGCCATTAATAATGATAAGGATAATAATGTCACATGTTCGTGCACACCAAATTATATAAATGAATGCTCAATCGCTCTGAACAGGCTGACAAAAGGCCAATATTGTCAGCCTACTTGTAAAACTCTCCATCTGAAAGCACACCTCTCTTCCTCAAGTGTATTCTTTACCGTCTAACTGAAACTAATGACATGACAGAGGTAAGAGTGGGTCCAAGACTAAGAGGCAGATATGAATTTTGGGACTCCAGTGGAATCAGCCTGGCCACTAAGTACCAAAAACAATCCTCCCTCAGATGCTCTCCCATGGTTTTATGTTATCACTTTATGATGTTTAACACATTTCAGAAGTTTCAGAAGTTATGATGAAGTGTGGCAAGTGTGTTTTTTTATAGACCCTGAAACTGCCTTTACCATTTCTACTTCATCCTATATTTCCCAGAATTACTTTTGACAATCCTTTGAGAACAGGTATGATCTTGTTGCCTTCAGCTGTGTTTTCTTCTCTCATCTGGACATCAGTAGAGAATAAATGACAGCGTTTCTTGAGGCTCTGTTGTATTGTTGCATTATTGAAGCTGGTGTCCATGTAGAAATACATAAATGTCCTGTATTGATGGATTTTTCTCTATATGACTGTTGAACACCACTCTGAAGTCGTTCTGATTCTGTGGGACCGACACAAAACCTTAAGTAAACCTTTTTTGTTTTCGATGGCCGGAAGATTTCCATCCAATAAACACCAGCTGTATTGGCAATATCCAAGATTTCACACCATCAACGAGAATTAGATAAAACAAGGAAATACGCCCACAAATGCAAAGAACCCTGACAATAATTGATTATCACCATATGTGGGATGGTCTGTCCTTTAACTTTGGGTAAAAAATATACTATACAACAACCCGTGATATGCACAATTAGTGAGTTGTATGTCAAACTGCAAATGGAGCTGCAGCCATAGCCAAGGCTTGTAATTCCTGTCATACTTTGTTTGGGGTGACTTCCCACTGGATGTCCTGCTTTTCTGATGAAATTACTGATGACAGGAGTGAACAGAGACCCACCACACATTCAATTATACATCCTCCAGGCCTACTCACTATCTGTCGCCTTCACTTTCTCCATACTGACAGAAATTATTCATTTCCCTGTGTGCAGAGAGCTCCATGCAGTTCTTGATTGCGCACTTCAGTCATCTCCCTTCATACTGTATTGCATCTCAAGTTTAAAAGAATGCTGCCGAAGATATAAGGGCGCTCTGGAGAGAAGTGTGCATATTCTATGAGGATATGTAAGGTGAGTATATACATTTCCTATACTTCAGCAACACATTTGCATTTAAACACCCTTTAAAGCGTTTACAGCAAATAGCTGATGGTATTAGCTGAAGAGTAAAATCGGACACTACACCTTTAAATGGGTTTTACAGTTCTATGGGCTTTTGGAGATTTGGCCCCATCAAGAGATTTTTCACACATTGAGGACCTATGGAAACCACCCCTTAATCCCAAGAGGCAGGGAGTAAAGCATGGAAAAATACTGGAGAGAGAGAGAGAGAGAGAGAGAGAGTGAGAGAGTGAGAGAGAAAGAGAGAGAGAGAGAGAGAGAGAGTGAGAAAGAAAGCGAGAGAGAGAGACAGAGGCAGACAGAGGCAGAAACACACACCACAGGAGAGCTGACTAAGGCAGTAAACTAGCAGAGCTATCTACCCCTCCACCGTGTTCCCACATGGCCTTTACGCTGGCAGAGGGAGAGAAGATGCTTAGCAACATCTCATCTGCATGGTTTGCCAAATCAACAGGGTCAAGATCCCTTTAGGCTTGGAGAACTCCGTTGCGCTGTGCACCGCCAAGGAGTGGCTATAGAGATAGAAAGAATGATATGTACAAGGGCTGACTTCAATGTTGAATTCTTCTTAAAACAGGAAAAAGGCTGCCGATGGGAGGCGATCCGTCCATCTGTTTCAGTCTTTCTTAGTTTTTTTACTTTAGATAAATTTAGATTTTGAAGGTAGATTGCTAATATGAATAAATTACAATTTGAAATCATCTGAGATTCATTACAAGCTGGTTGACTTATTTTCAAATGTTTAAGTATAAATAAAGTCTGTGCATCCCAAAGCCAAAGATTGCTTACATCCCCAAATCAAGACTGAATGACAAATACTGGCAACACGTCACATCGACTAACATCATCAGCATATTTCCACAACACAAACTATGTCATCCTTCCAGCTGATATGGTGGTCTACTGAAAAATGTGCAGCTCCTCAAGAATGTCAAAGACACAAGCAAACCAAACATAACACAATTAAATAAAAAGGGTAACTTAATATGCAATTAGAGCAAGTTCAATGTTAATGTGTTTCCATGCTGTTAAATTAATTCTGAAGCTCTATGTTAAAGCATCTACACCGTGTTATATTTCAATAAGGATATGTGACACGTTACTGAAAAACACAAAATGGTGCAAATGACATTTCACCTTTTGGTAAGGGTTTATTGTCCAGTGAGTTTATATGATCTGACATGGATCTGACTGAATGGTTACTCTGAACATGCTAATCAAGGCTCATCTGGGTCTGATACAATCCACATATGAGTCAGTATACACTTACACACTCTGAATGGATGTCTTTTTTTTTTTAACAGAGATTTTTTTTT
>JACSYO010001980.1:1712500-1907500 GCA_016806645.1 Ophiodon elongatus | reverse complement strand
AACTAATCAACTTCAAATTGAAAAGTCAAGGATTCTTGGAGGCATGTTTGGATTTTTAAAATCCAGTGTGATCAAAAACATTGTGAAAATATGTTTAAGGAGTTGGCACAGAGGGAACATGTTGTTTATAATTCCGGCTACATACAGGCAGGGCTGTTTGAGACGCTACAGAGTAGTTGAGGTCTTGCTTGCTGATTTCCCAGTAAGTGGTGCCCAATATTGCTGAAGTGCCTCTGAGCAAGAACAACAAAGTGGCTCTGCTTCTGTAATCGCACAGAAAGCTAAACAGACTAAAATCTAAATTTTAAATTGAAAGAGAAAAAGCAGTAGCATCTTGTCCTCAGACGTAGAATACATCTAGTGAAGGAATGACCCAAACAAATGCAGTTTTGCTCAAGGCAAGGTTGGTTAAAGTGGACACACAGCCAAAGAAAAATAAAAGCAGCAAACAGGTGGAAGACTTTGTATATTTTATACTTTTGCAGACTATTTTACAAGCCCTAATTTGTCCCTGCAGTTGGAGCAGATGGTGTATGTTTGTGAGACCACAGATGACACTATTACTGAGCTAGTTGTCTTGTTTTTGATTGAAACTGAAAAATGATGAATAATTTATGATCATTTTGAAACTGAATTATGTGAAAATCTAATCCACAGTATCATGTACCTGTTAAATCAAGATCTTCTGGTCTCTTTTGTCTCATGTCCTCTATGTGTGTTTTTCTTTGTTTGTTGGGTGGATGTGAAGCATGACGTACAGGAACAGATCAATCAATAGTCACATTTTTGTAAAACTTAATTTGAAAAGTAAATTAGGTGAACAAGACAGCTATCATGCACTAATTATATCACGTGTCTGTGTGAGGATCTGTCTGTGGTGCTGAAAGAAGAAGTCTGACTTTGTCGCAACGCAAACAGAGGGAGGCACTGTTGCTCACCTTACAAAGCCAAGACAAAATCGTCACATAATGTTACAGCTCAATGCCAGTTACAGCCATTTATCTGGGTCTTGAAGATAGTATTTTCGTTGATGTATTTTAATGTGTAAAAGGGCTCCAAAATTAAAACGACAAACATGTTGCAATCAAAATAGATAACAGTATAAACAGTTTGTACCGTGGACACCAAAATATGTCCTGTATTTAGGTATTCAGACTAAATGTCATGCAAATAGATTCAAGCTCGTGGTCAAATTACAGCACTGTGGGCATTTAGCTTATTTGGCACCAAGATTGAGCCAGGACTTCCACGACTATGCACAGATATTGCTGTTAAAGCCTCAAACTTTATGTTTTAAAAAGGATCATTCTACAAATCTATTGGATGGCAAAATTTAACATTTTATGAATTGGTATACCTGTGTGTGATGTATGTGATAGGGCTTTTCTGACAATAGAACTGATTTCTGTTCAGTGGTTCTTGGCGAGCATTTAGAGACTTTTGTTTTTCCCACCCAGCAGCCTGGAATCGCTCCATAAGCCTTTAGAAGCCTGTGGGTGTGTGTGTGTGTGTGTGTGTGTGTGTGTGTGTGTGAGGGGGGAGCAGCCGTGAAGACACCACCCAGCTCTGTAGGGGAGGGGAGGGTACTATGGAAGGGAGGGTGATGAGAGAGGGGGGGGGGGTGGGGGTGTGGGATGCTTGTTTCAGCACCGCGGACAGCTCCGGGTAAAAGCAGCCAGCAGCAGCGGGTCGGTCCTCTCCGCTGCTGTGGAGGAAAAAAATAAGAGATTTATTTTTCTTTCTTTTTTTTTTTTAACACCTCTTAAAGACAGCAACTACGATACGTTTTCTCGAGGAGGGGATTTAATTCAATTCAGTCCGGATCAGACGACACATTTGTTGTGACAGGCTACAGACTAAACCATTACAGGACTCCCGATTGTTGCGTGTGCAATCCCTGCGAAGTTTCTGCCACTGAACGGGATTCTGCCTCCTCCCGCTCGTCCTGCACAGCCCGGAAAAAATCAGCTGGTGTTCGAGGGAAGTTGAAGAGAAAAGTGACAGCACATCGGCACCTTCTCCAGTGTGGACCATGTCCTAAGTTCTTGGACTTTTCTCGTTTGCCCCAGTTCTTCTGCTTCACGTTCTGGCTGTGTGTGTGTGTGCTGTGTGTGTGGTGTGGTGTGTGTGTGTGTGTGTGCATGTGTGTGTGTGTGTGTGTGTGTGTGCAGAAGGATTTCTATTTGTCTAATAAGTAGGACTTTTTAATTCGGTGCTATAGGCGTTACAGCCTCCACCGCCCCCCACCCCCCTCCCCCCACCCTGTAAAGCTCTTACATTTGCTTCTAATGCAAGGCTTTGATGCGCCCGGATACATTTCCTCTCTCTTTCTCTCTCGCAGCACTGATTCTTTCTTCCTCCCAGTCATCCATCTCAACCTTCTTTTAATTTAACATTCACAGGGGGACGCCCCGGACTGCCACCCCCCCCCCCCCACCCCACCCCATTTTTGACAACTGCAAAAGACTGGTAGGTGATAATGGCCATGTATCGATGAAGAATGCATATTCAGATTGTTGTAGGGTGAAGTTGGAGGCCCCGAAACAACACAAAATAACCGAGGACACAGCTGAGGAACTTTTAACATCCTGAGCCATCGTTTTTTTTTTTTTTTTCTTCCTTTTTGATACTTGCTGTAATAGGTGTGCAGCCTGTTTTGAGCTCATTCATGACGGAAACGATGGCGCTGAGTGGGAACTGTAGGACTAACACCAAAGAGCAAGCGTCGGTTCAGAACAGTTTCCCAGATGTCGTTGAATTAAACGTTGGGGGCCAGGTTTATTACACGCGTCACTCAACTTTGGTGGGTACGCCGAATTCATTACTCGGCAAGCTATTCTCTTCCAAAAAAGATGCAACTAATGACTTGGCGAGAGACCCCAAGGGCCGTTATTTCATCGACCGAGACGGTTTTCTATTCCGGTATGTGTTGGACTACCTCCGAGACAGGCAAGTCGTCCTCCCAGACCACTTCCCGGAGAAAGGGCGGCTCAAGAAAGAGGCAGAGTACTTCCAATTGCCCGACTTAGTGAAGCTCCTGACCCCTGACGATATCAAGCACAGCCCGGACGACTACTTCCACAGCGACTACGAAGATGGGTCCCAGGGCAGCGACCACCGGCAGTGTCCGCCCTCCTCTCTCGTCCCCGCGGACAGAAAGAGCGGCTTCATCACGGTGGGGTACCGGGGGTCGTGCACCATGGGCCGAGAGACCCAGACCGACGCCAAGTTCAGGAGAGTGCCTCGGATACTGATATGCGGTCGGGTGGCTCTCGCCAAAGAAGTTTTCGGGGAGACCCTGAACGAGAGCCGGGATCCGGACAGGACCCCGGATCGGTACACCTCCCGGTTTTACCTCAAGTTCAAGCACCTGGAGAGGTCTTTTGACATGCTGTCGGAGTGTGGTTTCCAAATGGTGGCCTGCAACTCGTCGGTCACAGCCTCGTTTGTCAACCAGCACACAGAGGACAAGATCTGGTCCAGCTACACAGAATACGTCTTCTACCGTAAGTGACACCTTGGCTTTTATTACAGTGGGTCATCGTTCACGTGCGCGCACACAAAGTTGGAGTCACCGCTAGGAGGCGCACTTGTTTTGCTGGTCCTGTGTGTGAGAGAGACATCTGGTTATAAGGCTGAATGGGCGTTTCTAGCACAGGACATCCCCTATTTTGAATGATGTGGGTGTACTGAACACTTCAGTGTGGTGACTGCTAGAGACAGTGGGATCAAAGCTGCTTCCACCTGTTTACTGTTTATTTGACCTACAGTTTTGGAAATTGTGTCACTTTTTTTTACTTTTTAAAAGAAGCACATGCTACATTTCCATGCAAACACAAACGCAGAGTCAAACGTACACGCTCCGTAAACGGAATAAGTTCTGTCTGAGCCTTGTGGGACAAAACAAATTAGAGATCACTCCTGGTAATTGGGGTTAAGCCAAGGTGTCACTATCTCTCCCTGGAAGCGATGCAACCTTATCAGCAAACCCATAAATGAAGGACCATACTTCATGTTCTGATCACAGTGTGTTCAAATCTATTACAGCGTGTTGCAGCATCCTGTACTCTCTTGCAGGCTAGTTTATATTTCATAAGATTTAACTCAATTTTGATAATTTCACTCCCATCTGAGACACGGCAATAGTCAGAGCAATGATTTGTCAACGCTTGCCATTTCTCATCTTGGTGCAATTTTCTACTCCACCTCCTGTCTGCTTTCATCCATCCCATCCTTTCAACTTCTTGCATTTCCGTCTGGCTTTTCTGATTCATTACATTTCTCCATCTTTGCTCACTGACTGGTAGGATTCTAGGAAGAGCAGTAGTGCAGAAGAGATTGTGACTTTTTTAAATTAGCTTCTGTAAAATTTTATGATGCGACAAAATAATCCATATTCTCTGATATAATCTATCACAAACTTGATTGCTGCCATAAAATAGACAGTGTGACACTATATATGTGCTTAGCTCTTAGTACTTATACACTACTTGGATGTTATAGGATAAAACTTTCCTTGGAATAACCCCTGAATCTCTAGCAGAGGACATTTTTGAGATGCCATGAAATAGTATGAAAATACTAAAAACAGGCCTCTAAAAATGAAACAAAAGTCTTTTTTTTCTTGCATAACCTTGCATAATAAGTAATGAATTCTGCTTTTTTATAATGAATCTGACACTTACTTAACTGTATTGAAGTGCTGTAATAAACTAAACCGTTTTGGCTTTCCAAGATAGTTGCAGCTCTTTGTTTTATTTTCTGTAAAACAAGCCCACACAAGCTCTGTGAAATGTATTTGTTTCAAGCAAGTATGCCATGGCTTTATGAATATGACTGTGTTTTAGTCATGTGTGTAATTTCCAAATCTACCACAGTAAAACCATTTCACAAAAATATGTACATTTGTGTTTTTGTGGTGTTTTTCTATGTTAACATTCCCAAACATTAAATGGAGTCTTGTTACATAACTGAGATACACTAGCTGCAAATAAAACCGGAGAGGCTGCCAACAGCAGTGAGATCAAGGCAGATCAAGGCAGCTATCATGATATTTGTTAATAACATAGAGTAATAGTTTCTCTCAAAGATACACTGGATTTGAAAATATGGCTTATTTTCCCTTAAAAGATCGCAATTTGAAAAATGATTTGTGACACATACTTCTCTTGGGTAATACTTGTTTTACTGAAATATTTGGAACTGGGTAAGTGTGGGTTTCATTGTTATTTGAATACTGTATCTAGACATTACAGGTAACTTCCCTTATGGTTTGTATTTTTGGGTATTGATGCGGTGAAAACGTTTATTCACACATCTAACCCTTTTTTTGTTTTTACTACTGGCTTTGCTGCATGATTTCTGTGTCCAGTGTCCAGATGTTTGGCAAGTAAATTCCGTTATGTTGCAAACATCCTTAAAAAGATAATTTGTAGTTTTTCATGTAAGAATAGTTGTGTTTATGACGTTACAATGTTATCTGTAAATTCTTCACATCCCCGAAATAATACTTGTTATTCATCTTGTTTCAACATTTTCTTGAAAGGACTGGGATGGGGGCCAGGACCACTGGTTAGAAACCACTAGGCCATGCAGTCACTACCACTTCAGGGAAAAACACTGCCAGCCCTATAAAATCACATAAGTCAAAAGATCACATGGCCACAGAGCAAACAGGAGTAAAAAGAAAAAACACATTGGAGCGATTCGCTGAGCTGGCTCCATTTTAAATGAGCTGCATTCATGGCCTGCAAGAAGCCGCCACAATAACTGGATAGCTCTTGGCTCTTATAACCCCCAGAACTAGCACTAACAAGCCATATCAAGTGGTGGTGGGGGCTACTGACACACACACACACACACACACAAACACCTTGCTTATGCAATATCTGGCAGTGTGTCTATGGGCTGCCGCTGCAGGCCTCTCCTTGCTTACTGGCAAACAACAACTGCTTCCTGGCTTTGTTGACAAATGTTCAGCTTGTTAGAGGGCGCACTCTCAAAGGCGAGGGCACAGTGGCAGATGTGTCGGGCCTATATCTCAACATATGCGGGCACACAAAAGCCTACATGCATTCACACAGAGGCAAAAGTGTGCACAGAAGCTCCAGGAAGCCAGGCACAATTCCAGAGGCGCACACACATGAACACAGGTTTGGCGTGCACACACACACACACACCAAATCGTGCTGGGACTTTGTTAAATGCTGCAGTCACCCAGTGGATTAAATGTAGTCACTGACATTCTCTTGTTTATCTGCCTGTCACATTTTTGGCGAGCGAGCCTCTCCCTTCCTCCCCATCCTCCCTCTTCCTCGCCTTCCCCGTCTCGTCTCACCCTCTTCTCCTTTCATGTCTTCTCATTTTGCTCTAGTCAATCATACACCGGCTTTTCTCTCTCGTCTCGGTTCCCGCCCTCCCTCTTTCCAGCTTTATTTTGCTCCGTGCGCCGCAGGGGCAAAGAGCAGCGCGGCGGCACCAGTTGCCTTTACATGCCTCACTGCTCCGTCACGCCTCCTGTCTCGCTTCTTATTCATATCTCTGCCTGTCCATCTCCATGATTGTTTGTTTACCTTCATCTTCGTGTTTCTCATTCTACATTTTAGCCTTTTGTCTACCTCTTTGTGTTTGCATCTCTCCCTATTGTACATATGCCAACGTGTCTGTCTTTCTTATTTGTTGACGTTCTATTGGCCATATTCAACATCCTAAGGCCTTGGGCACGTTTTAGACAACTTTGGGATGTTAGGGAAGATTAGGGAAGCTCTTTTCTATCCAAGTTGACAATGCCCCTGTGCACAAAGAGAGATCCCTAAAGATATGATTTTCCCATCTTGCCTTGACCTTAACCTCACTGAACTCACCCTCATTTTAGGATTAATTGGAACGTCAGCTGTGAGCCATGCCTTATCCCAACATCGGTGGCCAACCACACTAATGCTTTTGTGGCTGAAAGGAAGCTAATCCTTGCAGCCAGAGTCCCAAATCTTGTGGAAAGCCTTCCCAGAGGAGTGGAGGCTGTTTGGTGTTAATGCCCATGATTTTGGAAAGAGATGTGCAACAACCACACATGTGTGTAATGTGCATCTGTGCACATACCTTTGACACATTTGATGTGCTAAAAAGTTGACACAGCAATCCTTTTTTTTCAGGTATCTCATTATTACACATTTAAAACACGATCAATGCCTTCATGTGACCTCTATAATGGAGCCATACATGTTTAGGATAAAGTGCTTAACCCTCCTGTCGTGTTCGTTTCTCCCTCCTTACTTTAGTGTTCCTGGTCAAATTTGACCGGTCTGTTTTAACTGCTCTTACATTAACACAAAAAACATTAATCATCACCAAATTTTATTTAATACCGTTTTAAGCTGTAAACAATGTCTCAGACAAGTGGTTTACATGAATAACTGCTGTGAATATACAAAGAATAGACACTGAAAATGTATCGCTAAATTCGGTCCAGAGCCTCTCTGACAGAAAATCACCTCATCAGTCGCCTCCTCATTGTGTTCACAGAGTAAAATAAGAGCAAGGCACAAATAAAGGTTTTTAGGGGGAAAGTGAGAAGATATGAAACATTGTCTAGTCTTGAAGGTGTGGGTCACGTGGGGGGATGGGCACATAAGCTCGGGATAGAGACGGGTTCCCATAACCCGTTTCGATCCCGCTTTGTTTGTTTGAAGTTTGAAATGTGTACAACTTTATATATGGGGCTGTGAACAGGTGTTTACACAGGTGTGTGTGTGTGTGTGTGTGTGGGTGGGTAGGTAGGTAGGTGTGTGTGGAGGTAGGTGGGTAGGTGTGTGTGTGTGTGTGGAGGTAGGTAGGTAGGTAGGTAGGTAGGTGGGTAGGTGTGTGTGTGTGTGTGTGTGGAGGTAGGTAGGTAGGCGTGTGTGTGGGGGGTGGGGGGGGGTGGGGATGTTTTCCATCTGATGAATGGACATAATCTAGTGTTTGCCATTCATTTCCTATAGCGGTCACTTTTGACCAGGAACACCACGGGTGTTACAAAGTTGACTAAACCACTAAAAATACAATGAATGTGGTGATCAGCAATGTTCTATGTTCAAATGCCTAGTGTGGAGGATATCATAAGGCCTTGAGGCAATCAGATGTAAAACACAATATTTATGATTGATTAAAGTTGTAAATCGAACACGACAGGAGGGTTAAGGGAACAACAATAGTAACTCACTTTCCATTTCCAATTTGACTGACACAACTTCGTCAATTTCCACTTCCAAGTTTCATGTTTTTTCTTGCCAGAAGCCTGAACCACCTTTATCTCTTAAAATCTTCTTTTTGCTTGTTATCTATTGCCCTGGATCTTCTACACTCCTCTGATTAGACCCATCAATCTTTTTTCTTCTTCTGTTTGTGGCTATTCAAATTCAGGATGGCCTCGGAGACCCCAGAAGGCAATATATATTTTTCAATTTGTTGCATGGCTGGAGTGACTGATAATTAATCATCACTGTTGACAGTTGGTTCTGTGGTATTCGCCGCAGGGCCTGACAGTGCCTACTGCAACAGAACCATCGAACAACACATCATCATCTGTGTGGCAAAAACAGGATATTTTTCTTTAGAAAGTCTGCTGAAAGGATAGGAAAATCAATTTTTTTGGCTGAGGATATATTTCACAAGGCTTTATTTTTTCATACCTCAGCCAAACATGCCAGAGTGTAGTGTGTGTCATTACAAATGGCCATTTTCATATGTCCATGTGTGCTGGTGTGTGACACACTGTGCCATTAGCTTGTTACACGCAGATGGGTAACTCCTTGTGTAGCAAATGTGTTTTGGCAGGTGGGAAACAAGGGGCCGTGGTTATGGTAATGGCATTTGTGTGTGTGTGTGTGTGTTTGTGTGTTTGTGTGTTAACGCGTGACCCATGTTGCAATACCTAAGGCATTTGCACACCCGTTGAGCCGCTGGCTAAACACACCTGCACGCCAACCAACCCCTCACACACACACACACACACACACACACACACACACACACATACACACACATACAGATACACACACTCATCACCATATGAAACTACATCACACTCATCCTGCGAGCTGCTCTCTGCCCCGTCGCTGACGACATTAGCAGCGGCGGTCCCATGCTGCAGGCCTGTAGGAAGTGATTAGCCGAGGAGCAGACAGGCCGTGACAGCTCTGAGGAGAGTCTTGATAGGGACAGCTGCTACCCTGGCCTCAGCTCCACAGGGGAGACCACCACCATACACCTCAACCCTGCATTATTCAGGCTAAGACAAAAAGGAAGGAGAGAGGAGCCGATGGACAACACCGTTTGATTTATGAAAGAAGAGAAAAACACTGCTATTCTTCTTACCACTGCTTCTGCTACTATGACTACTGGGGATGCTTCTTCTTTGACTACCACGGCTATTGCAATTCTACTACAACCAGTGGTGCTTTGTTAACCAAAGTACTGCTGTATTTATTACTCCTATAACCACTAGATTGCTAAAAGTACTCCTAATACTACAGTACAATTACTTAAACATTACTACTGCTAATACAAGCACAGATGTCACTACTACTTATGTGAATTGATGTTGTTAAAGTGATGGGGGGTGGGGGGGGGGGCGATGCCCCACTTCCTACCCCCTTCTTCCAGCTCCCTTTTTTCAACTACAAACCGTTACGTTTTGTGACACCAAATAGGACCACGGCCAACTTTCGAAGTCAGCCTTCATTTTGATCTTAACTACACGCCTGTAGAGTTTTGTGACTGCAACTTGCACGGTTACTATGCTATCGTGGTCACAAAATATTTCCACAGTCACCAGAAGGAAAGTTCTCAAAACCGCCTCTGTGGTAGTTCACGCTACAGTAGGTGTCTCCAGGAGAACATTTTGATGAGTCACTCACACAGTCACAAGATGAAAACAATACCAGCGTCACTGTAGCGGCTGGTAATTATTAACTTTACAGGAATGCCTCTCAAAAATTTGCATTTGAAAAGATGATCCATATCTAGCCTTTTTAAGGGTGTGCTGATTGTGTAAGTAACCTGGGTGATGATTTACGGATGTTTGGTAAGTAGTCAAGTAATAGTCTTACGCATTCCTTACATTATGTTGCTGCCTTTCATTTTGATACGCTGCTCTGGAAAGTTAGATATAAGTACAGTAAATTTCTCTTTTTGTCCAGTAAGAATCAGAGCTGCAGCGTTTTGTACAAGCTGCAAGGGAGAAAGACACTTTTGACTGAGTCAGAAATACAGAAGGTTGTAAAGAAACAAAAGAACAGATGACCCTATCTCCTCCTCACCGAAACATTAAAAATGGCTTTCCACTGGGAATATTCTTCAGATAGAATAAACTACACTGAATAAAGTAACAGTGTTAAAGCAGGTGACTGATAAGTGATGAAAAGTGAGTCTTTTCAGGGAAATAAACCTAAAATTACCATATCTTGAAAAAATATATTTGTTTGCATGTCTACTGCTGTTTTTTGAGTGATTTTGCGTAAGAGCTCATACTGGGAGGTACGGGTGGGGTTATAAGAAAGTAAGTGGAGGACAGTATAGAAGAAATAATGCATAAAGGGCAAGTGGGTCATATGGAAAGAAGACAGACTTTCTTGTTTGTCTAGCCTCCAATTGACCTTCTCCCTTGGAAGCTTAGTGTAGTTACGTAGCGTAGATTCCCATAATCCCCAGCCTCTGGAGGATATGGGGAACTACAAGGCTCTGGGAGAGAGAACAAGAACGAGAAAGAGAAAGACAATGAGAAAGAGAGAGAGAAAGAGAAAAGAGAGTGAACATCGGAGCGTCGACAACAAGCTCCCCTCGGCCCTCTGCGACTCCCTCCTCTCCTTGTCGTCTATCAGCCCATTTTCTCCTCCTCTGTGACTCTTGACACTCTATTCTCTCTGCGGTGGCAGGCACAGTTGATATAATGCTGATGCTCTTCCCCTGTTGTGTTGGAATAAGTGCTCTGCGGTGCGACGAGGTGTGGAGCGTTGCCATAATGACAGAAACTGCAGCTGGAGAGGCTCTTCGCTCAACCCACCGGCTGGCTGCTGCAATGCATCAATGCTTTAATAGTCCCTCTATGCGCGAGCCCAGATTGGCTGGAAACTCCATGTAAAGGATGCACAGAATTCCCATCACATCAGTAATTGCATCACCTAATCACACCAAAGGCTGTATCCACCATGGGAGTGCATGTCACAGTTCAGAATAATGCCTGCTGCCATTTGTTAAGTTTGTTGTAAGTTTCCCAAGTAGAAGATCTCATGCAAAAGAGGACCTATGTATATCCTGAGAATAATATCAGTTCAAATACCTAACTTCTGATTGCAGTGTTGTTCTGACATATCCTGGCAGGCCAACAAAGTAGGAAGTTTTTGGTGGAGTCTTGGCTTCACCAGTGTGTCTTTTTTCTTCTTGTTCTCTCCTCAGTTAGTTCAGTGCCTCATTTACCTCTAAAAGGCCCTGCATTCATCTTCTTCAGTCTAAAGATAGTGTGACTGATGAAACAGTCCGTCATACAGACTATTAGTATTTTCTTTCACATTTTCATCGTGTTTTTGATCGTTTTGTATTCCACTGTGCCTCATTAGAATCACACACTGTCACTCACACAGCAGCGGTCCACAGCTTGATCGAGCATATGGTCATACTGCTGTAATTTCATTCCACAGTTCTTTATAGCTTCCTAGGGCAGAATGTCAGTGGCATTCCATTTGTAAGTAGCAATGAAGTCCTAATGTCTATTAAGAAACCAAGAGGCACTAATATCACAACTCTTGAGGAAATTAACTCCAGAGGAAATTACTGAAACCGCCAATGGTAACTTGTGATAAAAGCCTAGTCCTGATGTTTCATAAAAAAATGAATATCTGTTTTTTTCCCCCTCATATCTAGTAAAGGAGAGAAGGCAGTTGACTTCAACTTTACTTGTTCTCATTATTGACACAGTTAGGGATACAAGTAAGGGCATACAACTTGAGAGAATGGAAACAGAGTTGGGAAGCATTTCTCAAATATTTGAGACCTGAGATTGATAATTTGTCAACACAGGTTTCCTTCCAGAGTACCGTGAAAACACTTTATAACAAATGTTGATTATCAATTAGGACTGTATACTATGATTAAAAAAATTAATACACAAATTAAATAGTCTTTAGCATGACACCAGGCAGTACCTGAAGTTATTCCACTGCAGAGGATTATTCAAAACTCCAATACTGTGCCTCATTAGTAATCCCTCGGTGTCATTTCAGAGTACTCAGCTGCTTGCTAGAGCACACTGTCATCACCATTTAATTTTTAAGTGGCTGTGAAGCTCCCTGTCCATTAAAGCACACATAGAAAAGATTTGAGATCTATAGACACACTATCTGTGTGCATAGATATCAACAATATATCTGACTGTTCCATGGAATCCCTTCTGCCTATTAATATAAAGCAGGGACAGGAAAGAGTTTTAACCCTTACCACCGATTTTGCCTTGGATTTTGTTTAATTCTTCTGGATTCACACCCAGCAGATACTATTATTATTATTATATTAATTAAAACATCACATGGTACCTAAGAGACGCCTCACTACATCGGCCATGTGATCTATTTAGAAACAGCCAAATGTTTTTTTTTTAAACCAAGCTTGGATAAAAAGAGTACTCCACTGATTACTGTACTCCTCTAACATTGCCAGACTAATGTAGACCGTTTCAAAAGAAAAAAACAGAAAAGAGCTGTAAGCAGAGGGGAAGAGAGGGCTACAGAGGTCTGGTGAGCTCACTTCTTTCCAACTCTCCGCACTCATTTTATTTCATTTTCAATCCTGTAGTCTTCCACACCAACTGACGTTGCCTCGAGTCACTTGTCGGATTTTGTGCTGCTCTCTCTGAAGCCACAAAAGGCTTTATGCAACAGCAACATGATGACTTAGGTTCTGTAGGAGCCTGTTTTGTCGATAGATTTGTGGTGGAAGGACTTGTGCAAATTGGAAGTATCCCATATTGGATGATGCTTAATGGGGACAAGCCCGAGTTAGATCTATGGCTTTCAAAAAAAAAATCAAGTTAGAATGAATTATAACCAACATGTAATCAATCAGCTGCACGGTGGTGCAGTGGCAATGTAATCAATCAATTGAATGCAAACCATTTAGTCCACTGGGTCTATGCACAACGCAAGGAATTGACAACAGTCCTAAACTATGTTGACATTGTCCCGTTACCTCAAGCTACCTCACTTAAAATTCATTGATGTCACTGTAAGACAGTTGCATTCCACAAAGTCAGCAAACAGCCTCACAGTTATCCAAGACTTTTTCATCCACACAATACTTATCAGATGGTTTGGTGACACAATTTTCCATTCATCATGGCCCACCAGCTTTTTTCATTTGACATGAGCAAAGAAAACAGCAATAGTCTAATTTACAGTTGGGCAACAGGGCATGTAGTAAGTCAGACGAACAGTGCATTTTGGTAACTCCACACACTTTGAATTAGAACAGATAGAACATAATTCACATCTTGCAAATTTGCAATCTATGCCAGCCGTCATTGGGAGTTGGCTGGACTAAAACTTGGATAGTTTTGGAAATTAACCTGTTTGTTATATTTCAAACATGGAGACATTGCATAACAGACTTTCACACCATGACAAATTCAGAGTTTTGTTTCGGATGCACACTGAATACAATTAATTTAACAGATCCATGGCAAAGAAAGCGTTACACGTGTAACAGTAAAAAAACTGAAGAACGAGTCCTTGTTTACGACATAAATTGAGATTGTAACGCATAAAGGAGGAAACACCATTATCAGATTGGTTGGTGTCATCTGGCTGTGCTTCATGAAACATACAGTGAGATTTGAAGAGTTAGCGGCTAATGACGTTCTGTGTTCTATCTCATAGCGATGAGGATTTATAGAAAACGAGAGTGTCCACTATCATCCCATCTCGCCCGCACCCCTTGTTTACTATTCACGGTGCAATGAATAATTGAGTACTGTTCACAGAGGACTGCGCAGTCACTGTGGCAGTCACACAGAGGGCCTGGCTGTTTGTTTGCAAAAGTAATGGGTTGCTACCTGGGGTCCTATGTACACATACTACCTGTATTATGGTCTCCTAACTACACAAGCCTGTATTAACTGTGTGTAGATAATGATTTGCTGGCGGTGAAACTGTGATTATGGTCTGCAGACAGGAGGTTTGTTAGTAAATTGGTTTTGCAGGACAACAGCAAGCGCATCAGGGTGTGAACACTCGACAGGACATATACACAACACACACACACACAACACACACAGACACACACACACTCACACACATTATGCAGATAAGATCAGACAGCACAGTCTAGCCTAGAGACACATTGTTTACCACAAGATTAACCTGGCTAAAGCTTTAGAGGGATTAGTAAGCAGTATGCGTCTGTCTACGGCAACACAACCAATGTATCAACACAAACCAGCACTGTATTTGTGTCTGCAAACCACATGGCCATACCATACACAGAGAGTCTAGATCTGATCTCTGGAGGTACGCCTCATTTGTACATGCCCGTGTGTGCTGGGACGAGAAACAAGCAAATGGAGCAAGACAATTATCAACATCCATCACCTCAGAAACTCATTTAGCCAATTAAATCTGTTACCGGCTGACATTTAGGTGCAATCATTAAGGTTTCTCTCCTTCATGCACATACATACAAGCACACACACTACACTTCACGCCGGGATCAGAGCAATAATGTAGTTGTCTCATAATGTAATGACATGTTCTCATTGAGGAGCAAAGCTCATTCATCATGATTAAGACTACTATGTGTGTTGCGTGTGCATGTTATTGAGTGTGTATGAGGTGGAATAGAGGACCTTTTTAGATCGCACTCTCCTGTTTTCATGCAACACCCAATAACAAATGTCACTTTGCCTTTCACTCTCAGACATCACTCACACTTTGGAAAGGTCCTTCTCTCCTTCTCTACTTCACTTCTCGTTCACACATGTCCCTCCAGTTTAAATTCCCCTCATCAATACACAATTAGCTTATATGCTTTTTTTTCCTTCTTTTTTAAAGAGTAAACAATTTGTCAAGAGATGTGCCAGCTTGTGCAAGCAAACAAACAAAAAATCGACTGAAAAAGGTGAAAGAAAAAAAAAGAGCCTATTAAGTTACCAATGAGCCAAAGATTCAGAATAAATATTCAAGGTGTTTGTCGAGGAAAGTTGGCTTTGGAAATCCAAATCTTTTCAAAGTTTTTTTTGGGCTCATCTGTTAATACCTTAAATCCTCATGGGTATTTGAGGGCTTTGCCGTGTTTGGTTTATGAGCCCGTTTTACTGATCAGGTGGTTTGTGTTCTCGCTGTTACACTTAGAGCATCACAATGCTGTGCTGTTGGATTCACCACATGAGCCTTCTGGATTTCCTTTAAGAAAGTATCCAGCATACACCATATAATATATTAGATGACACTAAGAGGCACATGGCAGTATGCACTATGAGAGAGGAAACACTTAAGAGAGCAGAAAGGAGAACAGGAAATGATGGTGAACACACACACACACACACACACACACACACACACACACACACACACACACACACACACACACACACACAGAGCATATACAGTAGAATGGGGCGCAGCTTAATCTCTGGTGATGGTATCAGTGTATCTCTGCCCGTTGGCATTGCAAAGTTCTTATCATTTTAAAAGCTATGTTCAGTGGAGAGAGTGTGAACAACATCATGGATAACAAAGAGGTGTGCAAAAATACAAATAGATGCTCAAATTTTGGCTCACTGGCAACGTAGAAATATGTTTTGGATTGAAATCTACAAGTGGGCGTAAAGTATGTATGCCACAAGCGTGTTTTGTCTTTTTGTTTTTCTTCTTGGGTCCCACCTTCCTGTTCTGTATCTGATGCTGCTTCTAGCATTTGATTCTCTGCCAGTTGGGTCGATCGGATATTTTTTGGTTTTCTCTGGAGCATTTAAAGCATCAAGGTGTTGTGCAGAGAGCTCAGCCTTGTGACTTCCGTAAACAAACTCTGGCTGGTGTTTTGCTTATTTCAAACATCTCGCCTGGAATGCACAGCTGCCAGCGCTGAGGCTGCTGGCAGATGTTTTTGACTGCCTTTGCTGTCGCTGCTCTTACAGCTCTGATATTCTGTTTCATTCTATAGTAATTTCTCTTACTAACACTCCTCTTAACCTGTCTTCCTTTCCTTGTATGTCTGTGTTAGGTCAATGCTGTTTTCACTCCAGGCCTTTGTCTCTTACTGGCTACCCTTCTTTCTGTATACACCTCTTCTCTGATTTTTTCTTCCTGCAAGAGCTTGAGTTTACTGTGATTTGGCTCTCATTTTCTGTAACGGTTACTACAATTGCTTTCAATGTCTTACTCTTTCTCTTTATTTGGTTTGTGTCTGTATCTCTTTTTCTCTCAAAGCGCCCGAGGAGTAAAATCAACAGCAGCCAAAACAACAGTACTGGTCCTTTTCATTCTGTTTCATTTGATATTCTGTTCCTCTCATTCTATACTATTGGCTCCAGTTTTTCTGTTGTTTCTTGACTAGACACCTCATATCTTCTCCATTGGAAACTACTAGCAAGGAAAGAGAAGGGGAGACTCACAGCAAGTAAGAGCAATGGAAATAGAGTTATCCTCAGCACAGGGCATATGGTGCTCTAATATCAAAACTATATAACATAAATACTCAGCCTAACTGACCATATACATTTCAGTATTCCAGGGGACCGTAAAATAACCCTCTAAAGGTCAGCACAAGAAGGATGAGAGGGACTGGGAGTCATTTGTAAGTGAGGCTGGGTGCCTTGTTAGATGTATTCTATACTCAATTAGGAGGCGCCACTGCCCAAGTGTGAAAAGAGAAAAGTTGGGGAAAAAAGGTCACATTTTTAACAATTTCTCAAGTCCCTCTGGCGACTGTTAAAATGTATGTTATTGCATTTTAGCTTATTTGCAATATAAGGCAACTTCCACTGCAAAATAACATCATCAGCTTTGGTTTCCACTACATTAAACTATTGTTTTGGTAGAAATAAATTTGGCTTTATAATCTGGTGCCCCCATGTGAGCTCTGCACCTCTATTGTCCAATAACTGGTTTACATCTTGCCCACATGAAAACATAGGAAAAACAAAAATTCTCCCAGTGGAGTTTCTGCTACACAAAGCAATCTCTACAAGACCCCTGCTTTCCCCTGACCTTCAACCTTTGACATGACAGAGATAATGATGCCGGAAGGCATTTTGATTCCCTAGTGTTTTCAGTGTTTTAGGTAAGAAAGACATTCCACATGCACGTCTATATTTGTCCCTCATACACACGCACCTTGCAGAATTGATACAGGAGAAGAATACCTATCACAATAGATCCATCTAGTGTAGCTGAAACAAACTATGCACATAGCCTCGACATCCTTTTCCCCGCCCACGTTCTCCAGCCCTTTGTAGGAGATCATGAGATGATTCCAGGCCAGATGGGATATGTAATCCCTCCAGCAAATTGCAGGTCTGCTCCGGGGTCCCCTATCAGTTGGACGTGCCCAGAATATTTCTTCATGGAGGCGTCTGGCACCCCAATCAGATACAACCATTTTAACTGATTCCTTTTAATGCAAAGGAGCAGGAGCCCAACTCCAAGCTACTTTTGGATGACTGGGCTCCTCACCCTGTTCTGAAGGATTAGTCCTGACATTTTGTGAAATAAACTGAATTATACCTGTGAATTATTATATTATTATATCACGGTGTCCCACCATAGACACACTCAGTGTAGTTATTATTTTTAGTTGGACTTTATCCATTGATAACTCTCAAAGAATGTGTTGACCATCACCAAACCTTATCTTGCTTTTATATGCCCCGAAATAACTGTTAACATTTTTAGAGGGCGACTTTGTGGCCTTGCTAGGCAACAAAATATGTCTTCCTGAGAAAAAGATTACTCAAACTTTCTTCAACCCTCTTGGTGTTGTTTATTGATATTTTCAACTGAAATCCAATATTAGCACGTGTTGCTCCTTGAAGAGGAAGTGGCCTCAATTTACACACCATGTTTATTTACAGGTCTTGGAGAGCAGTACTGCAAATGAAAAAAAAAAAAAAGTTTAAATGCAAAGCTCCAGTGACTCCAGAGGGATGTGTGGAAAGTCTGATGAATTGCCTCAAGTGAATGTCAGGCTATATTAGCCGCTACAAGCACAACATAACCCGAATCTCCGACTGGAGATCGGCAGTCGAGTTGCATTGTGGGTTATTTAGGTGCCAGGTTTTAACAAGGAAATAGAATGTGTGAATTAAAAAAGATGGTCAAGACCATACTTTATCATTTTTTATTCTTTTTTACAAATCACTGAGGGTTGGAACGTAAATTGATTTTTTAATTAGGAGCCTTTCTTCATTCTGACTGCTTTATACGGCCACATCCTTGGTGTAAACCATTGTCTGTCGAGAAGTCACTCTGGCGGCAACTTCCATTTCGGAAAAGTAAAGCTAAGTGCTTTAAATTTACATTCTTTCTGATGGCCATTAGGGGGCGACTTCTCTAGTTGCAAAAAGAAGTCCGACTGCATAGAAGTCTATGAAAAAATGGCCCTGCTCTCACTTGATTTAACATTGTGAACATGAGTTTATGGTCTCAATCGCTAGTTTCAAGTCTTCCTCAATACAGCATGATGTTAATTTAGTGAATCATCATGGCATCCAGAGTAAAAGACAATAAAGCAGGGTATGCTTTAGGGCGTGGATACCTTATGATTGACAGGTCGCTACGATGGCGTACGGTCTGGTTTTCGTCTTTTAAGGGACAGTTCATTCCAAAAGTAGATGGTTAATATCTTCAGTAATAGGAAACTCACACCAAAATAATCTAGATTGATACACAGCACTACAGGTAATAGGAAAAACATGTATTTTTGATTTTCCAGGGAACTGTCCCTTTTACCCTTTAACAGTAGTTCATGAAATTGAATTGTTACAATTTTGGTTGCCTAAAATTGGCTTAATCAGTGTTGGATGGCTCGGAGCAACATCCCAATGTTATCTTTTAATATCCTGTCATTTCTTTTTTTTCTTTAGATATTTATTGGTTTGCTAGTGGATTTTGTTCTAGTACTGCTCCTGCAGTATGTCTTTTGAATGCAAGTTTAGGATTTGTGTTGCTGTTTCTTCTATATTGTCTCTGTGGCAGTGATTTATCCTGTCTTCCCCCTAACACAGAGAGAAATGTCTCCTACTGTAACCTTCAATCTCAGGATGTCAACCCATGCACTTGCATGCGTCTGTCTGTATCATACACTAAATAACTGACCGGAGATTGTGTCAGTCATGTTTCAGGCCTGTCTATTTTGTATTTACTACATCTGTAGTTTATGTTTGCAGCTGTGCTTGCATGTATTCATATATATGTTCATGTGAGTCAGACACTGAATGACCACAGAGGGAGTCATAGTGACATTTAGATGTTGAAATCAACACTGCAATCCAAACATCCAGAAAAAGAGGCAGGATATTATGGAACCCATTGCGGTACTGGGTCCACACACACACACACACACACACACACACACCCTAATGCTTACGGTAAGACAGGAATCCATTATCAATATGGAGTAGACCAGAGAGTGTGAGTGATGTGGTATGAGTGTGTGGGGTGCTAATGTGAATGGATGCCTCTCATATACTGCAAGCCGCTACCAGCCAACTGAAGTGATGACTTTGTGCATTCATGCTGAGTGGAGGACTTCCTGTGATCAACTTGGTTATGGGGTTTTGAATGTGAGTCAGTACGACTTCATTTTGGGGAGGCGGGGTGCTTGAAGCCTCTGTGGCAGCCGGCAGGATAAGTGACTTTGTTTTTGATTTAGTTGAGAACAACTTCAAAACCGACAGACTGGCTCCAGGTGCTCATTTTGTTTCAGCTGTATGGACACATACTTTATTATGACATGTCAGGAATATTAAAAAGTAACTTTGTTTTATCGTGTCTTTCATTAGAACGATGGTTCAGGTAAAAGCTTTGTTCTGATTGGCTGAACTGGTGTTGTGTCTGTTGTTTTTAGTAAATTTACCAGAAGAATGAAGTTTTAGTCTTTACTGAGAAAATAAAAAAAAAATGTCGCGATTGCCTCGTTTTATTAGCTGCTGAGTGCAAACAGTCTTCTGCCATTTGCATTAAAGACACTCCACTGGGGCTCTTATGAGTTACAAACAATTCTCAAAGGCACCTCAGCAGTGGGGGAGAGAATTACTCATTAATTTCCAGTTCACACAAACATCTGGCCAAGCCAATTTATATAATCTCTGTCTCTCCTTGAAGTTTCTCCCATGCATCCCCAGCATTATATGAACCATAAACTGCAAGGTCATGTGTTATGAAAGAGGGGATCTGATCTGGTATTATCAAGCGATATTTTCACTCCATGCGCTGGCTTTCACTGCTGCTTCACGTGCTCATGGATCATCAGATAAGGCAGAACTCTGACAGGAAAGCTATTGGCTGGGAGTGCCTCTGGTGACTCCACCACTCCACAGCTCACACTGGCACACATATTGTACGCACGCACATACACACACACACACACACACACACACACACACACACACACACACACAGATACACAGATATATGAGAATTCACATTTACAATGCGGAGAGACAGAAATGCAGATACACTAACACAGAAAGACAGACATGCTATGTAATATAAATATTACAAATCTTTGTCCATTTCTCTAAGTTTTCTATTTAATGTACATATAAGTGTAGTGGCTATGGCTCAGGATGTAGAGCGGGTCGCACGACACTGAACCCCAAATTTCTTCCGAGCGCCGTGCTCGCTGCCATCTGTTTGAATTGGTAAATGAGAGGCATATTGTAAAGCCCTTTCTCTGCTAAGGTAAAAAAGTGCTATATAAGTGCAGTATATTAACCTTATTTATCAGGATATACTAAAAATCCACTTTTTATAGACTGTATTTCTAACTGGATGACACTCCAGTGGACACGCTATTTTTCGCCCCCTTTTCCGGTGCAAGTGAATATATAATGAATAAAGTCAACAAGGATTTGGGGAATTATTACAATGTATCAACTGTGAGGGGCTGAGGGGCAGGGTTATTAGTACAGTTATTATGCTCTCCTCAAAGTCACCAGACTCCAGTCAGACAACAGTCATTTTACCTTACATTCAAACACTTCATTCAAACTCGTCAGAAACTAAATAAAACTCATCAAAACTGTCTTTGTTGGTCTTTCCACTGTTCAACAATCACCAACTCTGGTTTGAGAGTTTGAAAGACAGAGACTGAATAACCAACAGATGGAAAAGTGAATACAGTAACATTTTCATTGTTTCGGGCTGTTTTTCAGGCTGCACCGATTGTTTTTTTTGCATTCAAAGCTTCATTTGAGGTTTTCAAGTAAAGCTTTGAATGTCTGTCTCCATATTTGAAGTCCTCACCCTAAACAAAATAACAAAATTTGGATTTTGTGTTACTGTGGATGTATAAATGTAATTTATGGTGCTGTTAGATTGCTGCTAGACCGCCCAATAATATGCCTCCTTTTTCTGTGTATCAGCCAGAAAGAGCAACCAGTGTTTTTACTGCAGTGAAAACGTTGTTTTTGAAAGGTTATTTTTGAAAGGCTGATGCCAACAAATATAGATTGAAGCAGAAAATATGTTTAGACAAAAACACTTTTTTGGACTGAGACAATAACAGATGAACTATTTGGTACACCCTACCTGTTTTTCAAGGTGTTTGTGAAGTCAAAAGTTACACACCAGAAAACAAAAAACAGAAAGACATCATTTACTGGCAATGGGAAAGGACTTTATCACCTAATTTTCTATTTACAATATTTGTGAGAAAAGGGTATCAGAGAGTTGTTGTCAAATGGCAACTTTCCTGTAACCAGAAAGACATGATTTTTACATGTGTGACATGTCATCTGAAACTCATAGATTCACAGAGTCTGTGTGAAAGTGTGAAAAGTACAACTTCTTCAATGCACTGCCCTCAAAGGTCGCTTGAAGATTTTAAATCTACCTCCACTTCTTAGTGCCAGAGGGTACACCACGTGACCAGGGAGCCAGTAGGTCATTGTGAAAATGATGAGTCTTGTTTTCACCCGTGTTCATTTTAAGGGAGCCTTAAAGCATCCATAAGAAACTCCTCAGTACAGAACCTTTTGGAGAGACATGACCTTGAGGTTTGCCTGAAAATTATTTTTCACAGTTGCTTTCAGGGTGGGGGCCTTTGAAGTCGTGATTGTTCCGGCTAAAACGTACTTCGTGTCTTTTGTACATTATGATACTAGGGCTGATGGCTCCAGGAAATGTCTGGTCCCAAATGGAATTCTGTATTGAATTCAATTTATGTGTGTCTCACCATGCTCTGGGGACCTCTATAACTTCATAGCATAAAGGGGAAAGAGATATATAGTACGGATGATTTATCCTGATTTAGCAGCACCCAGGTTGGGGCACAGAATCAAAACGAATAGTACAAATGATTGCCCAAGTAAGCACGTTGTTAAAAAGAGTTGTTGAGGGACTAATTTCAGTTTTTGCTTATTTTTGATATTCTTAATGCCCTGAATGTTTTATGATTTTTTACATAAAAGCACCATGGTTAAATATATTCTTATGCCAGCTTTGTGTTCATTCTGTCACTAGACAGTTACAGCTTACAATTGTCCCCCTAGTTTGATACTAGCAGTGCCTTTAAAAATATTTAGCATTAGTATATTAAAAAGTAAAGACAAAATCTGATTACATCATAAAAGTACGACAAAATAAAGGATGTGGGAAATGAGCTTGAGCCATACTTGCACATGTTCGAAGTTAACACATTCTTGATGCCAATGTGAACATCTGCTGCAGGAGGTTAACAGCAGGGATTCATGCTGATAGTTGATAAATCAAATGTCAGGAAAGACGTAGATTTGAAACACCAAAACTGCCTTTATTGCGTTGAAGCATTCTGAATAGAGATAAAGTAGCTGGTTAGCAGTCCTTCTATATGTTGAGAATTTTATTACAAGTCATATATCAAAATCCAAGCTTATTAACTCTCCGCTTCTCTGAAAGTTGAAAACTAACGTTCTAAGACATGTCTTATTGCAAAATACAATGTCTTTCGCAGTAAAAACAAATAAACATCAGCAAACATTATATAACTGCCACCCCAAATAGTGCTGGGTCCTTCATTATTTATCTGAAAACGAAAGCGTGTTCTGCTCTCATTAATTCGGTGAACTGTTTTGTGTAATCGATTCCAAGGTGTTCTGTGAGGAAAAGAGAGGGCGAGAGATTCAGGGAAAGAGGCATATATTGGCTTGAGAGTGGATGTTTGATTTGATATTCCTTTAGACATAATGCAATACTTCATCCTAAAAAAATACAGCTGTAATCAGCAAAACCTTAAGGTAAAATGGAAAGCTATGTGGTCTGACTGCTCTCAGATATATTTCCATTTTTGTTCGACATATTTCTTCATATGGAATTGGCAACTGATTAAGTAGGTCATTAATTCACTGCTTGTCTCATGAATTAAAGAGTCAGTACTGTTTTTTAAGTCGCACAGTGAACCTCGTGTTCTGTATGCTGTTAGCTTATTGCCTCAGTCAGTCTATGCCATCAAGAAAAAATGTAAGCTGTAATTACTGTATGTGTCCTCACCTCTGCATTTAATGATATTCGTGATGTGTGATGCACTAAAAGGTTGGTTCAACTAATGAATTTCATGTGAACTTGGTTTGCATAAAAGCACAATTACACAAGCCACGGTCAAACTAATTTGCATGCAAGTACCTGATTGGATATGCACTGACTGTCAATGAGTGACTGGATGACTACAGTGGATGAATGTTAGTCCACAGTTTAAGTCTATAGTGTCACGGAAAGACACGATTGAGACATTTTGTGTAATTACCTGACGATCTTGTCCAGAGTGCTCTCTTAAGAGAGAGTCTATCTTTTAGTGACACTCGATGAAGGCTAGTTGGACAGATTGTGAGGCTTTCTCTTAAAAGGGCAGTCTAACCATGCTGTCAGCCTGTCACCGGGATTTAAGGGAAAAAGTGACAGTCTCACAACAGCTCTGTCAAAGATTATTCCAACAGGCATGAAATTTGCAAGTTTTTGTTTCATGTCGTCTGCGTTTAATTTGACTTTGTGCATGATTTCTGTCACAGCTTAATGTCAATACATAACTGAGGAATGCACTTTATGCACTTCCCCTCTTTCCTGTTTTTTTCCCTTTCTTTCCTACAAAATGACCAAATGATGGAGAACTTGAACAGATTGTGATCTTTTCTGACAAAGCATGACAGACAGTGACCCTTTGATGCTTTCAGGCTTTTTTTCATAAATTAATGATCATATCTTAACAACTGATCTGGCATTAGTCACTTTTGAGCGCTCTAAAAAGGAATATGACGACAGCTACAGACCCAGATGCAGACACAGAGCAGAGTGTTTAAGGGTCTTTATTTCCAGGAGGACACAAGGGGAAAAACAGACAGGGAACAACGGGGGATCCGGGGACAGGTGGGCAAGGGTGGAAACAGGGCAGGAGAAGGCAGGGCAGGCCGACTTGGGAACCAGGAAGATGAGCCACGCCCATACCACACACACACACACACACACACACACACACACACACACACACACACACACACACACACACACACACACACACGTGACAACAGCCATAACTTGTCTTTCCTAGTATGAAATGATTCAATGTGATCCTTCAATACTTACTTTCTGTATTGTCCCCTCAGAGAGGATTGATTCATTTGCAGTGGCAATGCATTCAAGACATAAGCAACCCATACATGAAAGACACAAGTACTTGATTTGGCTAAAACTGAGTCGGTCTGCTGACTCAACCAACTCTTTGTCAACGTGTTATAGTATATATATATATATATATATTTCATCCCAGGATATCAATAACAAAATGCCCTTTATTCTGGTACCCTTATGCTATATGCATCATCTTTAGACCATCATAAAGAAAATATGCAATCTATGTATGCCGGTAGGACGAGAGCTAGTTAGCTGTTAGCAGCCGGACGGAAATATTCTGTTCAGAGGAAGCATGGAGCATTAAAGAATTAATTGCAGTTGCACAGAACCACTGCAAACAGCTGCATAGATCGCATTGAGACCACACACTGATATCAAGAAACACATGTAATATACTTGCGGCCTAGACGGGGGCAATTGTGGTTTGTATTCATTGAATCAAACATTATAGCAGTGGTCATCCACCAGGTCACACACCTGGTGGAGATCTGCAATCTACTGAGTGGACTACTTTTCTACTTGATTTAGTTTCACAGCCTGCAACTTTCAGTGTTTTGATTCACTCCCATGGCTCTCATCAAAGCTTTTTGTAAGCAGCTGTTTTCAGAAAAACAAGTTCTGATTAATCCAGTGTTGCAGCACTAAACTGCAGAAGCGAAATTAGCAACTAACTTGTGAATATAGTGGAACAGTTAGCAGCGTAAGGGCTGAACATGTCCCTCAGGGGCCAGTAGAGACTAAAACAGTGCTAAAAGGAGTATGAATTGTGACTTACATTCATCAGGTGGACACATTTACCTCTCCAAATAAATAAATGTTACTTCATATCTGCTTCAATAGGCAACATGTTCACCTTATCAACTTCATAAGGTGCTAAGTCAATGTTGTGTTGGCCAAAAATCAATTATTGGAGATTTAATTGTTCATTCCCATACGTACATGTGCACACACTCAAGCACTTCACATAATACACAATATTAAAGCTCTGAAGATGCATTTGAGCAAGAATTATGAAGCATAAAAGAAAGTAGCTCATGTAAGAACTATGAAGCTAATGCTCAATCATTTCTCTGACAATACCAGAGAAATTATAATTGCTACAGAGACTTGGCATTACACACAATAGAGAACTCTGGGTGGAAGCAATTTTACAGTCGCATGCTATTAATTAATTAGACTCCGCTCTCAACAAGAAGGAGAGAGAGAGAGAGAGAGAGAGAGAGAGAGACTTACAAAGGCAGAGGCAGTGAGTTTAAATTTATTTTAAACAAAATGCCACTGATAGCCTTTTTGACTGGAGGGTGAATCCTCTTTCTAGAACAGTGAAGAGTGATGCAAAGCTGTTGTCCCTTTTTATAATCAGCAAGATTCATTTATCCAGGAAATTAATCTTAATTTTCCTCCTCAAGCATCCGCTGTACAGCAACACAATTTATATGCATATCATCACCTCAGGGAGTTTTCCAGAACAACAACTCGTTACTGAGCAACACCTCTGGAGCAGTTCGAGGCTATGTGCCTTGCTTTTTGAGTGCATCCACCCATTTAACCTTTATGCTACACCTCCAGGTAAAACAAATTATAAATACTTACTGGGTGGGTGTCATATAATTAAGGAAAGGTTTAAAAGGAACAATGACCAAATGAAAAAAACTTGCAAATATCAGACATTTCACATAAAATGTTACAAGCGGAAGTCACTGTGGTCCTCGCTGTTCATTGACATATTAACCCCACATGCTGAGATTCTGTCCTACAGTGCAATACCAGTCATCCCCAGTCTCTCTCAGACAACAATAAAGCTTTTTTTTTTTTTTTTTCTTTTACTCTTATTTTTAAAAGAATTATGTAACTTCAAAGACTTGGACTTGAAAGACTGTTTGAGGCTTTGAGGCTTAATTTGATATATAGCCTGTTTTACAGCTCCTTAAAGGAGCTGTATTTAACATTCTGAACATTAATAGCAGCAAACAAATATTTGCTATGTAAAGATACAGTGGAGTAATGAGCAGAGACTTAGTCGCTCTCCCTCTTCGTTGTTATCAAAGCTTCTCCTCCCTTTGACAATGCCGCCCCGGCCGCGTGTGCTTTTGGTTCATGTTCGTGCACATTAGTATGCCCGACTGGCTGGCTCAAGGCTGCCACTCTGCACTGCACTCATACAGTGGTTAAGGCTGATAATTCCGTCCCGACCGACAGTGTTGTCATGGATGGGTAGCACCCACCCTCGGGTCCCCCCCACAGGTGAGCACGGTTAGCTCTGTCAGCTGTACTTTGCTATATTAATGTAGTTCCTTCAGGACCAGGAGCAAATAGATGATGACAAAGAGGGGCTGCTGCTTTTACAATTATTTAAGTTTACCATGTTTGAGACAATTTTGTTATACATACCATAGGTTTTTAATGTGCTTATTGGTGCTATACAATCTACAGCAAAAAGTATCTTTGACGAGATTTTTACTGAAATAAATAAACACATGAAGAAAGCCTCCTCAGGACTTTCTGTTAAGGCTCCTATGTAATGTTTGTGGATCTTAAGTCACTGTAATGCCAATTGATTTCAACCTTTTTTAGGCCACAGTTAGTTTCTGGGATAAGTTGGCGTGATACTTTGCCAAGGTGAGTTACCGGAGTGGGTTGCAAGTGCCCAGAGTCACATTTTGATCGACAGGGATGGAAATTTGCAGCGCATTCTTCAGTGACAGTTCAGTGCTCTTCGGGATGCTGCCTCCAAGCATATGTCCAGTAAGACAAAGGGGACAGGAGGATGACATGGAATATACAATCGGACCAAAACAAAAGAAGAGTGCACTCATTCCCCAGAGGGACAAGCACCTTGACTTGTTCCTTATGCAGGATGACAGCATAATGAACTCCGACATACGCGACCTGGCATAACATGAAACTTAAAGTTACCACCGGCTCAGGTGTACTTCAGAGGGACAGACTGCAGTAAAGCATTGGAAATATTTAACAACCAGCCAAGTGGAGAGAAGGAATCCAGCGATCCTTACTATTTTCCTTGTTTATTTCTTTCTGAGTCATAGTAAAACACAATGAGACTGAAGCTCCGATAAAGACTACAATGCTCCATTGCTTCATTCGACGATGAATAACTCTATTGTTTTGGTACTGTACATGCAGATATAGTCACTGTTGATAATAAGAGCACACTTCTGGGTGTACATACTCGTCTAATGATGTCTTTTAGTCAATGACATTTCCTGAATAAAGTGCTGTCAGTGCGTCTTAATAATAGCCCTTTTATTTGTGTGTCAGTCCAAATATTAACAGACTACGCTCGACGAGAGAACGGGAGCGCTAGTTTACACAAACACTAAGATTTCAGTTGGGGGGTGAGGGTTAATTTGACAGGTACCACATTTAATAAATATACATTTCAATACTTGAAATCTGATGCATTATAAAGCCCCCAAGCGGGAGACGTATTAGTGTGCTTGATATTATTGTTGCTGCGTACTTTTTTTCCATCTTTTAGTTTCCTTCAAGACACTTATCTGAGAGAAACAACTTTAAACAAGTTACCTACTTTTGAAAGGAGTAAGTAATTAAAAATGTTGCCATCTTTTGGCTGAGGTCATGGATGACATCGCTGACATCACGTTATAATTTGTAATCATTGTGAATGTACTACGTACTCTAAACACAATTTGAAATTACATTATGGTTTAGAATTTTTTTTTTTTTTTATCTCTTTCTCTCTTTCTCTTCCTCTCTCCATGGTGCTGAAATATTCAAACCGTCCCTCTCCTCAGTGCTAAAACATTCAAACGCCGTCTCTCATCGTGGTGTCTCAACATTCAAATTTTTCTTTCTCTATCTTTATGTGTCGGAATGTGTGCGTGGGGAGATGTATGAGCGTACAGACATACATATATAATGAGACACTTAATGTTACAATTAAAAATTCAATTCATGTTAAATTAAGATATATTTCAGATGAGCTATACAATTATATCATGAATTTCACTGCATTTATATTGCAGAATAGAAATCATTTCACTTTTGTAGCCAAGATCTGGGCTTTCCACTCACCCACACACCATTAGGCAAGTTTGCCTTCTACCTTCAAACGTTTCTTTCCCTGTTTGGGGCTTTTGGAGGGAGCGGAAGTTTTTTTCCTCAGAGTCTCACGCACATCAAAGAAGTCAGGTTACACACAGATAGAAGAAGAGAGAGAGAGAGAGAAAGAGAGAACACAGAGAAAGAGAGGAAGCAAGAGAACGTACTGCGGATCTCATCAGTTGGATGTATTTCTGTTCCCACATTCGCTCACATGCTGAGGAACGGCACACCGCCCCCTCCTCCTCCACCATCCACTCCTCCACTGTTACACAGACACACACACCAGCACGCACAAACACACACACACACACACACACACACACACACATTTACACGTGTACCAAAATTTACAACGGCTGTAGGGTGGAAATAAAGTAGAGAGTATAGCTGAGAGTCAACATCTCCAACTGTCTTCAGTGATTCAGGACTAACAAGTAACACGAATCAACAAAGCTGCTTACTCACTAGTGGTTGTTTGTCATTTGTTTTCACACCTCTGTAAACAATTCGCCTTCCATTTATCCATCTCCCTATCTTCCTCTCCACTGCCACTCCCATCTTTGGTCCATTTCTGTCTTCATGTCAGTTGGTTTTCTGTCCTTATTTACAGCCAGTTGCAGCACCCCCGTTCCAGCTCTCTATTACCCCATCATGCTCTCATGGTCTATCCTTCTTTGCCCGTCTCTCACACTGTGTCCGTCTCCTCATTATCCTTTCTCCTTCTCCATCACCTATGATACTCAAGTTCAGCCGATTGCACCACCAATTTGCCCTGACAGTGAATTGTGTCAAAAATAATTCCCGTAGCTGAGCGGCCCATCCTGGCCGGGGTTCAGGCAGATAGGACACGATGGGAAGGGCCGTCAGCCTAATAATTGTGCGGCCAAGGAAAACACAGAGCCAGTAAAGGACACAGCAAAAATAATAACACTTCAAGCTACTGGTACAGAACAGGAAAAATATATACTGTACTGTACTGTATGGAAACAAGTTTGGAAACAAGTACGCTTACTTCATTTTTTACTTCATAGAACTTTAGTTTTTACTTCAAGAGATTTTGGCAAATGTAATTAACAAAATATTGAGTGCACACATAGCTACGATAAACTTAGTAACCTGTAAATTGATGATCTTGTAATGCAATGCACTTAATGCCTCAGGTGCCACCATTCGAATCAATGTTGGACAAAACATGCATCTCAAGAAAAGGTTTCCTCCCAATCATATCTGATAATTAGAAATGACTACAAAATGCAAAAGGACTTGATGACTGCTCTACATTCAGTTATTCCTTTACAAAAATACATAAAGTGCAAGACTCCCTCTTGTTATAATTCGAACACTGAGTGATGAATAAATTGAATTCCATGTTACTCTAGCTGTTTCCTGCCCATTTAAGAACAATGCACTCCACAACTAGCATCTTATCTCTTTTCCAACACAAGCATTACGAATACGCAAAACTAATTTATATAATCTGCTAATCTCCCCAAGGCAGTGTTCTCATCACACAACACACACTCAAATACAAAAACAAAATATAAACACACAGAAACGTTAATGATTCACCTGACAATCCCACATGCATTCCCCCAAATTCCCGCACTTGCACACACACACACACACAGACACACAGACACACACACGCGCACACACGCACACACACAGACACACAGACGCACACGCGCACACACGCACACACACACGCACACACACGCACAACTGTTTTTTGGGGTGTTCTTAGCTACCGTGTTGTCTGGCTGACACAGATCCAACTGTACTTGGGTGTTGGATGCTAAGTGTGTCTGGTTGTAGCCAAGACGGCTTTGGGGCCAAATCTAATTCCTGCACATTCAATAGCAATCTGATTAGAGCTCTAAATGGCTTTTCCGCTCAACCTCTTAGCGCTCTCACAGTTTCGCTCTCCCCCAACAGCCTATCTCAGTTCTTTTCACCGTCTCTCTTTTTCTCTGTGTCTCCCTCACCCGCCTTCTATCTTTATAATTACCGTTCGCCTCTCTATCGCTCTCCCTTTCTTTTCTTATCCCTCTTTTACTTCTGCTATACTGTCTCTAATACTGCTGCGCTTCTCACTTCCGTTTTCCTTCAAAATCTTTCAATTTCTTACCCTTGTCACTTCATCTCGCTCACATTGTCTTTCGCCCTCACTCCATTTCTTTCTTTCTCCAATTTTCTCCCTCACTTTCATAATTTTTCTCTCACCACCACTACCATAGTCTATCCGGGTTTTCTCTTTACACACACGAGTCAGAGTGGAGGCTGTTCTCCATTCTTTTCCTTACCCACCCCATTAGCCCATTAGAAGCTGCAGCAAGACGTACATTATTCTGGTCACAGGGGACAGCATATCACTTTCACTATAGCCAGAGAGAATGGCATGTACTCAAGGCACAGGGCCCGGCACGCCTTGTTAGGTGTGTCTCAAGCTTGAGCGATTAGCAATTACACTGTCTGGCTAAACTTCTTGATGGAGTCAGCACTCTTGACCAATCAGATATCCGGATGAAGCTGTTTTCCACCCACCCAGGGTGACTAAGCATTTGGTGGTGGCGCTTACTGTGTTCTAAAGTGAAAGTGTAGGCCTGACGCTAAGATTATCATTTGTTGTTTTGAACGAAACAACATGCATCGTCTGAAAAAAATGTAGAGCACAATCTTGCCACCCTTAATCTAATTTTCAAATGCACTGGTGCAAAACCACAGTATGCAAAGGTGAGGTGCGTAAGACACATAATAATAATTTGATGTGCCTGTCTGAAACCATCAAATACCACGTCTGTATTATATTCATTACTGTGCCTCCTGAACATTCCTTCTTTTGTCGCTAACACACACTTCATAATTATGGTTTGTAAAGCATTTCTGCTTCATCTAGCAATATGCAGGAGGTAATAGTGGAGGTAGTAGAATGGTCAAAGTGAGGTAAATTAAACAAGTCATATTCCTGATAACGTGATATCTTGGTGATCACTATTGGGAAGTTCTCTTTTCGCAAGTTACCCTTCAGCAACGTCAGGGCTCCGGGTATTCTAGAGTGCTAAAGCTGAAGACATGTAGCTGGTAGTGAGCTGTAAGAGTTTATTGTCATGCTCAAGAACATCTAAACAGTCCTGTTCTAGACATAAACACTGGAAGAGTTCTCAGTGAAGAGAACAACACACCTGTTTATGTGTGCTCATAAACAGGTTAACTTCTGGACTTCAGTGTTAATCGATGTGTCCGTTTTTACTTCTCTACATTTTATTACGTGCTGTTGTGTGTGTTTTGTGTTCTTTGTCGTTTCTTTTCTTGCTCAACGACACAATGTGTGTGATGTGTGTTTGAACATTGCTGTGGTGCGTTTTTGGTAATGTTTTCCCTTGTTATCCCATATCGTGGATTATAGAGAACTCTGATCACAGGCTCTTCAGCCAGTGATCAGAGTGGCCAGGCTGTGATAATCTCCATCCCTTTTCATCCCTGACTTTAAACATCCTCAGCCTGCTGCCTTCACTGGCCAGCTCAGCCTTTCTTAGCATCATTCTACCACCACACGCACACACACACACACATACACGCACACACACACACACACACACACACACACACACACACACACACACTCCTTTCATCCCTGCCCATCCCTCCAACTTCCTCAGTAACCTAAAGCTCTTCTGCACCCATGTAGCCCTTCAGCTCTCTGGCCTGTTACCCGGGCTGCAAAGTGATGGATTTGTTTTCATCAGACCTTGTGACCTCGCTTCTGGCCATGCACTGGCTACACTACCCATACTTGAATGACATTTAGCCCTCTGCCCCCACCTCCAGCTCGTGTCTGCAAGGACTGTGGATGACCTTTAAACTCTCAATCACCGCCGGCATATTTACTCTGCTTATACAACACATAGGCAGAGCAGGAGGCAGGGTAGAAGGGAAGAGAAGAGAAGGTGGCAACTTTAGAGGCAAGGGTTTAAAAGCTAGGGCCAGTTCACACTGTACCCATTGATCACTGTCAGCTGAGATGATAGAATCAGACAGCTGAGCATCAACTGAAAGAAACTCAAGATAAGTTCATCAGCATACATTCTGCATTCACAGATCTTCATTATTTGCTTTGTATTTAGTTAGCTTGTTGTCAGTTGATATATCTTAAGGGCCCTGTTGTGTGTTTGTCTGGCTTATAGACTTCAGAGAAGAAGTTGATGTAGCCATTGTGACATCACCCATTGGTTAAGGGACTGCGGTTTGGAAGCCTCACTTACGGTATTTCGACCGTCACCATCTTCATTTTTTACGAGAGTGTGTAGCTAAGTACAACCAAATGCTGAATAAAAGATTTTTAGCTTTCGTGAACTGAGAACATTGTAAAAGTGGTAAGACAAAAACACAGACAACTCCCAGATCGGACAACGCTATGGTAGCAACCTGTCAATCACAAGGTAGCCATGCATACCCTATTTAATCTATCTATTTTACTCTAAATGGGACCATAATTGGGACCACATCATGATGTATTTAAAAGGCTTAAAACTAGCTATTGAGACCATAAACTCATATTTACAATATTTACTGACGTAATAAATCAAGTAAGAAGGAGGGTTATTTTCTCATAGAAAATGTCTGCTGCTATGAAACAAGGGAATCATGCCTGAAATTGGCTACAGTTTCTATGGTGGACAACCTGTCTGGTTCCCTGAGGGAGAATTCTGCTGATTTTACACATTCAATCTGTTTACTCATCATGGTTCATAGTACTCAGCATGTGAACATCATCATGTATTTTTGTGGCTCTAGAGGGTGATATATCTAGTCTGAGAGAATATCACCAGGGTTGTCTGGGTTAAATTATAAATTATAAATTAACAAAATAAAGTAATTGTTGCAAACTGGGGGTGTGAAGTTTGAAAGATGTGGCCTTTAACCATCTAACAAAAAGATGAGAAAGTGTAGGATCCAGTGTTTTTGGAGCCTGACCCCGCTGGAGACTAATAGTCAGGATATCTCAGCCTCAGTTCTATCAACCACTCTTCTTTAATCTGTCTCTCAGGACTCCTTCAAGTTAATGAAAGTACTTGCTGCAATACTATCTGATACTGTAAAAACAATCATCAAGCTATTTGAGAGTTATTTTATTAATAAGACAGAGCATCTCGATAAAAACAGTAGATGGACATTTGTATTGTTTATAGCTAGATTTTCTCTTTTTTCAACATCTCGACAGGGTGTCAAAATCGTAGGACTCAAAGAAAGAGGTAAAATAGCGTGAAACTGCAGTGGTCAAACATGGGATATTGAAAGACAGGACCACTTACTCTCGTCCAGAGTACTTTACCCTACACTGTGTGTCTACCAAGAGCAGGCATGCAAATTCTACAGCACTAGTATTGCCCCCTGCGGCGACACAAGATATGTGCCTCATCATGACAAGCTCTTAGACCCTTGCAATTGTTCTGCCATCACTTGAGCTGTCTCTCTGTCTCATACCGTCTCTCACTCTCTCCCCTCTGTCTCGCACCGTTTCTTTGTCTCGCTTTCTTGCTCTGTGCTTCTGAGCCACTCTATGACAAGTCCTCATCCCCCTGCGTGCTTTATTGGTCCAGACAAGCCAATGCAAAGATGCCCCAAACAAATGTTAGAGAGGAATGTGTGTGTGTGGGAGCAGGGAGGAGGAATGGAGGCTTTTTCAATTCCATTCCCTCTAGGTCTCCTCATATAGCAAAATACCAGAGCTAGAAATGTCAGACACACTCACTGCGCTCTCTCTCTCTCTCTCTCACTGTGTTTCTGTGTGTGTGTGTGTGTTTGTCTGGCTCTTTCTGCAGAGGCACATTCCCCACGCATTTTTTTCCAACTCCCGGTTTCCCGCTGTCCTCGGTTTTGACATGCACCAAGCTTGTTTAGGCCAATGATAAGGAGGCTTGTCATTGATGTGTGGTCAAAGTGTTTCTTTGTAGAAGTTAGAGGTGGCTGTTTTGACAGCAGATAAGGTGGAAGGTGGGTGTCTGAATTCTAATGTATGCCAAAGGAGTCAGCAGCTCCTTTCATCTATGGAGAGCAGAGATGAAGCACAGAAGGTGAGCTGAGGCGTCTGGAACAACACAGGGCATAACTTCAGGTGGTGTTGCTTATTTTCCACACATCTTTCAACAGCTCTTTGACCCGTTCATGTCTGCTTATACACTGCAGATAGCATCTAAGCTTATTGCTTGTTTGCAGTGTACAAAATACCTAGTATGCTGACGTATTACACAGTCTCAATGCGCGTTATAGGCCTACAACATTTCCTGGATGCAAGCCAAGGCAATCAACTAGGCTCTACATGATTTACACACTCATTACCGAGACTGATATTGTTAACAATAAGTCCACTTACACAACTACACAATTAACCATCAACTATGCCCTGCAACAGAATATAAAGCACACTTGCCTCTCTCTGTCTATCCCGACACACACGCACACACTCAAACCTGACACATGCACACTTGTGTCGCTGTACAACTTTGCACCTCATGCATATTTCACTCACAGCAAACACAGGAGAGAGTTAGAAAAAAGAATGGACCACAAGTAATGAACTTCTTTGACATATTTCTCAAACTCGATGCGTACTGAGTCCATATTTTTAATGGAGTGTAACCATAGCGTCAAAGCAGAAGTTGTACGAGGTAACATGAGGCTTGTTTAACTACACAACATTTGCGTTGTGGACCATTTGTAATGGCGCAACCCATGAAAGAAGCTTTACCAGGAACAATCGGGTAATCGGCGGAAACACCATAACAATATATTTTTCTGTATTAATAGTTGTAAATAAATGTTTTGCAGTTTGAATAATGAATACAGCTGGACACTTTTTAAAGACATTTTTAGTGACAATTGCAAGCGACAAAACATTTATTTCAAGATTTTCCCAAAAGTGTTGATCAAGGGGTCTTGGACCTTGCAGGACCCCCTCTAATTCACATACTGCTTGCTATGAGCACCACAGTAAAGGAATGCTGTGTTTGTGTTTGTGTGCAATAAACATACATGCAGAGGCATCTGAATGCATCCCGTTGTGTGTCACTGTGCATTATACACAAACATAATCACTATGAACAATCCCATTACTTTCTCTTTGTATTTTAGTCAGATTTTCTATTCCCTGTAATATATGGAGAAAGGCAAGCCAATTACAAAGGCGCACTGTTCCAATTACATAAACACTGATATCTAGCTTTGCACTGGCAGCTAGTTGAATGGTGTTCTTGCTACGCCTTAGCTGTTGCTTCATTCCTCTCGTCACTAATTGCATCCCCAAAAAAGTAGGAAATTAATAAGGACTCCTAAAATAACCCTTAAGAGTCCTCCTCTCTCATTGGTAAGTTGTTGGCAAGGACTAAGCGTGGCCTGATGAAAAGAAAGGAGCAAATGCATAGGGGAGGAAACAAATGAAGAAATATGGGAGAGGAGAGGTGGGAAGGAAAGACGAAGCCATGAAGACAGACAGTGGGCTGAAACTGGACAAAAATTGAGAAAGACAGAGGGAGATACAAATGGAAAAAAAGGACCCGCATGGCTCATCGAGTCGCCCCCAGCAAACCTGTGGGCGTGACATCTGAACGCTTACCATTATCACTGCAACCTCGCTTCCCCAGGTCCGCTGATAGCTTCTTGAGAGCAGCATATTGGGGTCACGGAGGATGTTGTACCAGCAGTGGAGGAGGCTGTGTCCGAGGCTGTACTGCAGGTGTGCCGGGCTGGAGATGAGCTCAGGGCCTGGTCTCGGTAGGGCTGTGGAGAGGTAAGCAAGAAGATGACTTAGGCGAGACAGGATCACCCTGGCAGGTTTACTCAGTCTTATGCAGCCAGTCGATGGCCTCCCTCACACTGCTCTACTCAGACACACGCACACAAACACACACTCCCTGTACGTCTTTCATGTACTGAAAACATCATTATAACCAGCAGTAGTTGCCTCACAAGAATCAATTTTCTCTTTCTCTTTGAAGAAATAGCTCATTCCATTTCCCAAATGTTCTCATCATTGTTCTGGGTCTTGACCACTTTATGATAAATGGCCTGGGCTTGTCAGATGAGCGCACACACACACCACACACACACACACACACACACACACACACACACACACACACACACACACACACACACGTACACAGAAAGCATACTTACCATGTATTCAGCATGACAAGTCAGTGAAAGTAAATCTAAAGAAATAGCATATTATTTTGTTCTAAAACTGAAGATGACAAAAGTCTTTAAAGGGTTAAACCATGACGGATTATTTTTTTTTATAAATGTGTGAGATTAACAGCAATACCATGCAATTGTGAGGACTGGTGTTGAAATTTGCTGGAATTAAGACAATCTCCATTACTGTAAACCTGCTGCAAAGAGGATTTTTGCTATCAGTTATTTTCTGTTTTGCTATCAAACATGTTGGAAGTGGAACATTAGCCTATTACACATTCCTATCTGGCTTTGTGAGAAACTTCGAAATGTTGAGTGCACTGAAAGAACAGTCTTGTTGTAAATCATTCCAGCAGGTTTCCTGTGAAATCCAGTGGCACTGTAAAGAAGCAGTGTAGAGGTTTATAAATACTGCTGATCTTTATATAATTAATCTACTGTCAAAATGATTGAATGATACTTCTGATAAGTGCTAGCAACTGCAGTTCAGTCAGAAAAACACTCTACTGCAATGTACTGCTTTTGTTGACAGCAAGACGTAAGACGTAAAGTATCTTTAACTAGATTGGTTAGTGATACACACTACGCATTACCCAGTGAATTTACTAGATAGTAATTGAGAGGTAGAAAGCAATGTGAAGGGAAAATAAGATTGGTAATTCCCTTCCTGCCTGAACCTTCATTAGCTTCATTGCCAGTATTAGAGCTGGTACATCCAATTTCCAGCTTTTAAGGACCTACCAAGCCCTGACCTGTGGAGGAAATTTACGAAAATTAAAATCCTAATTCAAGGTCAGCTCACAAGGCTTTTTTTTCGGGCGCTTTCAACTCTCAAAGAACAAATTAGGAACCTCCATCTGAAGATAAAGACTGTGTTTTTGGATTGTGTTGGCCTCCTACTCATGCTGATGATATAATTTGCCAACATTTTTGTAGGTCAGTTTGTTAAAGGCCACCTATAGCGAGAGTCTTGATTTGTTTGTTTTTTACATACTGTAACTGGAGCTCATTGGTATCCCATAGCAGCAGGGTGATCACTGGGTCTGTCAGACAATCAAGGTTTTCAGTGATTCGTATTAACAACGCAAATTGGTGCGCTGCTCAGGGTTTAACCTTTTAGTACAACCCAAGACTCTAGCTCCCTCCAACCATGAAGAGATAAGGTGGAGGTTTAAAACATTGATGGATGAATGTAAATTAATACAACATGCCACGAGCAACACGAGTTGTAATTCCATAAGAGACTGAGGCCATGTGAGAATGATGAAATACTTGACAGTCTCTCTCCTAGACATCACAAATGTACATGCATTAAATGACAAGGCTTTTCCGCAGAGGGACTTTAATTATGCAGTATGCAGAAATACAAAAGGAAAAATAGATTACTGTAACCATACCCCTGGCTCACACATTTCTGAGCTATTGTGCAACAGTCAGTTTGATCTGGATGATGTGGTAAGATGACAAACATATCTCTGAAAAATGGGACATCAGCTAATTATCCTGTGGGGGAAGATGATGTGTGGAAGTCAGTAGGAATACATTTGCTACAATACTAACAATAATAAATAATGTCATAATAATAATAAATGTGTAGTGTAGTGAAAATACTGCACCACACAGTAGAGTGAAACGTGGCAGAACTAAGAACTGGGTGAAGCACATGAATTTACAGAAGGCCTACATCTAAATGTAAAATACCTTGAGCAATTTAAACTAGTGCCACTGTCACAAACACAATATCTGTTCTCTGCCTCTAAGCCATTTCCACTGTAAACAATTTCAATGGTGTGTTCAAGTCTGTGTGGGGAGCTCTGCCCCACTTTCTTTTTTCTTTTTTCCCTCTCATATGCTCCTTTTTTTTCTACGTCTGTTTTCATTTTCTCTCGTCCACTCGCTTTCTCCTCTTTCACGCATTCTTTTTTGAATGAATATGAAAACCCTTTTTCCTCATGCCTCCCTCCTGCTTTGAGGTCTGTGTAGCAGCTGAAGTGAGCTGATCATAATTTGCATTCTTAATAAGAACTGTGCTGTTACAGCACAGGCTGAAGCAATACAAGAAATACAATACAAACAAAAAAATACATAGCCTGCTCTTTTAGAAAGGTCCTCTCTAATGAGTCACCCCGGGGGAGGGTCAGGGCCAAGATGCTCTTTTTCAATTAATCATTGCAAATGTCTTTCAATCATTTTAAAAAAGAAAAAGAATGAATGCAGAGGGAATTTGGTTCATCTTGCTGGCTTACATGAACCTGAATTGCAGCCTCCAAACTCCTCATTTACATCAGAATACAGTACGTCAATGCTTTTTGCAGCCGCTAAACCTGCACAAATAACACAAAGGGTGTAATGCACCATGTGCCGCTAAGCAAGCAAGCATTATATTCGAATTAGGTAATACATTTGCTCCTTCATAAGCAAATGAGGCTCACTACAAAAACAGTCCAGTTCAGGAAGTTCAGCGCTAATAGCCGCATGCAGTTACAGCCACATTATTAGCACATACAGTGAGTTGGTGGTAAGTGAAGTGCATTTATAAGGGATGTCACACCCAGACTTCCCAGTAATCATGGCATATTAAATCCCAAATCTCTCTGTCAAAAGTTTTGAGAAACGACTCAACACATCATTGGTCAGGACCTGCTGCTTGTGGACGTTTGCGCTGTAATATCATTAGCACAATATATTTTGTGAACTGGACCTTGAGGCGAGGCAGATAGCAGCCGCAATCCATTCTTTGTGAATTTGCCCGTCTGTGACAAACAGAGCTGCAGAGGCTTGGAGTATGATACCACTGGGTTACAAGATGCAAAATGTTCACATTGTCCTGGGGGAAACTTTTTTCAAGCCTATCTAAGAAAACAGTGTGAGTCATATGCAACAGTAGACAACATCCACCACTCTGAGAAGGTAAACAACACTCTAAGATTTCAGTTTCGTAATGCCAGCACCTTTCTGAGCTTATTTTACAGGATTATTTCAGACACGGTGAATGTAAAGCCCTCATGAAATCCCTGTATATTATTTTTTGGAAAACTCTAGCTAGAATGATTTTATAGATGTCCTACATTTTTTTTTACATTATTTTCAAAACATTTAGTCTTAACTGTTAAAAAAATCCTAATACAGTACAACAAGATGCAACACTATACGCAACAAAGAATAAAACCAAATTCTATCGACATTAACGCTATAAAAATTATTATAGATTAGTCGGACCTTAAAGGGTCATTTCTTTCCCTGTAAAGGCCTTGAGACATGTTTGCAATAGTAAGATACATAAAGTTAATAAATGTTATATTGTTAACTTGGTTGAAATTACTTGAGAACCCAATTTTAACTTGTTCTTTATTTGAAAATGCTGTAACTTATTGAATTAGTTCAGCTGTATGGGCCGCGATTTACAACCCAACTCAGCTCCGCCCAGCTGTACTGTCTTTTTGCATCTTTCAGATCATTGTTTTAGTTTTACGGCCCGCAGCTTCCCTTTTTTGGTTCACTCTCAACCCTCTCATTAGCATTGTTACCACCAGAGGGAGCAGGTAGCTGTTGTAGTGAAGACGTTCTCGAAACCCACGCATAACTAAGTTTTAACAACTTCTCTTTTATGGGTTACATAGCTGCCCTGATTGGATATTATTTATAAACTGAATAGTGTATGCGTCTAGTGGTATACTCTTCTGTGGTAATGACACAATTGAGACTGTTCTGTGGAAAAATTACAACCATCAAACATTTAAATAGTACTGGCAAGATGGGGTATATCAAACAGTCCCACATGTTATCATCAATCTCCTGCACAAATTAATTTTTCACTCCATTTCCTAGAGTCCATCCAACCAGGAAGGAAGCTTTGACCTCCTCTACCTGTAATAAATCAAATGTGGAGTGTATCCACTCAACGATTTTATGCATTCTAGTGAGGGTCTTGTAATGAGCCAAATGTGAAATAACACATTGTTTCATTGACTTTTTCTTTTGATAGTAATTCATCCTGAGAAAAAAAACTGTTCCTTTCTTTGTTATTTTCCAACTTTATAAAGCGGCAATATGCCAGTGAGAGGGAAGGGAATTGTCCTGCTGCAATTTGTCTATTTCTATCTCCATGCATAATTTAAAACACAGGGCTATTTTAAGGGCATTTTGCAGGCTGGCAAGAGTGCGGGCAGAGTGTGAGCCAAGTGAATCTGAGTATAAGACTAATGATGGTAATGGCCACAATTATATAAATGGCCGTGTTCTCATTTGGCTCGCAAAGTCACTGCCTTTTCCCATCTCTCTCTGTCTATCTCCCTTTAGCTTTGCCTCACTTTGAAAGACAGCCACCGGATCTGCCTCTACTCCCTTTTTTTCCATTTCTCACTTTCTCTACATCTCTCTTAGTCTATTTCACCATCTGTGCATGTGCAGACAGGTGAGGAGAGAGGGCTTTAAGTTGTCTCAGTTCTGCTAACCTATCTAAATCCACAGTGCCGTTGCAATGACAAAAATCCCGGATTGTGTGACAGCAAGCAGGAGGAGCTGCACTGTCATCAACCGTCACCCGACGCACTCTTTGACATCTTCAGTATGCTTGTCCTGAAGTTTTAAAAAAGTACTCTCCGGAGACTTAAGGATTTTCAAATTTTCACAGCCATTTCGAGAAAAAGTTTTGTTACATTTTAGAGGAGTTGGTCTTCAAAACTACAACGTGACAGGAGTTTTGTGGAAAAATACAGATCACACCAAAAAGCGATCATCTAAGGGAAATGCCATACGGAATCAAGTTGTTTGGTAAAGTCATCTCCTTTCAAAGTATGAGAGGAAATTGAATTTCAAAATGAAATAAAAAGGTCACCTTAAGGGTACATGGTATGGTCATTCTCAGGTTCATACTTGGAATTTGGATTTCTACTAAAACTTAATTTTTCTCATACTGTCTATCTGAATATACCTTTATTAAACAACTTTGATTTCTCAAACTCGTCTTAGCTTTCTTCTTCCTTTCTCCTACCTTTTCGATAAACCTCTTCATCATAGTAATTATTGACGTGTAGTTTGAATATTTGAAACTGTTCATTATAAGACATCTCTGCACTCATTACTGTTTTATAACACTGCATGTGCTCTTTACATTGGCCTAGATTCATGAAGTGTAAACTATGACACTTTCATGCTTGTCCTTCTTATGCTGTTCAACATTCAGGTTTTTATCTGGAGGAAGATGCTAGCTCAACACTAACGCCAACAGCACGGGTGTCACAATGTTCTAGGGAAGGCAAATTCCTTCTGCACACACACATGTTCATATTTTTCTCTCTCTCTTCCTCTCCTTCAGCTGGCATCACATGCTGGTCAGGTTGACATGATTGATAGAGTTCTTCCTGAATAAATAATCAATTGCAGTACTGGGGAATCAGGAATGGGTGATGCATAGGCTTACAAGAGTAATGGGGAGGAAAGGGAATGGGACACTAAAGAAGATGAGAGAGGCGGTGATGAAGGTTAACATGAGCAGAGAAGAGAAGAGGGACACTCAATGAGGTTGTTGGTTCACTTTTTAAAAGCTGTTTGCCTGTAAGTCGGTTTCTTATGCATTCAATTCTGTGAATCAACAATACAGTCTTGGATTGCTTTTAGTAGGCTTTCGATTGGTTTTACTTCACAATGCACAACATATTAAGTTAAAATGAACATAGATTATGTTTTCAATGTTACTACACACACTTATATCCAAATACACTTAATGCCAAGCTGCTGGGAATTGTTTTAACTTCTGCATAATGTTGTTTGGGTCAACAATCAGAGAGATCAGAAGAAGATGGGTGAATTGTCACAAAACTTAAGTTCCTAGTCTTCATTACAACAACAGGTGTAAAATTCTTTAAACTTAGATCTTACAGAAAGGGATCAGTTTTTCTGCATTTCAGCCCCAGCAGATGGAATGTGAAGGTGCAGTAATGAGCAAGGTTGGGAATAAAGTGATAAACATGAACATGTGATATGAAGTAGTTTGTAACAAAGCACACAGAGAGTGTTAAAAGCAATGTTATCCAATAATTTATACCCCTCCCCCTATATAATTATAGGAAACATTAGGTTATTCACATTTGGTTAAAAAAATCTGTTTTCTTCTGCAAAATAAATTTGACTTTATAAAGCTGAAAGTAACACGCAACTATGCAGTCTTAAAAGTGTGTAGTAATGAAAAAACATACTGTAGGACGATTGACGGTAGTACACAACACAAAAGTAAATGTGTATGAAGCACTCAACCAAAACACATACACAAGCTGTTTTTAGTTTCACATACATTTCTTAAAGGCAAGGCAAGTTTATTTGTATAGCACATTTCAACAAGGCAATTCAAAGTGCTTCACATAAAACCATTAAAAGCATCAAAACATAATGTAAAAAAAAATAAGATTTAAAAACAATTAAGAACATTCATTTAAATATTAAAAACATCAGTAAAACATTAAAAAGCTAAAATAGAATAAAAGTTGCAGTGCAGTTTAAGAATTAAAATACTGTAGTGAAATGCAGACATTGATTAAGATCCTTGAATCTGGTTCAATTAAAGGCAAGAGCAAACAGAGAAGTCTTCAATCTGGATTTAAAGGAGCTGAGGGTCTCAGCAGACCTGCAGCTTTCAGGGACTTTGTTCCAGATATGTGGAGCAGAAAAACTGAACGCTGCTTCTCCATGTTTAGTTCTGACTCTAAAAGGACTGGTGCTGGCATGCATGATGCTTCATTTCCACTGGGAAGGGACAGTTGTTTGGACTATGTGCATCAATTATGCATGTTACAAAGGTGTTTGCAAAGCAATTATGCAAATGAGACTCATGTGGACATCTGGCTAGTTCAAAGGTAGCTACGGAGAAGGTGATCGTAGCAGAAGCTACAGCCGTGAATAGAGGATGATACAACTGCAGAAGATGCCACTTACTTTTGTTGATGCTAAGTATCTAATGAAAATATAGTGATTATGAGAGAAAGAAATGGAAAGCTGGAACATGCATCTTCATCTTGCTCAATGAGCACTATGGCCATGTCTTTGATGTCAATTTGAGCCCTTAAACTCGACAGGGATTTCTAATGCAAATAAAAACCAACATAATGCTAGATAGGATGCAAGCAAGAGAAAAGTATACAGCATTTGCAAACAGGTTCATGCATGTCACTGCCTCAAGGCTTATTACAGGCATAGATTATTTTGGTGCCAGTCCTCTTTAAGTCTGAGTCTTGTTTAAACTCAGTATTGTTTTAAAGCGTTTCATGACACTTGATAATGTTTCTCACACTTAAATGGAAAACGAAAATGGATCAGTGTCTCTTTTTCATAAATAAGAGGCACAACCCCTAATTCCAAACATAAATTCTGTAACAGATTAATTATTCAATGCTCAGTTTAAAAGTGATAATGTTACCTTACTTATTACATCCTGGAAGGAGTTATTCATCACACTAATTCAAAGGTCAGGGTAACTCAAAAAAGCTCTATGCACAATTGTGTCTGAATGATCAAGGAACCCAGATAGCTCCGATTCACAATGTTCCTGTAATTGTTCTGCTCGATTAGAGCAAGGAGTAGAGAATGTGAAACAATGATTTTTTATTTTTCGGGCGGGGGGGGTTCTCATCGACCAGCTGGATGTGTGTGAGAAGAACACTAATTGTGCAAAATTTTTATTTCAAGCAAAAAGTAAATTCATGGTGAACTGTAGAGTACAAATTTTAAGAGAAGTATTCTTCGATAGGTAACTAACAATGTATCAGAATAGCATCGATGGTTGATTTGTTGCACAACTGTTCTAAAGTGTTTCTTGGCTGGGACCAGTGATTTCCTGGAATCTCCCTTGGTAGGCAACCAGTAACATGGTGATGAGAGGGCTACAGTATGGGAAATACACGGGCGACGTCTTACAAAAAAATAAATAAAAATATTCTGGGATTTTTATGTCAGTTACTTAAAAGCTTGTCAGCTGTGTAAACACAAGGACATTCATATTTGTATTCAGTAAGCAGAATAAAGTGTATTGTCAAATCAATTGACAGATCTTGTAATCAGATGAAGTTCATCATTTTGCAATGTTATAGTCCAACTAAATTAGTCTAATTATCATTACCAATCCAGCACATCTATCGACATTTGTGGCTCGAGGCTAAATCTATATCCTTGTGGTTCCAGCTGTTTAATGGGAAAACCCTATGCCTTGCCTCATCAGCACCGGTGTGCGCCTTTTGGATAGAAGGACCAGAAATTATGTAAGGACTTATCGTTTAATGTGGTGCCCCATCCCTTTTCAAAGTCCCTCCTGGGAACCTCAATGTCTGTGTTAGAGTCAGTTGGAGAAATTGTCCAACATTTGCTGCCACTTCTTCAGGGAGCCCAATTGGAGTGGTTTGGGTGTCTTATAGTCTCTCATTACAGTGATAGAAGACTGGATCAATCTATCTGTCCCTGAGATCATTATCCAGTCATTCTGATGCTGGTGCTGTTTCCAGGGAGACTATTGCTAACCGTCGTGAGTAACTCATCTCACCTCTGCAACTTCAGTTGCATCGTTATGCTTAACAAAGTAATTTGGTCAGATTAGTGCCTTTCAAAGGAGTCTGGTCGTGCAGATATATAAGTATAGCCTTTGAAGGAAGTGCTGTGTAATATCCAAACTGATACGCAGCCCTGTTGTTGCAGAGATGTGAGAGGCTGATAGGACCTTTATTCTGAATCAGTCATTCACGCTCAACCAGCCCATACTGGATGTGACTTAAATTCCTGAATGGTTTCTCCGACCAATGTTCCACATTCAAGCTGTTATTGGAGTGGGGCAGTAATGCATCACTGGGAACCAACGATATGTCCACAGAGAGCACCGCAGCATGTTTACGTCAAACTGAAACCTCCCATACCGACAGACCCAGTACAAGGCAGAACAGGAAGTCAGGGAAACAAACTGTAGTCCAGTAGGGATATAATTTGTTGTTGTTGTCCTTTAATCTCCCCTTCAGGAGAATCTAGTGTTCTCTTTTATATTCATCCCACATGTTCTTCAGATGAGCAGAAGAGTGGAGTGAAGAGTGTGTTTGAGAGTCCTCTGTGATTGTCTGTTCTGCTTTGTCTGACCTACAATCCCCCATGTGAACACGTGGACACACACACACACACACACACACACACACACACACACACACATACACACACACACACACACACTCTCTATCTCTCTCGATTGATTGCTGTAATCAAACAGCAGGCTGTAGCCAGGTCGTACGAGAGTGCCGTGCTATTTTCCACTTCTCCAGCCCATGCTGGGAGGAATACTCCCATTTTCTGCACAAGCAGGTCACAGAGTGAATGAGGTCACAGGTAAGCGGGGAAACAAAAGACGAACACAAAAGCATCACCGTGGAAAAAACAAACACGATTCCCTGTAGTAAAAGAGTCGCACAGATATGTTGTGATAGACTCTATGTGGGTGGTAGAGAAAATGACACGGAGAGGAAAGAAAAGGTAAACTGTGAAGATGCCTCGCTGTGTGTTTATTTATTCCATCACATAATGCAATGTTTTTCTTCTTTGAAAGAGAAAAAATATTCCTTCCTGGCATGAGGAGAGACAAGTGACAGTAAATGCAGGCAGGTTAATCGGCTGGCAGAGAGACAAGCTGGCAGACAGGCAACAGATAGGAAGTCAGAGCAGACGAGGTGCTTCACAGCAGAGACAGACAGGCTACATTCAGCATGCAGACCTTCAGGCTCAGGTTAGACTCATGCTGCTTTTGGACAGTTTTTGCCTGATCTGTGATGCAACCCGTATCTAATACAAAGAGGCAAGTAAACAAGACAGGAGTCAAAATAACGAAACTTCACACATCAGATGTTGTACTCTTCTCACTTGATGGTGGGTGCCATGAGCGAGAGCCATGAGGTTATCAACCCGCTTTCTTGCACAATCAATAAAAGTCAATGCAAAGCCTAATGAAAATTCGAGAAAAAAACCCAAACTTTTTTAACACTTGGCTGAGGTGGGAAAGTTAGCGTATCAATAAAAGGAAGCTCAAAGACAAAAAAACAAAGCAGTAGATGGTAACCTCATGTTACATACACAGATGAAACAAACCAGTAATGAATGAAAGCTAACAATGACATGCCAGGATCTACTGCATGTAGAGTTACAAAACATGTTTTGTAATCTTGTGGTATTCTTTCCTGAATGCTGAAGCACATGCACATTGATTTTTATTGTCTTTTGCCAAAAGGATTTTCTTTTGAGGCTGAAATGCACCATTAATTGTAAGTAAAATAATTTTCTCTTAAGGATTACAATTGCACAAAACTTTTTTTTCTTTCCATTCTTTTCTTTTGCCATTGGGGCTGAAAACAGGATGAAGAGAAACTTACATGACATAGCCCTGTCTACTAAAAATTACTTTGTCATACAACGCATCTGCGTTGTGAATTCCGTTTAGAAGAAAATTTGTATTTTGATATGGATTACGTTTGCTTTTGATGCATCACAAATTACTTTCAAATGACTCCGCGGAAGTCCAGATAGGGATGAGGTTTGAGTAATGGATAGGTAAAAAAACATAAGCATAAGCTTTCACCAGGAGGCTGAGTAGTGTGATACCCTGATAGTTCGAGCACACTCTCCAGTCCCCCTTCTTGAAAATGGAAACCACCGACCCGGTCTGCCAGTCCATGGGCACTGTTCCCGACCCCCATGCGACATTGAAAAGGCGTGTCAGCCAAGACAGCCCACTGCCTCCTCCTTTCCAGGGGACATGTCGGTCGAGTTTAGGAGTTCCTCAAAGTCCTCTTTCCACCGCCCGACGATGTCCCCCGTCCGGGGTCAACAGCCCCCCCACTCCACTGAGAACAGCCTGGGGTAGGCCCTGCTTTCCCTTCCTGAGCCGTCGGATGGTTTACCAGAACCTCCTTGAGGCCAACCGAAAGTCCTTCTCCATGGCCTCCCTGAACTCCTCCCATGCCCGAGTTTTAGCATCCGCGACCACCGCAACCGCAGCCCTTCTGGCCTGCCGGTATCTCTCAGCTGCTTCAGGAGACCCCTGAGCCAACCAAGCCCGAAAATCCTCCTTCTTCAGCTTGACAGCTTCCCTCACCCCCGGTGTCCACCACCGGGTTCTTGGGTTGCCGCCACGACAGGCACCGATGACCTTCCGATCACAGCTCCTAGCGGCTGCGTCCACAATAGAGGCTTTGAACATGGTCCACTTGGATTCCATGTATCCAAACCTCCCTCGGGATGTGTGAGAAGTTCTTCCGGAGGTGGGAGTTGAAGACCTCGCGGACAGGATACTCCGCCAATCGTTCCCAGTTCCCCCTTACTACACGTTTGGGCTTGCCAGGTCTTTCGAGCCGGCTCCCCCCCGAGCTGATCCAACTCACCACCAGGTGGTGATCAGTTGACAGTTCTGCTGTTGGCGCCAACATGGCGGCGCTCAGCCGAGGGCTCGTGCGTATCCCCACTACCGCCCGGCGCCTCTCACTCTGGGCAACTCCAGAAAAGCACAAAGTCCACCCCTTCTCCAGGAGCCTGGTTCCAGAGCCAGTGCTGTGCGTGGAGGTGAGCCCAACTATATCTAGCTGGTACTGCTCCAATTCCTGCACCAGCTCTGGCTCTTTCCCCACTAGCGAGGTGACGTTCCACGTCCCTAGAGCTAGTCTATGCTAATGGCGATCGGTCGCCCAGGTTCCCGGCCTGGCGCCCGGTCGGCATTGCACTCGACCCCGATGCTTGTACCTGCGGGTGGTGGGTCTACAGGGTGGCTGCTCCATGTTGTTTCTTTTGGCTGAGCCCGGCCGGGCCCCATGGGTAAAGGCCCGGCCACCAGATGCTCGCTGGCGAGCTACCCTCCGTAGTCTGGCTCCAGGAGGGTGCCCCGGTTTCCCTGGTACGGCCGATGTGGCTGAAGACCTTGGGCTGCCATATATCAGTTTATTTTGTCTAAACCTAACCAAGTAGTTTTCTAGCATTTTTTGTTTTGTTTTGTATCAAACTACAACATTAACCACATGTTTCAAATTATTTAAAACTATAACCGTAATCCGGAAGAAAACATGTGACCTTCCAAACGTAATTGAGAATGCAGTTTGGATGTAATTTTGAGACAGGGTTGCCTGACCTAGTATCAACTTATTACTGTAAGTTGCTCTGACAAACTCGCAACGAGTATACTACCACATCATGGAGTCCGTGATGGAGTAACATTTATTTGGAGTCCTGTTTCTTTGGAGCTGATGAAGTGGTCTAACAGTGACTTCCCTTTGGCTCTGTTGTATTTTCCACCAAGAAATAACCAGCTCTTTAGCTGCTAGACGCTCTGCTTTGTTCACCAGCTAGTCGCTAACATTGTTTGTCAGTCCTTTGGTGCTGGGCAGGTAGTGTATACAGTAGTGGGAGAGCATTATCTGTGGGTTTGTCACTACAAACAACACTTCGACCGGACTGAATAAATTATTGTCACGTTACCAAGGGATGAAATGTTGATCAGTGCAGCTATAATGGCTCTCAGAACTGACATGTAGCCAAACAGACTAATAAATACAAAAGCAAATGGAGACACACAGCCAGTATGAATAGAGACAGGTGAGACACGATTCCTTTAAGTGCATGCAGACAACTGCATAGACACAAGTCTTGTGGTCCTGGATTTTTTATTGCACAAAATGCAACTTTATATATGTGTATATGAGTTTGTTTGAATATTTTTACATTTTTTGTTTCCTGTCTAACATCTTTCCCCTGTGTCCTTCACACAAAGTAGTGGTTGTTTGATCTTGTGAAATGATTATAGGAATCTACGTGTTTGTGAGCATGTTGGTGTGTGCAAACAAGGACAGTGAGAGCAGCAGAGTTGAGGGGAGAGGCAGAGCAGAAGAGTGCGATGGAGGCGCAGAACAGTCAGAAAACAAAGACATGACACATCATAAGACCCCGGAAGGACGTGACAAGAGCCGATGAGAAAGTGAGAGATAATAAAGGAAGAAAAGAGAAATGAGAACGAGCTGAGACAAAAAAAAAAGCATGAGTCAGAGCAGAGATGAGAAAACCAGAAAGAAGGAAGGTGATGGAGGAGGGAGAGGGACAGAGAGATGTGTGTGTATGTGTGAGTGTGTATGAGACTGAGTGGAGGCAAGATTAGGGAGGCAATATCAGACTGTCCATCAATGTCACAGCGCTTGTGTCCTCTGTAAGCCATTTCATCCATCAGCCTGGAAGGCCTGGCTGTGTGTAGACGCCAGTCCCAGCCTGTTTACCTATTTTACATCGAGACACTCAAATCCCTTTCTCTAATATCTGGTCTAGATTAGGGCTTTCTGGTACATTACCAATGAAATATTAGAGACACTGCCCAATTCCAAAATAAGAATATTTTAGATTGTGGTTAAACTAAATTGGTTGGAGCTATATTTCATCATCCGTCCATCAACTAGCTCTGTGCAGCATCTCAAGTTGAAATGCAGGTTCAGATAGCTTTGGTGAGCACAGGTTTTGGTATCTGTACAGGTATAATGGTACCAAACCTGGCAACCTCACTTTGACGACAAGACTTTTAGAAAACTGCGGCCATGGATGGTGTCCACCAAGAAATAACACGTGACTCTCTCGAAAACCATTTATTGTTGTTTTTGACATTGGTCCTTCTATACGAGTTGAACAAAAAATTCAATTAAACTAATCAGTGACTAAGCTAGGCTAAACGTTCCCTGACTGCAGCTCTGTATGTAATGTGCAGACATAAGACATCGATACACATATCACTCTCAGAATAACAGCAAATGCATGTTTGCCAAAATGTTGAACTATCCCTTTGAATTGAAAAGTCTAAAGCTCTAAATAAAGATCTGTATCTATTGATATATGAATTACACCTTTAGATTGAACATCCAAAAAAGTAGAATGAAGATAATTTAGACAACCGAATTCGAAGTCCAAATGTACAAAATACGATGTTCAAATCACATTCTACAACTCACCACCAAGCTCAACATTTATCCACTGTTACGTTTTGACAAAGCGATTAGAGGTCAATTAACACAAGCTTTAATGATTGAACATCACATTCTGTCAGCATGTTCTTAACACTGATGCTAATACAAAATCTGAAGGGCTGCTGCTACAAAAAACCCCTGTGTACCGCTGTCTAAAAGTGACATTGCTTTGAAAATGGAGTAAGGGCTTTTGTAGGTTACTAGTGCTACAGAGTGAGTCTGGGCTGATCCAGCTGCTGTGATTATCCCCCCTGCCCTCCATCCTCAAAACAGAAGTACTGGCTCAATATCAGTATAATGATATCTGTTTCCATGTTCAATATGTAAATATCTTCTGCTCTGCCAGATAAGTTTTGACAGAGAGCCTGTCGAGCACAAGGCGAGACTACCTAAGGGGCCCTTCGAGGCCGTTTTGCACGCTGTATTTTAATTGGTCTGGAGAACAGCAAGAGCTTTTCAGGAATATTCACAGATTACCAGGCTGAAACTCAGACAATGTCCTAATTAAAAGACAACATGCAAGCAGGAGTTTCAGCAGCCTGTTCCAAATAAAGAAGCTACTATTCTTAGCTTGCAAATATATTATGCGAGGTTCAAATATATAATTCTGGTAGTAAAAAAAAGCCAACATTGGATAAACCTGCTTATTTTACAGCCAGATATTGCTATTTGTCATGCTGTTTCGCAAACAGGGAACCGTGCACATTTTTTTAACCTCTGGCTTGTTTGTTTTGTCAGCATATGTAGTGCAATCTGTAAGGAAGGATTGGTGCTTTTTCCTACCAGGAGATTGACTGACAAAATCTCATGTTAAGTAAGCGGGAGCAGAAAAAATAAATCTTTATTACGGGATGAAGCGGTGTGGTTTGTCTCCCATTTATTATTTTCATATTATTTATTTACAGATTTAATTATGTCTATATACCAGGCTATATTCTACTATTTATCATGTTTTTAGACCACATGCACACTGTTGTCACAAACATGTCAAATCCATTGACATTGACAGATATTGACCATAAGATAAAACCATTTTCATAAACTTTATGAATTTCTAACTCACTCTCATCCATCATCTATTTTTTTTTGTTTACTGGAATTTGGTGGACCATGACAGAGCTATCTGAGGTTCTGCCCTGCTCTAGAAATCACTGATTGTCACTATTTTCTGGCTCCGCTTATGTGAGTAATCTGGTGGGGCTGCTCACTGCAGGCTTCAAATAAGATTTTCAGCCCTACATAATTCTAATAGGGGGAATTTATTCATTTTCTTCTCTGTATGCATACACATATTCGAGAAGCTCAGACGTGACAATGGTCCAGTAAGTGCAGTTTATTCACTTCACACGGCTTGGAATGAAGGAGCCTTTATGCATTGTTATTGTGTTAATAGTCAAATTGCAAAGAAAGACGGATACATGTTTACTCACAATGAGGTGCTACACAAAAGAGCGTTTACATTTGCCTTTAAATGAATGTAAACCGTATGATGATGACGATGCTGTTCATGATGATGATGATGATGATGATGATGATGATGATGTTCATTTGCTTATTATAAAATTAAAAGAGGGATGAGTAGAAAGTAGGAATGTTTAGCAACTCTGAAATCAGCTCATATACATTTCTTCTTTTTTCTTTCTTCATCTCTCTTTTTGTCAGTTTGTCTCCGTCTCTGCTGGCTGTAAAATGAACCATCCTTATTTTGCCATAAATGCATGTGCTATGTGACCCCTCCCTCTCTCTTTTCCAATCATCTCTTCTCCCTCTTTCTCCGGCATCATGTTTCCTCTATTTACATTTGTCATCAATGTCCATTAAAAGGTTGTTCATTAAAACAGGCCGCACCACGTCATGCAGTGACATGCAGTGAATAATGCATCGTTTGAGACTGTGGAGGCTGGTGGGCAGTGATTGAGAACCAGGTTCCCATTGATTACCTCTAAGCTGATTGAGCACAAAGAGACAATTTTTACAAACCTTGCCCACAATTTCATGTAGAATGCGTATGGGATATGGAAAGACGATGAAGAAAAGAACAACGGGGCAGTAATAAAGACAAATTAAAGGAGTGTTCATTTCACCGTTGTGTTGAGATTGAATGCTGTTGCCTTGGATACCATGAATTTAAACACAGAAGGTGATAGAGAGAGCAAAATGGGCAGAGACTTAGAATAAGACAGAGAGTAATAGAAAGAGAGAGAAACAGCGGGACACATCGTTTAGCATTGTGCTTCTTATCGATTCCACCCTGTCATCGCTCAGGTAATGGCCGAGACTAGCTACCAATTAGAAGATTAGGGATGTCGTATATCTCCCACAGACAGCTAGATGGCTGGAGACTGGCAGGGTAGAGGCAGAGTTAGGTTTAGAGTCTAGGCTAGTAAGAGTCCTCGAAAATACAATCGGACATGAAAAGCAACATATGGTTAACAGAGCATAACAGTGAAAGATGTAGACGGCAGCGATTCAGAGAGATGTTCATTCCCTGTGTTGTCCTGCTGAGTCACAAGTATTGCTAAAGGGAGCTGACATCTGGCACACAAAATCCATCAAGCACACATGCAAATACTGCCACCAACACCTGCCGCTTTTTAGATTTTCTTTTAGATTTTTTGAGCCTCAGCAAGCTGCAATTTCCTCTCCGACACATCTAGAAAGTTGACAGACACACTTAGAAATGGATGTAGAGGTAGTTTTTCCATCAATAGATCCACTAGTCACACTGAAAAAAGTTAAAAGATATAAATTAAAAGATTTGAGGGCATTGAGGAAAACAGTGGTGCTAATTCTTCAGTTGGGTGCCATTAAACCATTACAGGCGAAGAGGCTGACATAATCCCATTTACATATATTTCCGGAAAAGAAATCTAAACATTAGATAAAGCCATGTTCAAAATTGTTATTTCATTTTGTTGGCATGTAGTCAAAGGTTTTTACCAAGGTATCTCTTTGGGTATCTCTGTGTATTACTCCATAAATCAGAAAAAACTGTCAGCAGCCCTACAAAATACCTTTTTGCCATGTTTTTAGGAATGAAATACATTACTATAAATCAGGCTATGAATGATATATGAACCAATCCCTCTGGAAAAACCTTCAAATTGAAACGGGAAATTTTGATGTATGTAAGTGCTACTAAAGTGGAGATTGGAGTATGAGAAAATAATTGTTTTGAGAAGATGATATATTGTAATTCATACATTTTGCAAGATACTAAAGAGGAATAGGGTACAAATGTTAACAAATAGATATCACTATAAAAAATCCACAATTGATTTCCTCCATTAAAACAATATTTTTTAGTATTACAAGTTTTCTGAAATGTTATGTTTAAATATTCAAATGAGTCATTTTCTAATGCTAGCTTTTGGTGAATTCATGAGAAATCTAAAAATGCAAAATAGACAAAGTAGTAAAATAAACACCTAAATGTGTTATTTGGAAGTTTTCTTTCCACATATCTGAAAGAAGACATCTTTTTGAAAATTGAAAAAATTATTAGTGCAAGAAAACTGATGTTTTTGCCTGAATTGTGTCTCCAACATACGAAAGAGAATTATGTAAACATGATGGACATCTGGCATTTATCTTTGAATCATGTATTCGTTTAGGGAACGTTACCGTCTCCTTATCGTTCCACACAGATATAATGTTTTCTTCTTCCCGCAGGTTTAGCCTACTATCTATACAATAACTTTACCAACTCAGCAAAGCATTTTGAGATAAAAATGAATGGAGTGAGCCAGCGTGCACAATGCATGACCTGGAAACTGAAGTATCTGAATGGAATTCAACCATTGTCAATGTCATTATTTACACCTGTGGTGTCAACATGCCTTCAGTGAAAAAAAGGCCTTTATTTCCGCCAACGCATGTCATTGAACACCTTCAGAAAGTACGTTTACATTTACATTTGATAACAGCAAAAAGCTGTTTTGCTTTTCTGCTTCCCTGAGAACATGTTGCTGCTGCCAGGGGTCGTCTGATGTAATGCAAATGCTTTACTCCTGGTGGGGAGGAGAGGAATAGAGACCCTCCTACTGTGCCATCAGGGCTCATCACAAGACAACAGCTATATGTTATTGAACTGTAGCAGTAGGAGCTGATGGGAAACTGTGGGAAACTGACAAACAAGCCGAACTGAGTGTATACATTTGTATATCAGAAGTAACTAGTTGTATACACAGTGCATTTGCAAATTCAGTATTATGTGTGTGTCTTTTTCACACTGCAGATCTGATTGGATGCCACATGGTTGGAACTAGCTTCGAGCCATAAAATACCCCTGAGCTGCTTTTTTTCTCACTTGCAGATGCTTAGGTAAAAGATTCTCTGCAGTCCGTCTGCACGAACAGAATGGCAAAATAGATACATTCACAGACTGAAAACAAACAAACACTGTAAAACTCATCATTGTCAGCCATTAACCATCATGTGCATTTTTAATTGACATATTCAGCCACAGTGGAGAAGTAGTTTTTGGACCGTTTTGTCTTAATCTAGTGGCTTTCTTTTGAAAGTATTTTCTTCGAAACATGTTTCTATATATAGCATTGGAGATGTACATAGCTAACAACAATGTGCTATTTGATATATTTTAATAAGATCATTGATATATATTGTTATCATATTTATTACAGTATATCATACACCAACATGTCTACTACAAAAAGGACATATATTCAACCTAACTCATCAAGTTAAAATCACTAAAATTAATAAAAAACAATGAGTAAAATGTTTTGAAACATATTTCAACCACAGTGAGTATTTCCATTTATTAAATAGAATTGCACATGCCATTTCTACAGTATCTGTCTTTTAGCGAAGAGTGACAAGGATTATGTGTGAGGGAGAGCAGATGATTATGTGGGTTGGATTCAATCTTTGACATGGTGAGCAAATAGTACAGAACACTCATGCTTCAGATTGCTGAGCCAAAAGAACTTGATGTCATTTATTAGAAAAACTTTTTTTTTCACAGTGTATGAAAGCAGGTACTTGGTTACTTTGTTGACTTCTTCACCAGTTGTGACAGTCCTAGATGTACATGTGGTCGTTTGTTGATTTTTTTTTAGCCAATACCTCCCATGGAAAATAATGAGTTTTAGGGGGAAATTTAGTTTTTTAATGCATCATTGCCTGTCCTCCTGTCTCTTTGTGTATGTATGTGGACCTGCGCATTAAAAAGCATAAATCACACATTGTGAAGGGTGTATGAGGTAGAAACTAAGAGACACCATACGGAGCTCCGTCAGTGAGCTGTAGAAGAGCTAAATGTTGGGTGTCGGAACACAGCCTGCTCCCAGTACACACACACGCACACACACACACGCACTCACACACACGCACGCACGCACGCACGCACGCACACGCACACACATTGAGAAGTATACACCCTAATGCTCACCAGCTGCGTGAAAAGACGAGTGGCTTAATGACACTTAGCATGAGATCAACTCTGGAGACGCCCTAAAAGTCACAATGAGCCAAAGCTGTCGAAGCTAATGACCCAACACACACGCACACACACACAGATGTGTACACGTGCGCACCCATGAACACACAGAAAAACACATGCAATTAATGAACTAAACAGACAAAACAACATTCTTGCATACAAAACACTGGGGTTTCAATTATTGACTTTTGCTGTGAAGAAATTTCAAGTGACACGATTGTTTTCTGCTTTACATCCGTACGAACTTGTTGCTGCCATTTGCATAGTACTTGGTATATACAACAGTCCTGACACATCACTTTACTGCCAATTACGTTTGCACTATGTCATGCTCTAAGGCTCTCCCTCCCCCCCTGCTATGTGTCTGAATGTATGAATGTGAGAGAGAGAGAGAGAGAGAGAGAGAGAGAGAGAGACGCATATACAGTGTGTGTGTGTGTGTGTGTGTGTGTGTGTGTGTGAGAAAATGCGTGATTGTGTGTTTGTGTCTGCGTTTTGGTGGCTGTGCCCCACTTCCTCAATCTACCCACCATGCATATTCCCTAATGAGGCCCCTGGGAAGCTGTCCAGGGCTTGTGGTTCTCCAAAACCGCTCCTGTTCCAACTCTATTTCAAAGCTGTTCTCTTCAAGGCAGCGCAGCCTTTTGAACTGCCACGGTTGGTAACCAGCGGTCCAGCTTTGTCATTGTCCTTCCTTACTGACATTATCACCATCAGATCTGGCCAATATCATGATTTTTGAAATATTGTTCAACGCATATTTGTTTGAAATTTTCAAAACCTGAAAAACTGCCAAGACAGGCAAGCTAACGCTCGTACAGAAATAGCTTCAGAGCCACTTGCATGACGTGGATTTTGTTTGCCCAAGCTGTTTCTTTTCCATTTTTTCCCTCATTTCTCTCCCGTGTGTCAGTCATCGCATTGCGAGCGGCACTCGGGGAGAATCAGTGATGACTTAAAACAGAACGACCACACAGAGAGAGAAATAATTTCTCTAGTTTTAACAAAATGCCTGCAAATGGGCAACACAATGGATGACTGACAGGGAAGCAGAAACCAAAAGCTGCAAAACAAATGAGAAAATGAAGGAGAAAAAAGGCTGGAAATGTGCTGTAGAGAGACGGAGAAACAGAGAGCAGCAACATGTAGAGCTTTACAGTAGGTTACGTTAAAGAAATTCACTTCCCTTCAGGGAATATTCTATTCCTTTTGGTTCACCAACCATGCTTTTTTCTCGACATCGTGTCCTGTGCTGTTTTCTTTAAACCCTTCCTGCTGGGAATACTCCAGTTAAAATGGGACAACTGCGATGAGCCTTTTTCAGATGATGCGCCAGACTGAGGCACTTGAGTGGAGTGTAAAGAGGGAAAAGCAGTTCTCAAGTTCACGTACTGCTTTGTTTCTCGGAGAATTCATGGAGATGAGATGTTTAACTCTCATAAGCATGCACTCTCACAGCCACCTGCACAGAGAGAAAACATTAAAGAGGGAGATTCACAACACCAGAAGATGGTGTTGTGGTAAAGCCCTGCCTAAATGCCTAAATTGAAAATTATCCTTGCTGGCCTCAGACCAAATCTCTCCAGAGCTCATCGCATCTGTTTCCTCTCTCAGTTCTCTCTCTCACAATAAAGAAAAGCAATTCTGGAGCATGTGGCCGCCTGCTTAAAGAGTAAAACAGATCGAGTAAAAAAGAAAAAAGAAAAAAAGAAGCACGATGGTTTCAGAGATAAAGAGGCCAAGTACAGAGAGTCCTGCCAGGACGTGAGAGGATTTAACACCACGATAAGGTTGTATTGATTAGACGCCTTTCAGTCTGTATACCTTTCAAAACCAACAACAGCCTTTCTTAATCTTTTGATTCATTTACTTTTCAGCCAATTCCTTCATCACTCCAACCATCCACCCTGGACATCCACACTGATTCGCTTTGAATCCAGAATTGCTGATGCTTGTTTTAAACTCCTGTTTGGTCTTTGAAATTTGCAAATCTCTTTGCAGTTTGTTTTCTGAACTCATTATTTTCTGTATCTGTTATATTTCATTTTGCCTGGAGTGTTCCTGACAGTCCACCACTTCTCGCAGTCGCCTCAGTCATGCACATGTCGCATTCCAGGCCACAAAATGGACAACGCGTTTACTTTCCAGGCACTTGAGATGTCTTGCTGCAGACTCCTCGGGGGAAATCAGTGCCAGTCTTATGAATTGCTAAATGCAAGTGGTCACATGGGGCTATGTGTTGACTGTTCATGAACTCCTGCAGAGCTGTATCCACCAAAAGGCAGCATAGCAAAAATACATTTGTATGTGTATTGTATGCCTTTACCTGAAGTGTATGAATGTGACAAAGGTGCCACTAGCAGCACAGAGTAAGGTCTAATAAATAAGGAAAAACCCCATCACCGCACTAGGCTGGGTAAAGGAATGTCCAATCCTTTACCTGATAATGTCAACTACATGCCAAGGCCATGTTTCTTGAGGGGAAGTGACATTCTTTAACTTAACCTACTGTAAATCTCTCCATGTTGCTTATCTATGTTTTGTAATCTGCACATTTAGCAGCCTCTGTTTCCCTTAATTTTCAAATTTGTTTTCGCAGCTTATGGTTTTTGCTTCCCTGCCAGTCATTCATTGTCCTGCCCATTTACAGATAGAGATACAATATTTTGCATCATTCTTACAAGTCAAAACACATGTTTGACCTGTTAGATTGCCTAGATGAATCAAAGCATCAATAAACCATGCTCCTTGATCATTATCAATTATTTCAATCAGTTAATGCACACTTTTCTAGTATGCAAGTCATATTTGTATAAAAAATGCTTTGGTGAAAAAGATTATTTAATAATTTCAGTGAGTTAATACTCCAAGTGGCCGCTTAATTTCCATCTCCTTGTAGTTACAAACAGCTTAGTCATGCAGTCACTAATACAGACAGTGTTGAACGTTTCAGCTACGATACTACGGTCAAGATATGTGACTTAATTAACAGAATATGGTATTATCATTACCGCTCAGAAACAGCAAACCTGCCGGGATTTTCACCTCACAAGAATGACAATAAACCAAAACACCAGCAGTCAGTGGCGGTCTTGTGAATGAAATGTCGGAAGGATGATACACATGAGAAGGGTAAGCGGTGATTCTTATTGAACATTTCTTGCACTCTGTTGAATCCAAGCCTCAAACAATTCTAGAGTGCCTGCAGGAAAAGGAGGGTCCAATCTGGTGGCTTACTGAAGTAGCTGAAGTCTTGCATCATTTACAGACTACGTTGGATACTGGATCATGGATCTAAGGGGCAGGTCAAGGCTGACACTCACTATTATGGATATCCAAAATGGCTAGATGCATCCAGCATCACAGCAAAAGTAGTCTGACTCACTGCATGTAGAGTGCAAGCATGCCATTGGCCAACTATTTAAGCCTGTATTCTCCTCCCAATTCACTATGCGCTATCTATTTTGTCCATCCTGACACAGCGCGGTGGATATAGGTCTGGCTATACGAGACTACAGAAAAAGTGATAATGAACCGCAATCGTCAGTTCCCATCGAGGATGGTGCTACAAACTATAGACTTAAAAAAAAAAAAACTAAAAAGTGAGACTGCAGATGGAAGAAAGAAAGAGAGACAGAGAGAAAAGTCTGCAATGGCACTCCATTATGTTGGCAGAAAGGGGTCAGACAGGTCAGATGACAGATTGTTGAGATAAAGGGTGGAGATTGACTGAGAATTTATGAAACAAGTGGATGGAAACTGAACAAAAATGAGACTGTGATAGTCACTGGAGGGAGAAAGAAGAAAATGAGAGCCAACAAGGCCCGATGTTGCTAATGATGACAAAAAAAAGTAATTATATAAAAGATGAAAAATGGATAATAATTTTTCACATGATGATAATGGTGGAATTAAAATGAAATGAACCGCCATTTAACCTCAGATTCCAGAGTTTGCAAGCAAAGCCATCCAAGATATGACTGAAACCATCATAGAGTTAGCACAGTGTCAGGATTACTACAGTCATGGGGAAACATTCAGTAATCTGTAAGCAATTACATTTTTGAAAGTAACCTTCCCAACCTTGTGTGTGTTTGTGGGTGTGTGTGTGTGTGTGTGTGTGTGTGTGTGTGTGTGTGTGTGTGTGTGTGTAACAGATGGATAATGAGTGAATGTGTGTGACAGAGATAGTGGCTGGTGAGAGCTCTGCTGGGCAGTGATAATGCTTGTGCGATTGTTTGGCGATTACATTCTTTGATTACAGTTAGTTGATCATAGATAAGTCATCACTGTGTATGTTGCTCTGACAAGCACAAATGCTTTGGCAATGTGCATTTTTATCATCATGTCTTCACCAATTGTTCAAATGTTCACAGTGTGTATGCGCCGAAACTTCAATGTTTTGGCTTTTCATTTTTAATACAGAACCCAACGACAGAAATCAAAGGTTTTTTTCGGGGGGTTTTGGTCAAGTTCTTTCCCCAATTAAATGTAGTTTTGTTCTATTTTATATCATACCAATACTTATTCCAGGGTGTTGTCAATGTGTTTAAATCGGCCTTTCTCTCTGTACCCTTTGACTGTAGAGTTTAGTTGTTATATTTATTAATACTGCAGCACTCTACTGTATGTGCGGTCTGTATTTTTGCTTACTGCACGGTGCCAACATTTCCTGCTGCTTCAGGCTGCTCGCTCGGTTGCTTTTAGATTAAAAACCACTCTATTTTTCTCACTGTAAAGAATCACCTGGTTGTAGGCTCCCATTAATCACCAATGTTGGCCCACTGGGGACATAGCCACATTCACATGTGAATGTTTGAAATCAGCACTAAGGAACTGGACTGGTAAACTGCAGATGGAGACTGTTGCTATTAAATTATTTTCCTCACCCTCATTCTACCAGCATTTTGTTAACTCTGAGGACCACTTTTACCCTTTGCATAGATGTTGTGTTGATATTTATCATTTACATTTTAAGTAACATTGATGTTTGCTGTTCCAGTTCATAAACATACAAAGGATGGATAATTAATAAATGGATCTAAGGTAAATAAATAATGGAGAAATAGTAGATCTTAATGTATTCTGAAGGACCAAAAAAGGGGAATGTATGAAGCTAATGTTTCATCTCTAAAACTTATGGAAGAAATGCTACAGCTTTTTTTTTTTTTTACTTTTAACATTTCTCATTTCTCCTCTAATTAAAAGAAAGTTGTAAATACCGTATGAGCAGTAACAGTGTGGGCACTGATGGCCTGGCGCTCAGTGTGAGCTGTGAGAGATGGACCAGAGTTGTTTTTTTTCATGATGAATGTTTAAGAGAGAAGTCTGTATAGGGTGGGTTGAAAGTGATAATTTGCAAGTATTATTAATGAATGTTAACAGAAGCTGGTGCCTGTCAAAAAAACTCTGGAGAGGAGGCTTGATTAGTAATCAGTAGGATTGTACTTTATGATGAAAATGTCTCTGTGCCTGCTACTCGGAAGTGTTTCAAACCACCCAAGTCCCAATTGTTACAATTAGGGCACCGCTGGTCTATGCTAGACATTAATGGGTAATGTTCAAACCAACTACAACTTCAAACCATACTTGCGGCTTCTTTGCATCGTTCTGTTCCCAACCCCCACCCCCTACTGCTACTAATATTTCCTTCCACATATTCAACTTGAAATGAGAATAAAAGCGAGTGCCAGTGGTATATTTGTTCTCGGAACTTGCAGCAATTTTGCCAAAGTACCTCTTGTAATCTCTCAAGAAAGAGCCTGCCACTGTGCTTCTGAAACATGCGGTGAATTATAAATGCAGAGGCATGCATTATATACATTTTTAGACAATTACTGAGGCTATATTTTATTCATAGTAAAGACCCTAGGGCTGGGGGAAATCAATAGATAGAAAGAATAAGGGGCCGCAAGAGGGAAATAAATGTGCTGCTAGAAATAGAAACTCCTGTCACCAAGCACAAGCAGTGTCACTCTCAGAAGTGAAATGTAACACCTGCTTGTACGGAAGAGAGGCATTTCCACTCAGCAGACACACAAAACAAAGCAATGTGAGTGCAGGAGCGCATACGACCCTGAAATAGGGGGGGAAACACGTTGGCATAAAAGAAATGGCTGGTTTAAAAAGCTGAACAGTTAAACGCATCATTTCACGCTGCCTTGCGAGGGACTAATTATTCTGCATCAAGAGAAAGACAGGGAGAAGAAGAGAGAGGGAAGAGGGAGGGATGAGAAATGCTTCATTCTCATTATCTATTATGCTAACCTTGCAAATATAGCTTGAACAAACAATCTGCTTAGAAACACACGCCTTTTGCATTTTGAATATGTTGAATTTTAATTTGGCAGCAGATGTCTTTGTCCAGAACTCATTCCCAGCGCCAGGGACAGTTCAATCAATATCTGACCAACCGAGCATCTCCCCAAAGCTAAAAGCCAGACAGCTAAGATGTAAAGCAGGCTCCTGCAGGTTCAGACTTGACCAGCATCTGTCATGCTGAAGTGTCCTTGGGCAAGACTCTGAATTACTGCCAACTTTAGTTGCTGTTATTATGACCTCTCTTTGCCCTGCAGATTTAGTTAAGTCAAATTGAATCTCCTTTTAGGGATAAACACATTATCACATTTGCATTATATTTAACCTTTGATGGCATGAGGTTGTACCTTAGTGCTGGGCGCTGGTCCGTTAACAATAAAATGAGACCGACTTTTGTGGACCCAAACAGCATTCGTCTGAACTTTTGAACCAAAATATAATCCATTTCATAGCAGTGATATCAGCACTGAACCAGAAAATAGACTCATATTCTCAGAAAAATCACACAGGGTACAGCCAGCGCCTAATTTTCCTTCTTTTCTGATTGATTTCTCTATGGCGCTACACATCGGTCTGATGCTCAAGGGAGGAACAAACTCTTTCTGTTCTATCACTGTTGTCACTCGGGTGGACTAAGCACTCACTCATATAATCACAACTTTCCTTGGGATTGTAGTAAAACCATATGAGAGTTCAGTTCATTAATAATCACTAAAATACAGTAGAATGTATGATCTGAGGCTTATACAGAAAAGTTTGTGCTTTATATGTCGTTCTGGCACCATTTGAAAAAGGCCTTATGAACTATAGAAAGATCTATTCTCATTGAACAGTGTCTCTATAAAGAGAAAAACATTTGACATTATTGATATCAATCGACCAAACTAGGTCCAGTCAGCATCATAATTGCAGTTAACTTGTGTATTAAAATAGTTTACATACCTGTTGTGTATTGATAGATTAGCTGTGGACATCGGACTATTTGTACAAACAATTAACATTTATTCACAAAGACATGTGAGTTAGCTGATATTTTGGGTTTCTTGCCTTATGATCCAGTGCCTGATAAAGGTTAATGCTAGGCCAGAGTCATAGATGTTTCGAGAGGGAGAAATAAATGCTGCATTCTTTTTTTACTAGATCCTGGAAAACTAACAATTGGTCTTTTACAGCCACATGCTGAATTGTGTTTCAATTTCATAAATCGACTGGAAGCCAGTGTGACACAATGATTAAAGTAGTAGAAGTAGATGAGGAGAGACAGGTTAAGTGGAGGTGGTTATATGAAAAAAAAGAAGGAAATTGCAACACTCTATCACAAAATGAGATTTGATGGTATGTAACAAGTGTCTGAGAGCATAATGTTCACACATTATGTAGCCTAAATCAGATGACAATCATTGTCAAAACAAATTCTGAAAGGACTGGATTTAAATTATTTACAATCAGTGAGTTTATCGTTAAGAACTGTTATTTGTGTTCTCTGGCCCTATTGTTAGATAACCTAGCTAATTTGCATTATTTCCAGATATTATAAACGATCCGATCTGTTGTCTGTTCAGTACAAATTCAACTACAACATTAAATTAAACTGACAGAATAGAAAAAAAAAGATCCGTAGCAGAGCAGGAGTCTGACTTAGAATTTTATATTATAATATTGCCAAAATTAAAGATATAGGAAGAACAGAAAGTTAGCAAAATAAAACCTTGAACAGAGAGGAAAATGGAAAGTGACTGATGGATAAGAAAAAGGTGAAAACCTCAATCTGAGCGAGAAAGAAAGGCAAAACTAAATGGGAGGGACTGAGGGAGAGACAGGAAGAGAAGGCGTACGGAAAGAGAGGCAAAGAGATGCAAAGAGATGCAAAGAGATGCAGATGGCAGAGTTGAGGTGGGAAGCAGAAAAAAAGAACCGCTGGAGAGGAAGTGATGGATAGAAGAGGTTTATTTGCTTTTGTTGTGCCAACATCATTTATCTCAGGTGAACAGCCTCCCTGTGCTGAGAGGCTGTATGACAGAAATCAATCAGAGGGCAATCGTCCATACACTTCCCGTGATGCCCCAACCCATCGATACAGACATTATGAGGGGAATGGTACAGGAGGGATACATGGGGAGAGGAAGAGAGAAAGCTGAAAAGGGCAGACAAAAAATAGAGTACAAGAAAATAAATTAAAATGGAAAAAAAGAGAGGAGACAGCAACTTGCTATCCCAAAATGAATGGTGTGCATGTGTTCATGCCCATTCAAGTGTTAGTGAAAAGCCCTTTATATGACTCTGTATATTATAGCCTGTGTACTGATGTTGACAAGCATCACAAGTCAAATGGCTATGTTCAGGTTAATAGATAGATATCCCGCAAGGGGACATTTTTTTGGAACAGCAGCATTTTTACATAAGAAAAGAACAATTTTTACATAAGAAGAACAATATATACAAAAATAGAATAGAATAATAAGAAAATAAGAAGAATGCACAATATATACAACAAATAGAATAGAATAATAATATTAAAAAAATTGTAGAAAATAATAGATAGTGTGACGATATATAGGTCAGTGGTTGGGGCTTAATTCTACCAATCTTAGGGGACGTAAAAGAGTCTGATATAAGGGTGACAAAGCACCACTTATCAAATTCTGTAGGTATACAAAGCCAACATCGGATGAGTTGACAAAATAACGTGAAATGTATTCATTTCAAGCCACATGGTGTCAGCTGATGTGAGGAAATGACAGATGATGAATGATGTATGTGGATAGAAAATTAGGTTTGTACTGAATGTGTTTGAGTGTGTGAGATATGTTTAATGTGCAGTGTGTGAGCGTGTGTTCATTCTATTCAATTGTGAGCACAGTGTGAGTTCGCCAGGTCTTTTTACTGGCCGGAGCTAACACAAGTTGTGAAGGTCCCTGCTGAGATCAATACATCAGAGCCCGGAGCACCTGTCAGGAAGCATTCTGTGTGTGTGTGTGTGTGTGTGTGTGTGTGTGTGTGTGTGTGTGTTTGTGTTTTGTAGGGGTGTGTGTGTGCGTGTGTGTGTGTGTGTGTGTAATAGCATGTGACAGTCATTAGACCTCAGTCAGACCTCCTGCCCACTTCCCTGGAAGAGAAACAACATGAGATCACATGAATCAACGACTACATGTACAGTACAACACAAAGTACAGACACACACACACACGCACACACGCACGCACACACACACACACACACACGGTGTGTGCACTGAGTGATGCTGGCCAGCGGCACGGCCGACAGTCTGACACCTCAGATGACACAAATGGGAACCCCACCTGACATCAGCCTCCCTTTCACTGCCCAACGGCATACAGATAATAGTTCCAAGGCCAATGTCACTTACACACTGAGGGATGACCACAGGCGTGCTCACTTTACACACACACACACACACACACACACACACACACACACACACAACACAACACAACACAACACAACACAACACACACACACACACACACGGCGTACTACAACATGTATGATGTAGCCTACATAGAGGAAGAGAGGAGCCGGTGAAAAACACAAACAAACCTGCATAAAGCACTCGCCTATAGTGCATCATATGTCACATGTTACATATATATGTGCCTTTACTGTGACAGTCACCGTGCACGTATACATTCCTATGTGCACTTACACACACACACCCACAACATCATGCACTCAACCTTGAAGGAAAGTGTGACCTTACTCTCACATGAGAGCACAGCATGCCACATGTACTACATTAGGCTTACACATACTGTGGCTAACATTTACATTTACACACACGTGCCGAAGTATGTTCAGAAATACACACGTAAACTGAAAAAATGTAAGGAGCACAAACACACAAATAAACTTTTTTTAAAAGTTTTCATGGACAATTTTTTGACAATATTTCCTTACTATTTTTGTAACAAACGAAACACAAGTCATAATCACATTATTAATGCAGTCTACATGCCATAAGAAAGTCAGAGAGTGAACGTTTTAAAGAAAAAATATATTTAACGTGACCTTATGTGACACTAAATCACTAGGTTTGCTGAACAAAGATGCCCCTTTTCCTTGCCACAAATGTAAACAATAGAACACAATCTCACTCAGTGGCAGCTCAGTACAAACAAAGTCTTTTCTGTTTGTCTTTGTAGCAGTTTGGGGTTTAAGTGCCATGCTCAAGATTCAAGGCAAGCGCTCCTGGCGCACTTTCTTGCCTTGCCCAGTTTTAGCCTGAGGGTCCAGGTTTGAGCTAGCTGCCTTGCAGCCATAAGTCCACTTGTCTTTCTTTTGGTTTGCTGTTTTTACATTTAACAACGCAGCAGATCTATTGGACCGAATGTAGCTATGTACAGTCAAGTTTGAATTATCTGAGGTTGCTTGATGTCATCACAAGGCATGTTTGCCTGCGGTATTCTTGTTACTATTGTAGTATATTTTGCTCTGTAATGCAATGCATGAAGATAACATATGTGAAGGGGCCTGTGACTTTGGAATGTCGGATCCATTGATGTTTGTTGCACATGGGATACTCGTTAGGTACCCCCGCTGAAATATACAACACTATCACCACACATTTCTTGTTGCGCTTGTTGGTATTTAAATTGATTTGATAGATTAACCAATATATTATTCATTTATGTCATATTGGTGGGGCAGATGGGCCATTTCATGGTTGAAAACAGTTGTTTTGAAGAGTGACATAAAAACTCTGTTTTGAAGATGCTCACTATGAAATTCAACACATATCTGGTGCCTCCACAGAGCTCTTAACATGGTGATGGCTGAGCCGGCAGCTCACAGCTAACAGTGCTTACAGTGCAAAACAGGGTGTCACCTGGGCCTGTCTCAACTCCACTAAGGGTCAACAGCTTTGACCCTTAGTGGAGTTTGGCTGATCACGCATTCAGCCACTGGTAGAGGGCTCTGCCTGTGCTTACAGAACTTTTGGGTTACTTAACGTAACCCCAGTTCTTTGATAACAGAGTGAAGTGTTTCACTATGGGAATTAGCAAATAAGAGTGAGAGTGAACATTGTTATGAGTCACCTGAGAAGACTTGTATGACAATTTGGAGCACTTGAGAAAGAAATGATCTTTTTCTGATTTGGTGTGAATGTGTTTTCCTGTCCTGTCAGTGGACATAAATTGTATCTCTCATCATTTACTAAATAGTTAGCTTTTCTTTCTTACACATTCTTTTTTAAATTACACATTTGTACATTTACAAAATTAAACATACATTTTCAGTCAGAATTCAGACACATTCTTGCTACAGTAGCTGCGCCTCCTCCTCGACTCCTGTTATTAATTCTGCATCTTTCCAAAAATGCTGAAATGCGCGTGGGCGTGATTGACAGGAAGTGAGGACGTGTTCTCCCCAAGATATCTCCTGACTGATATGAACCTCAGGTTATTTTTGGAGTGAGTGGATCATTCAGTAGCGTCGCATACCTGTCATAGTGAGAAACTGTCAAATTCCTGGCATTTTGAGTGCTAAAATTCTTCTTCTTTGACAATGACTAGACAGAAAATTGGTCATTTTCTTCATCATGTATGCCTTTTTCATAAGATGTACAAATATAACATCCCAGTAAATGTATCACAGTTCCTGCAGTTTAAATGACCTCAAGAGCTGAAGAAGAAGCTAACTGTTCCCTTAGAGTGATGGATGCAGGCATCCTTTGGGCCAGTCACAAGTAACAAGATGCATAATTCCTCCCCAGTATAATTAAAATCCATCAGTTTGTGTGGCAGCTATTGACTTTAGACTCTGAAACCTTGACCTTTAATTATGGCACCTCCATCAGTGTAAATTTTTAATCTCCAGAGCACACTGTCAAAATACATCATTAATCTATGGTTAGACGAAATTCCCTGAACTTTAGCACCCTTGAATTGGATCGGGATCAAGTTGTTTAACAGTTTCCTTTGTGGATTCTTAAAATGGAAAGGAGTTACTGTGTGATGCAGAAAAATGCACTAACTTCAGTGATTCGACTGGAAGAACCAATAAAGAAAAATAGAAATTAGTTCAACCAGACAGAAAATGAGAGAAAAATACTTGAAAAACACAACATAAACAGTGGTTAAATTGTCACCTTAATTGGCAAGATATTATAACCAGAGAGTGTAAATACCAATGAGAAAATGCAGGTCTTTATGTTTACACTAAAATTTCAATTAGCAGAGTAAATTGGTTTTACCACTGACATGACTCAATAGGCTACAAAGCATCAACACTGCTCACTGATATATCCTCTTGGGAACCTAATTAAAGTATCACTGTGTAGCTGAAAGAGACAACACCACCCAATGACTTTTTTTTTTTTTTTTACAAATCTCCGTTATCAGTGCTTGGATTCTAAAGTCCCTGTATGTGGTGTTCTCAATTTAATTATTTGTAGGACAATTTGTCATGAAGCTTAAGGTTTTACAGGAAGTCTAAAGCGATCAATCAGACCCCTCCCTGGTAGTCTTTAGTGTTAGCGAGGCTAATAGCTGTACACAATACCTGTAAATTAAAGCAGCGTGTCCCTGTCAAGACTAACTTGCAACAGAGAGGTTTAATCAGAATGTCATATAATGTACAGATGCAAGGCCACACACACACACACACACACAAGGCTCTTTAAGACATTTGTTACAGCCGCTTTAGCCGTCTCATCGTGTTAATGTTATTTGGATGGGCAGACTGGCTACTGGCAGACTTAACAATTCACCAGAGGCTGGGGCCATTTTTCAAAACACCAATTACGAGTTTGTATCTCATCGTATCATCGATCAGAGAGCTGGCTATTCACTCAGACTGACATAAATTAACTCATGTGTCCCTAAACAAAGGTTTGGGGGGAGTCCTAATTGCACCAATCATGGGGTTACGTACTCTATACTGCAACTGTATAACAAACACATCTTTTTTCTAAGGCTGATACATTTCTCATTTGTACCTTTAAATCACATCACTATAGCTTAGTGTATTCTCTATCTTTGTGTGTTTGTGCATGTGAGAGCTGTAAATGCTTGTGGTAATTGAAGATATCCAGAGCTGCCATGGGTGACAAAGGGTGTAGCGTTCCATTTCTGTCACTGGCTTGGATAGGTGATGTTTATTTCATATACAGTAGGCAGCAGAGTGTGTGTGTGTGTGTGTGGAGGGGGTGGGTTTTACCTATCTTGTGGGGACATAAAGCTACCTTTCTTATGGTAACAAAATGCCATAAATCATAAACTTTTAGGGTGAAGACTTGATTTCAGGTTTACGATTAGGCTAGTAGCATTATATATGTATATATATATATATAGTTCTGTACTGAATGTGTGTCTCCCTGCAGTTTAGAATGACAGTTGGTGTAAGTGTCAAAGGCGTCCAAGAAAAATTTCTTCTATTTATACTCACATAAATAGTTACAATATATGGTAACTGTTTTATGAGATGTACTCGGAGGAACAAATATTGGTTGGATACATTTATTTATGTTCTGCTGCCTCTCTATAGACAAGCCAAATATGTTGCTGAGGACAGAAAGTAAAAGCAGGTGGACATTTATTTTAAGCAGCATTATTTATAGTTTTGTTCTATCTCGTTTGAAGTGAAATGCTCAGCAGCACATGAAAAGAAACAAAAGTGCAATTGAACTTGATGAGTACCGGATGCATCAAAAGCGGAAGCCTGCGCTAATGTGTGAGGGGCGGGGCTCAAAATCAGAATGGAGAGGCATTGCATGTGTGTGTGTTTGCCTCAGGGGTTTTGATCTCTCTCCTCACTAAACAGAGTGGAGTCCATCAGCAACAGATACCCCTTCAATTATTCAGGAGGTTAGCATGAAAAATAAATGGCTTCTTCCTGCAGTGAGAGGTAGGTTGCTGCTCTGGTTCCAGTAAGTCGTCCAGCCTTCCACTGTACACTCACACAGAGGACAGGCCGGGCAATAGATTTCTATCACTGCGGATCACTGCGTTTTTTCGTTATTGGTCTAGACCACAACTTCTGGGCAGCTGCTTCAAACTCATCAACAATGAGCCTTTTTGACTCAAGTTCCAGGTCAGGTGAAAACAGTTGCGGTACTCAAGTGTAATGATAATATGTTTGAGAGCTAATCAGATTAATAGAAACTCTCCTCTGACCTGTACCACTTAACTTATGAGCATTGCACAAAATTTGAAGGAAAAATAATTTGAGGGGGATGGAAAAATACTCCACAAGGTTCTTAGAAAGAAAAGGTTGCAAAGCCGTCTATGAGTCAAACGTTTCAACGGTACTTAAACTATAACATGTAGTTAAGACCTGTAATACATTGAAAAAATATAATTTGAATGCTGCTGAAGCTGTCACCTAGACATTTCTTAACCTCCTTCAAAATCATTACATCAAAGCTAACTGTTTTGTTCAATTCAACATCTATTATTGGTTTAATGAAATTCTTACAGTCATGTTGATTGGAAAGTCATTAGCGTTTGCATATACAATATCTCTATTATTACTATATTCTATGTTGTTTGTCTGTGCCATTATATATCTTTGTGCAGTTAAAAGCTGAAATAAAAAAATGAAAAGTTGAAATACCATGGCCATTAGAGTTTTACTGTAAATACATTCATAGCACATACATCTGGACATTCGTGGTGTGTTTGCAATTGGTTTTCGCTCTTTCACTTGTTTCATGTGACAGCATGGATCTATGAGGGTAGTTCTGAACAATGTAAAGTAGGCTTGTCACACAGACAGCCAGCCCATTTCCATGTTTAGACTGGAAGCAAGCCAGGTGTCGCTGATGGCACGTCACTTTGTTCCATTTGGCAAAAGCTGACCTTCCTTTTTGTCTGTCTTCAGTGCTTCTTACTTTGTCTTTCTTCTCCTGTCTGACTAATTTGTGGCTCTCTTTGTGTCACTGTCTCGTTTCTCACCTCATGATGATCGGCCTAGTAAGAAAGAAAAGTGTGAAAAAGAAATCGCTCTGCATGAACTCTGACGAAAGCTTCCTCTCTGTTTCTCTCTCTTTCCAGGTGGTCCATCACGTTGGTCCTCCCCTGGATGTGACTGCTGCTGCAAGAACCACAAGGGTGACGGCGAGGGCGAGAGCGGCACCTCATTTAACGAGCTCTCCACCTCCAGCTCTGAGAGCCAGTCAGAAGCCAGCTCTCCCCAGGGAACAGTCATCTGCGGCCCGGTCAGCCGCCAGTCACGCCCCCACGCCAACGTCCAAACCCTGGACAGGCCGCTGAAAAAGGGCCCCATCGCCATGCTCCAGCAGTCCGAACAGCGGCGTAAGAGTGACTTGTTGCGCACACTTACGGCGAGCTCCCGCGACACCAGCACGTGCAAGAAAAGGCCGGCAAAAGAGAAGCCGACGGTCGAGGAGGAGTTGGAGAAGTGCATTCAAGACTTCCAGAAGATCAAGATCCCAGAGAGGTTCCCCGAGAGGAAGTACATGTGGCAGGCCGACTTGCTGAGAAAGTACCGCCTCTGAGCCAGGAAACTGGACAGAGGGTGCAGACACATGAGGATCAGTTTACATGTTTTTTGATCATGACTTTTACAACAAAAGGGAGATAACACCTAACTCATTAGAATGCAGTTACTGGGGGTAAACATCACCTTCATCATGCCAGTAGGTTGAAAGTCCACACAGAAGCTAGTAAAAAGCATAAAAACCAGACTGTTCTCTTATTGACATAGTACGTATGTGTGTGTGTGTAGCTTAGGCCTACTGTATGTACTGTAAGTATGTGCCGTACTTGTTGAATGCTTCAGAGCCTTGAATAATGTATCCCTGAGGACCAATCCATGTGGGTGAAAGACTATGAACCGATCAACCAACTCAAGGCTTGCTAATGGCTACAATGGGGGTTACTGAGGGTTACTGGACTACACACACTGTCATCTGTCTTAATTTCCATGGAAATCCATCACCGGAGCCACAGTTTTAGTCCACAAAGACAGACTGATTTAGTATGTGAATGTGTGTGTTAATGTGAGTGTGTGAGTGTGTGTTCGCACCCAGGTGGCCTAGAGGTCATGAATAAATCTGCATCAGGATCCATTAATAATTCATGCTGTCCCGACAGTGCTCTCACTATAAATACTCCTAGAGCGCTCTGCTGCCAGGGTGGCGTAAACAGCTGGGTCAATTACCTAACTTTTGGACTATTTGGGGACTTTTGAAGCAGGGGGAGGTACAATTTCATCAGCAGCACAATTAATTTTCTTCTTCCAATATCAGTTATATTGCAAACGTACCCCAAGTGGATCAAACTACCCTGCATTGCATTGCTTTTTGCCGTGTTGGCTGGATGTGGAGCAATTACTAGGTTACTATGTGAAGGAGTGAAGGATTATATTTGATGGTCAAACAGTGGGGAAACACAGAGGTTCCATAAAGAAAAGTCATTATTTACCACAACTATACACGCACACTTTTCCATTTACATCATAGCCAGTTTGGCCAATAACTTTACCAAAATGAACACAACGCTCACATTCATTTCCACATAGAAGGCAATCAATTGTGAGGTAATTTAAACCATGCTCAACATGACACCTCCAGTAAATAGACAGAAGGGGACAAAATTACACAGACGGATGCTTTCTACCCGGACTGTTGACGTGGTGATTGATAGTTATTGATGAGAGGGTACGGTGAAAGAGCTGACAGATGTGGTTCTTGTTTACAGTAATTATTGAAGCCCCTGGGTAACTTAAAAAGACAAGCTGGTCATGTAGTTAGTGAAACTTAGCCATTATTCATGTATGCATTGATGTTATCCTGGTTCAGTTAGTGTGATGTATTGTGTTGTGGTTACAGAAACAACAAAGATGGCAGACATCTATTTTTAAAAGAGTACAATTCAAGAACACATTTTCAGTTCCCCAGTAGGTTGATTTTTTTTATTCATGTTGCAAGTTAGGTTGTTGACCACTGCAAAGGGCAAAAGCACACAGGCATTCAGTGATGTTGTAAATATGGCAAACGTTTGAAGATGATGAATGCCATTTAACGCAATCCTTGTCAACATGGTTCATTGTTTATTTAAACAGGTAGTATTACTGACATCACAATCTCTGTTTTAGGAGAGACGCATATAAAAGAGAGAACACATAGAAAAATTATTGGACGTATATTGTACAGCAGATTGTACAACTAAGGAAACAAATACATGATTCACTGAGAGTTTAAAATGAAAACAATATTTTATTAGCAACTTGTACTGTGAGGCGAGGGACAAATAAAAAGCATGATGTCCAAAGTACTGTGGAAGGAGGCTTCAATAACCTAATTATGTCTAATGTGTGGGATAAATATATTCAAGATATATCAGATATTCAAGTTTCCATATGGAGGAAGTAGCTGAAAACTGGTAAACAACTGCTTACAGAGACATGTTTGTTTGTCCCAGCATCATGTTATTTATGAATAGGGTGATAGACAGCTATGATGAAAGTTTGGGTTAGAAAGTTTAAAATATTGATGAATTGACTTGTACAGATGAAAAGTTCAGAAAGGCCGTCTTAGTAGTAGTAGTAGGACAATAAAAAAAGAGGACACAGTGGAAAGCATTTTAATGGAGAAACATAATTAAAGTTCTCAATATTTGTTGTTATTGCAGCTTATGAAAGTGTAGAGGAATGGGCTTCACATAGGTTTTTCACAGCACAAAGTTTAAAGTTAAATTAAAAGCACACATACTTATGCATATATAAAATATGCATATGTTATTGAAAGATCAGTTTATTTAAAAATTCCCCAAATAAAAAAATGTTCTATTATACTTATTTTTCTATCTAAAGGCCTTTAAATTAATAGATTGCCCTAATCCAATGCCCTTATGTTGCCCATATTATGTATTTCCTGTGAGAGAAGTGGTTCATGGGTAGTAAGATATTTGTAGTTATATATATTCAGTGGTGCCCATAGTCTGCTGTGGTTTATTATAGTATACATTAATATGGTTGCAATAGGTGCTAGATACAAACCAACCATTTTCCTCATGTCCATACAATGAATATGACATATTTTTCTACAATACTGGGATATTACATTTTCATTTTGAAGTAATTTATCTTATGAGCTGAAGCTGAGATATGTTAATGCTCACCACACAATATATGTAAATAAACACCACAAATCATACCTAACCAGAATAATGTATTATACTATCTGTAAATAACATGCAAATCCTTGAGGTGTGGCTACCGCGCTGTTTTTAGTGATGCAGTAGACTGACGCTAATGTAATACAGCAATTCTTGTTTTATCATTTAGAGTATTGGCCGATCAGGGACGAGGAAAACATAATACACACCTATAACATATTATAGCCTATATTTACCACTATAACAAATGATAAGCAACTTGCTTTCCGAGACAACATTGTCATAAACTGCTTGTCAGCATATTTGTCTGACAGAAGCAGTCACTGGTGACTAAGATGTTTCAGCAATGCTGAATTGAAATCAATAAATCTGAAGATGTATGTTCATGCCTTAAACAAACTATCTATCCCTGAAGAGTTTGTTACCGTACAGTGCAGTCAGAAAGTGTTGTGTTTTTTTTGTTGTTGTTTTGGTTCTGTACTCCAGGACATTGGATTTGAAATGAAACAACAACTATACAGTTAAAGTGCTGACTTTCAGCTTCTAACACTGTTTGGGGGTGTTTACATTCCCATTGGGTAAAAACGAAATAGTGTCAGATTCACAGCACGTTCCCCCCAATTTTTAGGACAATACAACAGAACAACAATTCTAAGGCAAGCCAACCAAGGAGTCTTTATGACCAAACACTGACCCAATCAGTCACTTGACCGCAATCCAACTGATCATCTGTTTTTACTGCTGAAGACCAGACTGAAGGTAAAAAGCCCCTAAACCAGCAGAAAGTGACGCCAGCTGCAGTATAGACCTGGCACAGTGGGCAGCATTGATTGCAAAGGAGTCACAAACCAAATATTCATTTTGACATTTCCCAATAAGTTAAAGCTGAGAATCAGAACTTAAACAAAACAGTCTCATGTGCTGGAGTTATGAGCCAACCCACAACAAAATGGACTGCACTATATAAAACTGTGTAGTGGTGTTGTATTCTCGGTTAGTGTTCCTGGTCTGAACCAAAGGAAAAAATGTCACATTTTGCACAAGTTTTTTGTTGTTGACTGGCATACAGCACAGTAAGTTCACAGTGGCCAGTTACAAACAACGAGGGCTTATGATTAAAAGTCAAAAGTGTATTCTGGTCTTCAAACAGCTTGTAAATACAGGAGGAAATAGCTGAATTTGAACATTAGGCCGGACAATAGTTTGCCTTTGGTTGATTATTGCTTTAAGCTTTCTGAGAACAGCATGCTGACTTAAGATACTGTATAACGATTTTTCATCATTTAATTATAAAATGTGTGTTTTCAGCTGCTGGTACAACTTTTGTCTGGTCAAATGATCCAACACAGTAAACAGTTTGAATAAACATTATTCATATGAAAGATGAACATCTCTGATTGTCAGGAGAGAATTGTTGCATAGCTTTTACCATATTTTTGTTTGTAAAATTAATTTTGACATCTGCAGTAGTTAGTTTAGTGCTGCTTTTATTCAGTCCAGCTTAAGCAAAGTGATTTTAGGGACTGTGTTTGCTTGACTCTGCCTGCCATTTTAAAAATGTGTTGGGTTTGTTTACTTTGAGATGATTCAACATCAAGGTCGGTCGGTCACGGAAATCTATCTGAGAGCATTTTCAAACACAGATTTGTCTTCAGACATGAGAAATGCTGTTGAACAGACACAGAGTGAAAATGCATACCAAGACACCCGGTGGCCTTCTAGAGTAGAATACAGCTGTTTTTGCACAATGTATGAAGTTATACAGAAACACAAACAAGTATTTGAAAAACAGATAAATCAATAATCACCTTACATGCACAACACAGTCACAAATACCGTGTCTGTCATGAGAGAGAAAGCTGACCAGTTTTCATCTTCAGAGCACATGTGATGATATTCAGTTCTTTGGGCCTGAAAAAAAAAAAAAAAAAAAAAAGATAATGTAAAACTTATTGAAAAAGAATGACTTCAATTTGGTTTGAAGTCAAATGTGATGTATATGAAAATGAGAGACTGAAGTGATGTTAAGTATGTGAATTAATGTTTTCTTGCAGTGCCCTTCTACAGATTTTCTTTCCTGAAGTTATGGTCATGCCCTGCAAATGAAGCCAATGTACATGACTGGAGGCCCTGTTATTTTCCTCCTGTCTTTGATAAGCCCGTGAACCACAAACAAAATTTTCACAAATCTTTTCTGATACCACCTGGCACATACTGTTTGAAACAAAAGGGCGTCTGTTTTTATGTCTGTTGTTCTGACACTGAAAAGGAAAAGAAAAAATGGTTCAGATACATTGTGAGCATGTTGGTATACAAAACATATAACAGATTTAACTTAGTCTGTTCTTGTGAAAAAGATTATGTCAAAAACTGATATTTAACAGAAAAAAAGAAAACTAGCAAAAAAAAGATTTAAAAAAAAAAAAAAAGATAAGCACAAATGTGTTGATAGTGTCTGCTGTTCCTCCACAGGTGTATAACATTATCAAATAAAAAGTCTGCAGTGTGACTGAGCTCCTGCAAAACAGAGTTATTCTCACCCCCGGCATATGAAAATAGTTCATGGAAATACTCGTTTCAGCATGAATCCTTCAGAAAATATTAAATAGTATTTTGGTAATTATAGAATTATTAAAACATGCCTATGAAATTATACATATATTAATGTCCAGAAACTAAATTAATGTTTTCTGTTAACAGCCAAACATCTGTGGTGAGAGTTACCCTGTATTCCAGGTGTTACAATGTCTACCTTTAGAGTTCAAATCATCTGAGAGTCTTTAGATACAAAGCATATAGTAATTTTGAAAATGTATGATGACAACAATAAACAAGACATTCTGTACAGCGACCTAAGACTTGCCTTTATTCCCAGTTCTCATCTGCCTTTGCTGTGGGGGTCAATAATCCTCTGGGGTCCACACATTATCAAGAAAGATAGTGAATCTTTAAAATTGATTATCAATATGAGATTAATATTTCAGAGACGAGTGAATCTGAAGATGAGCTGATCAGCGCCAACTCAGTTGCAAAACAGTATCACTCTCATTGTATCCAGACCTGGAACTACAACCGATCGATAATTGAGAATTATTAAATTTTTAAAGAGCGCCTCTATTGTAACCGGCTTTTTCTAGCCTTTACGGCACTCGTTCAGTGTTCCAGGAAAACACACCGACCAATTGCTACTCAGCCAATCAAATATGTGTGTTCCGATAAGCATGGCGGCTTCATTGATATATTCACACACAGGGGAGAGATGGGCGAGTGGGCGAGTAGTTTGAAATGTACACGAGTCGGAGAAGTTATTTCACATGGCGTTCTCCAGAAAGAGAAATGTGGACAGCGAGACCAGAGCCTTTAACCACGAATGGACAGACTCTTGTGTATATTCGTCCCATGGACAGTTCAAAACCAGTATGTCTCATATGTTCAGAGACCGTGGTAATTATTAAAAGCAGCAATGTGAAGCACCACTACGAGACAAAGCACAAACCTTTTGAGCAAATGTACCCACTCAAATAAGAAATGAAGGCACAGTGAATAAAAAAATCTATGAGCCCAATATGATCAGATTCAGGTTAAATCCACCGTTTCTCCCTTTCTACAATTTAGCCTTTGTATTCAGCTTCAGTAACGAGGAGTTATTAATAGCCCAACAATGATGTTGAGAGAGAAGAGAATAGAGCTGAAACAAGTGGTTTTAATAACCACAGATAAAGTCCTTGCACACAAATTTCTCTTTTTAGAAGATAGGAATATAATATCGTTGCTTTTTTGGTTGACATCACTTTACACCTGAATTAACTAAATTTAAAGCTGCAGGGCAAGGACAATTCAGTTATATAAAATGTTCAAGATAAAAATAAATGTCAAAAGCTTTCTGTTATGTAATTTATTCACCCTTATTTTACTTTAGACTTATTATATTATTATAAATGTATTTAACATTTATATATTATGTTATTATTTATGATTCACTCAATTCAATTAGAAAACTGACATGAAATATTGTTGAGATATTATTTAATTGAATTGTCTTTATTTTATTTCAGTTTTTGACAACATACAGATTAATACAACTGCTAGGCTATTTCAATATATATATATATATATATATATATATATATATATGGGATAGCGCAAGTTAGACCTTATTTGCAAGGAAATTTTCTCTAACTGGACCTTTTTGAATTTTAATTGAATACCCCTGTCCTAGTCCCTGCATCAATCAGGGTTTTACTTGACACAAGAAGTGTTCATATTTCATCACATTAGCCCAATACCCTGTTTACGTTCAAAATAAATTAAAACATATTTTGATTGTTTTTTAGTTTAGTGTGTGAAATAAAATATGAATAAATAAAAAAATTATATATGAATATTGACGTTGACAATAACATAAGGTGAGTTGTATGCTGTGGCCAGAATCAATCCCTATTGACTGTGTATATAATGTAGTGCTATATTGATATACTTTATTATAGCACTATATTTTCTCTCAAAACATTTTATCAGTGTCCAAATTCTGAAAATTCCCCAAAAGGTGCAAAAAAGTAATGTCCATGACATGAAAACTATATTTTGCTAACTGTGCCACGATGCAATAATCCTTATTTCAGACATGCAAATCAACAGTTGATGACACAAAAATAAAATTATTTAAAGTGCCTGAAATCTCAATTTAATGCTAGATATGTGAACTACTGACTGTTTACTATTGAGAGTAGTTAATGAGTGAACAAGAAAGTGTTTTTGAACACTGCAGTAGAGCCATATGTACAGCCCAGTATTATGTATTTTTTATACATAACATTTATGTCATTGGTTGAGCTTGGTGGGCTTATTTTTGTCACAGGATATGACAGAACTTGGATCCACAAGCAGACAGTCTAGATTAAACAAGTACATTTAAGAGCCATTTAAGAGGTTAGGTCAGGCTTACAGTCGGCAACAAGCCAACAGTGTGAAGAATGAGACAGAAACCAGCAGCTAAAGTGCAAAGGCCGGTTGGATAATCTGACAAACAAGTAAACTGCACTGTACTGAGAGGCTATTGAGGAAATGAGAGGCAGCTATGCAGGCAAGTGATTGGATAAGTTGAACTTCGGGTACTGTAAAGCTTGAATGAGTATACAATAAATAATTGTGATCTATTATTTTCTACTAACAGGAAATTAAGCAAGACATCAGCCAGAAGAGGAAAATAACTGTAATATGGGATAGGGACAAATGTGAGCCCTTTTGTTCTGTGAGTAAGCTGCAGAAATTCCCAGCATTCCAATAACAGGGAAATCAGAAATCATCAAAAATGTAAAGAGCAGACAAGAACAGGATACAAGAGGATGAAGTACTGTATGTAACAGAAATGTGTGTGGTCCTTTATTAAATGAAGGCCTGATTATGTTAAATATTGATTTAATTATAATAATTACATTTAGAAAATGTGAGTAATGCTATTTCCTATTCGGGGAAAGGCCTCTTCCGAAAATAATTGTTTCCCAAGATTCTGCCAATCGTCATACGAAACCTTCTCCACTTAAAGCACCTTCACTGATCATGCAGATGATGTCTATTAAAGTATTTAAGGGTACAGTTCCCATGGTGGCCACTAGGACCAGAGACTAATCAAACATAGAACATAAAAATGAAGCAGGAATGAAGACACACTTTCAAAAAGTCCATATTAACCAGAAAAAACTTGCCTCTAAGTCCTCTGACAAAACTTCAAGACAATTAAATCATCAATTTGGCTTTGGCATATGGAGAGAAATCAGCTATTTCTGTCCAACTGGCTCGTCCCCTGACAATACAGTTAATTATACTGATTTCAAAGTCACAATCGGGAAGAGAAAGTCTGGTTGTGAGGGAAGAATGCATCTTTCAAGTCCCTCTTTGTAGCTGCCAGCTCTCCGTGGAAGGGAAGAGGAGGGAGAGTATGCATGACAGGCTTAAAATAGCATCAGTGGGATCAGCTAGCTTCTCAAGATCAGACGATGGGGGCTACATGTAGCTCTTAGAGCTGGCCTGAGCCAGCAACGAATAGACTGATAAAACAAGAAATGAATGGATGTGGGGTGTGGATAGAAGTGTAAGGGAAAGGAGACAAAAGAGTGTTGAAAGAGGAAAAGGTATTAAATAAGGATTAAAGGTGAGAAAAGGGAGGGAAATGAGGCAGAGGCAATGGGAGAAGGGAGGGAGAGGTTAGAGGATGGACAAGATAAATGAAAAGTAAGCCAGGCAGATGGATGGAATAACGATTAAAGCGAGGAAAGGAAAAGGGAAGAAATAAAAATAAGTCCCAGGTATTGAGGATAAGAAAATACGCTTTGCAGGCAGAGAAGGAGCATAAAGACAACTCGATGCAGGTGTAGAGACAGGTGGAGGAGTAAGGAAGGAAATGAGCAGAAGAACAGCAGCAATGGGATTGAGGAGGAAATAAGAGATATGGGGGGGGCGAGGGATGGGGGGGCACAGAGCCTGCGTTAGCTGTCAGCATCCATCTCCAAGATAAGCGCTCCAGCAACATGATCTGTTTTCCAGCATTACAGATGAAAGCGAGCGCTCCTGCACTGCAATCAGTGTGTATCGCCATTGTTGCCACTCGTCGGGATAATTTTCTCAACAACACGGCTGAATGATGCACGCTGCCAGCCATTGTGGAGCGAACAATGGTACAAGCCTTTGTGCACAATAGGCTGATCCTGCATTAACTGTGTCCTGGAGCCACTATCCCATTGACAAGATTAGTAAAAGGACATTTAATGCGTTATCTCTTTTTCTCTGTGAACTGAACCGAGCCAAACATGAGTTGAGGTCCTGCTGTGCAATGAAAGTAACATAATAGATACAGCAAGCTTTTTAATATACAGTACAGAAGTCCTGTCAGCAAAGGGCTAACACGCAGGATGTTTTGTGAGATGTGAGAGCTGCTGAGCTACATGACTTTGAAATGTAGTCAGTTACTGAATACAAATTTCATGGACATTTTTGTAACTAGTAACGGAATCCATGGGATTACAATATAAAATGTGATCTCATCTGAATACTTTTATTTAAAAATCAAACATTTATACTAAACTTATACTATAGCCGTTTCTTTTTTTGTTTTTTATTGCTGCTGCTTTTCAATCAAAGGCCACATGGAGGACCTATGCTCTTGTTACGCAAGAGAAGCACTTACTCAAAATTCAGACCAGACTACATTGGATAAAATCAGCAATTAGTTTACGGTTACATTGTCTAGGATTACATCTTTAAAATATATGTTTAGTCCAGCATATATTTTTAAGAATAATTTGATTTGACCAATTCTAAATGCTAATCTCACACTGACTAAAAGCCAGACAGCAGTCTGAGACTGTAACACTGATTAATAGGGGATGGTCATTAATACAAGCACTGTGATTAACTGTACTATGCATGGCAAGTCTTGAAAACAAATACAGTAGCACACATAAGTATAGTCTTCTCTTGTGTCAAAATTTAATTTTACCTTCAGTGTGTATGTTTTCTTCAAATAAAAGCCACAGACTTTGAATATCAACAACAACAACCGGCCCCTTTCTTATCTCAGATAAAAAAAAAACATGTCTTGAGTTGCTCCTTGGCTTTCTGTCCAAACACCCACCATAGGGAAGTGTACTGATAACCTCAGCTTGATAGAGCAGCTAATACAGCGGTTTAAAAACTTACCCTTACCCTGTTATTTTTAAATGTGCCAATACGAACAAAAACACTGTCCTCCCATTTTGCTTTCCTCTTTCTCAGCCTGCCAGCTGCACTGTCAATCAAACAAGTACATTAACATGCCAATTTCATTTCTTTAAATAATATAACAGCTTTTAAAAATTCACTTTAAAACCCTTTTGACATTATATTTAATTATAAAACGGGATGACCTATTGTGATACCTGTTGGACTTTGTGACCACCATCAACGATTTGATGAGGGAGTCCCTGTTTTAATTGCATCTCTTGTTTTATTAAGACGCACACAATTATACACATTTACGCACAAGCTGACTGGCGATGGCGAACACATTGCTGCCGTCGGTTCCACACTATTCTTAGTTGGTGGCAGTTGCTCTGCACCATGAAAAGGCAGGGAAGAACATGGATGTAAACAAAGCAAGTTTCCAAACATTACATTAATCAGCATAAGCCATCAACAAATCTTTTATGACAAAAGAAACACATCCAACATTTTTGTTGAGTCTTAATGATTCGCACAATGCGTTTTGGTTAGAAACAGCGAATGCAAATAATACAGTGTTTGTTTACAAGAAAACTCCACAGGGAGCCTTTATTATGCCTTTTATGTCTACTGCAAGATTTCGGTTTATTATTGTATGTTTCATTATCTCTGGTATTCCACAGTCCCCGGTTATTGATTTGAGATATGTGAATTAATTTCTTTGGTACATATTCATGAGTGATATTTTTAGCTCTGATTAACTACAGACTGTAAAATGCACTCTTGTGTAAGTCTGTAGCTGAAGACCGTGATAATTTCATAAGCCATTTTTAAATTATGGTGTGTTCTTTTATCTGCTAGTTTCCTCTCCTTCCCTCACTACCACTTGTATCCTACAAGGACGTATCTCAGGGAAACACATGGGGAAAGAAAGAGGAAACAGAAGTGAACAGAATAGACAGATAACAGCAACGTATGACAGTTTGCCAAATACTGTAGAGCTCCTTTTGCTGTTCTTGTAGTTTGGAGATTTCACTTTTAGTTGAAGCATTGCTTACACATCTGAGAGCTCTCTATACAGTAAAGCAGTGTTGAACTTAAACTGTAAATGTTAAAAGAGGCAACATAATTGTAAGAGTAGGATAGGCATGTATGTTAATAAAGAAAATCCATTTTAGTTAGTTATAATAATTTATCAATCTAAAACAGAATTATAATTATTAATTATTTTTAAAAGGGTATTTCTTTTAGTTTTTGAATGCATCATTTAAATTAACATTTGATTAATCAATGTATTGACTTAGTATAGCTGAACATTTAAAAAGTCTGTTATTTCAGTGGCACACTCCATACTGCATAATGTATCAGTCAAATGTAATGTGCAACCTTTAATAACATGTTAATATAAAAATGTCTAAAAGCCATACTTTAAAGCATTAAGTCTGTAATGAGAGTAACACTGGCATTATACGTTATGATGTGGCTGATCATTTGCATTAATTGAAATGCTTTACCTGTGAATATAAAGTACTTCTAACGTTTCTCAAAACTGATTTTCTGATTGTCTTTAGGATCCTTTATGCCTGTTTATACAGAGTGTTGTCGCAAATGAAGGGAAGGCCATTTCCAGTCTGAAGAGTCGCAACCCCAGTCCATTAGTCTGCTGTTGTTCATACTGATGTGCTAATTATAGGGTGAGATGTGAAAATGTTAAATGTATCTGCAGTGCTGGTGTTGTGTGAATGAAAGAGGATTTATTTTTGTCTTGGGTGTGCCGAGTGATGAGAAAGAGATGGAGGTTTTCTTCGGGGGCTTGATGAATCTCTCTGTGCTTCGTTCTTCATCTTCCTCCCACCTCACTGTGTATATAGTGATCTTGAATTGAGTTAGCCAAAATCAATGGATACTTGAATTTACAACTTTATTTGACAAAAATTAAGATATTAAGATAAGATAAGATGCTCTAAGTCTTGCTTGCATTCAGGTTTGTATTTCATTGTTTGAATGCTTTTTTGAATGTTGAGAAGATGTAAATCAAATTTGATGACTTCTATTCCTTTAACCTGGATGGCAGGGCTACAGTTAAGAAATAAGCCACTGTGAGAGTGCACAGTAATTTATTCAGTCATACTACAAACCACTATCTATTTATATCTCATTGTTGACCTGGTGTATTTTTAGATATGTTGACTCACAATATTTGGCTGCCTTTACTGTCAACAGCTTGTGTATCTTCACTGCTGATGCCGGATCAACGAAGCCAATCAGCTCATGACAGCTCAATTGGGACAACGTGTCATTAGCGTTCTTTGAAGGCCTTGGATATTGGACCACATTGTTATTCCACAGAATGTGTTCTATTATACCAGCCCAAGACAGAACGCCAAATTCACAAGTGCCAAAACCAAATTAAAAAACTAAAATCAGCCGCCATTTCTGCTGTGCTTTTGTTAGCTGTAACTTCAGCTTCAACCTCATTAATTTGAACAATAAAATAAATCCTCAAAAGCAGTTTGTATACAAAACAAAAAACGTATTTTATATAAATACACAAACATAGTCTGCCTTTATGCATACACCATCAGGGGGGGGGGAGAAGGAGGCGGGGAGGTAGCACTACGTGTGAGACATTCATTTTGCACCACATTGTAATATTTAATGTGTTAATTAAAGTGCCCTGTGGGAATACGATCTAACATGCTTCATCAACTTGATGCAAAATCTTTATATCTCTTAAGTCAGCAAGAGTGAAAACTTGTGTTTCTGTGTGTGTAGCCATTACTGTGTATGTGCGTTATCATATTATACATATAATGTTAGTTTTAGATGTCGTGACCAGGCCCTGTTAGCTACGCTACAAGGCTGTGACTATTTCTGTAACACTGATTAATAGGGGATGGTCATTAATACAAGCACTGTGATTAACTGTACTATGCATGGCAAGTCTTGAAAACAAATACAGTAGCACACATAAGTATAGTCTTCTCTTGTGTCAAAATTTAATTTTACCTTCAGTGTGTATGTTTTCTTCAAAATGTCTTTAATTTGATGTGTACTGAAGTGTCAGGACCAGCTGTTTAGCATTAGCTTCAGTGCATAGCAGGGTACAGTATGCGGTTTAGATGACCCTCTTAAGTCTGGTGTGTTGATCACTTGCTGAATCATTCTGGTCTAGCCCTGTTTCGTTGCACTGCAGCACTGCAGGGATGTTCGGCTGTTCCACAGTAAAGAGTGTAAGACAAAGGACATTGTCAATAGCTGTTTACAAAACTGTTTGCTCTACATTGGAAGCCAATTACAGCTGCCATTTTTGAATAACCTGAGCCATCGTCACACCTAAATATATAAAGGACATGCTCACACGAATTGAGTTTCCAGTGTACCAAAGTTTTTGAGACAGCCCAAACATGGATTTAGATATTGGAGGATTTAGGGAAAGCTTGTTACCTGCAAACCATACAGTAAGTCAGTTATTTCCACATCCTCTGGAGAGCCTACTGACACAGGTGTCATTCTCACTAAGTAATAAGTAGTAAGGAGCTTTATCATCTGCAAACATATCGATTGGGCACTTAGTCAGCAGTTGGGAGGTCATTCATGTATGCAGAACAATAAAGGTCCAAGTACATTTACCTGTGAGATACATGTTATGGCTGAACAGGTAATTTTGGAAATTAACATACAGACAGTTTTATTTTGAAGACTTAAACCACTTTATAAAGTCAAGTGCAACATTTCATGATTTTCAAATAATGGGAGATCATCCTTGTTCTAGTTTGCACAATTGTGATAAACCTTTCTGACGTTATCGACATTGTTTCTGAAGATACATCAGAAGAACCAATCATTGAGAGACTCGCCAGGGGAAAAACAACAACAATAAACACTAATATAAAGAGAGCAGTCCTGTAGTGTACAGGGTACTGATGGGCAAATCAATACCTTTCAGAGAAGAGATATAGAAAATAGAGGCTGGTGGAAAAAGTTGATCACAAGGGGAAATAAACTGGATATTTGATTGACTCGTGAGACAAAGGGTAGTAACTGTAAATGCAAAATGTTTTTTTTTAAAGCAGCTACAACTAATGAGGCCATTACTCCCCAAAATAGGAAAGTGTTGAAAGAATTGAAAAAATTACATTTGTATTATCGATGACATCGATGTGCTCATTAATTTAACAGCAAACTGCACATTGAATTGATGGCAGTGCTAGATTAAAGGTAAAATGGTCACCAAATCTTTGGAAATTATTTTCTGAGGGCCATCTAACTATTTTGGAGACCAAAGTTCATGTTGCCAAGACAACTGCTTCGGCACCAGGGTTTCGGACATACAAGCTGACAAACCAAATGGCATTGCCAGCATTGCTGTAGGTAGACCATGTTTCTAGCAGGGCATATGTGCATCTGCAGTTTACAAATGTCCATGTCTGCTTTTCGTTACAATTTGAGACCAAAGTTCCAGTGTTAAAAAGACTTACACATATTGCCTTTAGCAATTATTATTTCAAAGTGTGAAGCCTGAAAGCCAACATGTTACAGCGACAAAGAAGTAATAGAGAGAGCCTGACTAGAGAATTCTGGAAACAGCCTTTTCTTTATGTGGATACCTGTTAACCGCTGCCAAGGAGGCCACTCGTGATTTTAATAGTGGCGAACACTGGAGCCTGCCAACATGGAAGTACAGTTATTATCATGTATGAAGCCTGAAAGCTGAGTGTGGATCTGTGGAGCGCAAGAGGGGCCTCTGTTAGGTTGGCAAGGTGAGTGCTGTTGAGATTAAGAGATGCTCAAATCCCCAAGCATCGAACCAGGGTCAGCAGCTCAGGGCAGACAGGTGCAAGCAGACAAATGAGTTACTTCTTCATGCGTAGAGCTCATTAGTCAAGCTGGTTCCCTAACCTGTAATACAGTGGTGTGAAATCCAAAATTAATGTCAGCTCAAATCCTTACAAACTCTATTCACAGCATGAAGGCAAGTTTTTCGACACTAAGACTTAAATCCAATTATTAAGATATTGAAGGACCAGAGGGGACCATGATATTGCTAGTGAAATAGTTAAGATCATGATGCTGCATTGGTTCTTCCATTGTGAACACACACAAAGTAACTTTTTTTACTATATAGCATTCAAGAGCTATACTTGCACTTTTTATAGCTGCAAAGCAAAGTTCAAGGGCGCAGGGCTTTTTTTCAACATTTGGGGGGACACACATATCAAGTATGGGGTTTGAGGGTCTTCCCCCAAGACAATTTTAGCGTGAAACACTTAATTTTCTGTATTCAGGTGAATTTGCATCCATTTATGGTGGAAATGACATGGTACATCCTACTTGATCCGTACATAGTTGCTTAATCTCCTTTCCGTTTTATTTTTGAGGTTACAATAAGGTACGCAAAACCCTGAGGACCAATGAGCAAGGAATTAGTTAGAAGGTACCTGGTAATTTAATCAGGTCAATATTTAGTAGTTCCAGATTTACAATAAGTAGATTTTGAGTTATTTGAAAACAGTCTCAGAGATGTTGAGAGGCTCCTATATAAATAAACCATCATGTAATGATTCAATTTTGTTTGCTGTTTCTAATCGTGAATTGTCTTTGCTATTGTTAATAAGATGTTTTGAAAAGTTTACAAGCAATATGATTTTAAAATAAGACTCAATCTGCATTATATAAGTGCAGGGTTGTTAGAGACTCAAGGTATGTAGGATTTCTCTTGGCCATAGTCAACTTTAATGGTTCTGAATCTAAAAGAAATATGGTATTTGTCTTAAAAATTGCTTTTATGTGTAGCCTAAAAATAAAAATCCCCCCCCCCCCAAAAAAATGGGAATACCAAGGATATTACCTTTTTGTTCGAAATGGCAGCCCTACCATCCGTCCATCAATACATTACTGAATCGCGTCTGCAAGCTGTCAGTAGATCGGTTTCATCTCCACAGAGGCGCTAAAATAATAGAAATGGGCATTGCTTTTCATTCAGTTGTGATTTGTATGTTATTAAAAGTTAATATTAACACAGTGAATGTAATAGAAAGTCTTGCAGTGCCTTTATAATGAGCTTATATGTACTAAATTTAGAGGGAGTCTGACACTAGTTGTAATAACGAAGGAAATGCTTGTATTGTTTAACCTGGCAGATATGATTAGCATAATTTGGGAAAATATCCTCATGGCTTGCGTTAGCTTGCACATACTGTGGTATTTGATTTGTGTCATTCATCACGCTGCACAATCAAAACCTTCACCGAACTATCTGCAGTGTGTGTACTTCTGCACTTCAGTTAAAACAAACACTAAGGCATATTTGCAAATGTTGAATCCTCTGTGTTTTCTGATATGGAAAGGAAATCAAGGACAGAGAGCCGCAACAGGATTACTCGGAGATGGCAGTCAAATCCTTTTACCAAGAAGGTATTAGCAGGCAACAAAGAAATAGCAGAACAGTGTAAAGGCATTTTCCACGCAATATTCTGACTGTAAAATATCCTATAAAAGAACCACGCTCAGAATCCCTGGAACTGAAAGTGGAAAATGTTTCATTTGGTTGGAAAGAAAGGTGCTTTCAGAATTGGTATTTGAAAATCGAAACTGTCTAAGCTGTCCATGTTTTAAACAGTTTGACAGAGATGTAATAAACAGACAAACTGCTTTATTGTTTTCTATCTTTTTGGATAATTTCAGACCAAAACTGAACCTCAGTTCTTTTGACATTTAAAATAGCATTGTGTTTCAATTTGAATATAGAGAAGTCTGGACCTCCATGGTGCCACACAGTTCAGCCCTCAGATTCACCAATTATGTTCATTCCATTTAGTGATTTCACTGAGGAAGCTGGCAGAAAAAAGGAAGCCTTTAAGCAACCCAAGGCCGCTCCAACGTGTGATGCGTTCATGCTGCTACTGGGTGACAAATAGGACATAATAGCTTAGTTTACTGTGGCAGAGATCTTGCTTTCATCCATCCAATTAAATTGGCTCAGTCATTACAGGAATGAGATGTAATAGAGGTTAGATGCATCTGCACAAAATCCAGCCAATCACATTTAATATATTCAGTGATTAGGTCTGTACCCTAAAGAGACAGCAATGGATGGGCCAGGCACTTCTGTTGACAAGGCGTCATTTTTACAGGAGAAATATTCTAACAAGGCACAACCCTATGATCTCCATCTGAACGCCTGGGTTGCTGCCGTGACATCATTGTCTCGACTCTGACTCCATTTCAAGCCATCACAGAGGAAGTTCCAATCTTTCTGCTCCAACAAATCAACTGCTTTCAACTATTGTTAGAGACTAATGCACCATGCCACAGAGAGAATAGCCCCTTTATACAGCTCTCTATAAATAACCTTCTACTTAATCTATCCAATATTTCATAGATTTATTTCAGACTACTGCAGTGACTGATATTAACATGCATATTTCTTGGCCTCCGTTATTGCTACATGCAGTTTTCTCGAGAGCCACTCATCCAAACAACACTCGACATTGCACTCCCTTGGGTTCCTTGGATGTATCCCCTGCGAATAATCCACTAGTCGTCTACTTTTTGAGAGAAGTCAGTGACTACCAAAAGGCAGCAGTCGTAAATGCCCTAGTACCAAACAAGCCGTTCGCTGTGAAATAGTTAATAGGGGTTCCCTCACAATATACTACATGTAGATCTCAAGAGCTTACACTTGACACTACACTACTTTGGGTCCTCGGCAATACACCCGCCAAAAGTGAAATTGATCTGATAACAGTTGTCGATTCAAAGTAAAGACATAAAGACAGAGACTCCTTCAATTTTAGTGAGATAGATCTGCTTTAAACCAGCCGGCAAAGTCTGGGGAAGGCAGTGCACGGTCCACTCACCAGTCACATTTAGCCTTTACCTGCTTGAAGATTAGGTATAAGACAAGCAATGGGAATTATGGTAACTAGCTACAGGCTACTGTAGCCGTCATAATTGTAAATGCTGCTTCGAAGCTTTTGTCATACGGAAGTGCCCGTGGTTTCATCTCTCAGCCCCAACTGCCCACTACTTTTTCGCCAGCATTTTTCAAAATGATGCATTGGCTGGACTTAGGCTCAGACCTCGGGGTGAAGTTACACATTAAAGCACCATGAGCCCTGGGGCTCCGACTTTTCCAAGGCCCTTCCCCACTTCCCCAAGCTATTACGACTGTTGCAGCATTAAATACAAGTCACAAAATCATTATAAGCCCTTAGTGTAGCATACAACACAGAAATTCCATCACCACAAAGGTACAGGCTGGCTCACTGTGGACCAACATTCATCTCACTCATACATATTGCATGCATATGCACGCTCACACCAACACCCACGCATGAAGAGGGAGAAAGATAGAGTCTATGTTACAGTGTAAATGGAGAGCCCTCTTCTAATTCTGAGCGTCAGTTGCCTCTCAAAGTTCAATCAGTCAGTCAGTCAGTCAGTCAGTCAGTCAGACAATCAGTTGTGTCGGAGTAGAAAACCCTTGTGCCATTATGCGAGGAGTATCCTGTTGCTCGCCCGGCAGTGCAGAGCCCTCTGTCCCGTTCTCATTCAGTCAGGAGCACCATACTGAGCCAATTGTTTCTGTAATAATGGCTTGCAGTTTTTCCCAAAAAAATCTTATTTCAGATCCCTATATATTCCCCTACCTGCCATCAGAAAGTAGGACATATTTTTGCTCTGTTGTACAGAAAATGGAACACAAAAAGATGAACGGTGGAGTGTATGGCGTTTGGCAGCGGGTGACAAATACATTATTGCTTTGCGCACAGCGGCAAACAATCCAAGTGCTGCTTTAGAGAGTGAGCTGTCACAGTCCCCGCACTCAGACAGCATTACACCATAAATATCAATAAAAGAGAGAAAGTGAGATGTCCTCAGGGAGACTTCGGCGAAGTACATGAATTAGAAATGTCACCAATACGTTTCGGGTAAGGAGAGCAAGTCTACAGCATGGCTCTAAATTCATTCCAGCACAAAACAAATTTTACCTTAAGGGTGATAACATCACATGATAGCAGGCTGTGGACTCCCATCAGCCGTAACGGGAACAACTGGATAACCATCTATCAAAAGCCAATACACAAATTATAAAAAAAATTAAATAAAAAAAACAATATCAATACAAACTGATGTCGCAAAAAAAGAGCATTCCTATAGTACCCTTCATACCCTTGTAAAGGGCAAGAATTTGAAGGGATTAATCAATTATCAAAACAGTTGAACATTTTTTATCTTTATCTTAGATTTACAGCAAAGTGGTTATTTCACCACCCTGCATATTTTCCTGTTATCATTAATAGTAATTAATTAGATAAAATAAAATAAAAAACATTGCTTGAATAATGTTGAGAAAAATGATTGCATCGTTTGAATGTACTTACAAATGTATGTATCAACCTGGAATAAAGAAGTGATGGGTAACAGAGCACTGGCAAAATTAAAATATATTATCATATTCTGGATTATCTACTGTGTCTACAGTACTGTACCTTAGCTCAACTGACAGTGAGTGCTCATACACAACTCAAATGCAGATGCTATACAAAGAAATTATTATTAGTTTGTGTTTTTGGTAGATTTTTAATAAAAAATGGAAACTCTAACGCCACCGCCTATGGTCAGGCATATGCAGGAATGTATCATCCTTACATTCACTGACTCAGGCTTTAATTAACAGCATGTTAGCAGGGTTTTCCAACATTTCTAATGGGTTCAAATGCATCTTTACTCGTACCAATTGAGAAGTGTTTGAACTTGAAGGCCTTATAAATTAGCTTAGTTATTTCCTCTGAGGCATGAAATAAATAGGCATTATGAGCCACACCTGGCAAGACAGATGACCCAGAGAGGGCTGGAAGCCTTTCATCCCCTTCTGCTGACTTCATGTTTCAGATGGAGCAATGATGATATGTCAGATGATGCCTCACTGAGAGGGGGGCGAAACTAAACGTATACCTGTTAGGCTGTTGAGATGATGACTGATGTGTCCTCTTTTTGACTTGCCATGCTGTGCTATTGTTGAAAAAAAAAAAGAAACTGAAAAAAAGATGAACTATTAAGCTGTCTGGTTGTTGTTTTTTGACAAGATGTAAAAGCAACTCATCATTCCTGATACATCTTTTTATTTCTTTTGCATGTGTAGCCTTGTTTCGTTTTCCTACTCTAACTATCAACATCTGTTAAATACAGTGGGCCGATATGATGTTATGTACTCTGACCTATTTCTCCTTATTTTCTCAGTAGTTACTGATTTAGTCGCTGTCCACAGTAAGAGAGATAGCCACAGACCTCCTGATCTTTGCACATTACTGTGCTGAACTCGAGGGCTTTTTCTCACTCCTTTCCTTTTCATAAGATTCCTCCTCTGGCGAACAAGTCATTTATTAAGCTCTGTTCAGTCTCCCACTGGGAAAGTACGCCAAACACCTCCCGACCTGCACCTCATTTAATCTCGATGGGTTCCGCTCTTAAAAAGAGCCTGGGAATCTTAGAGTCGTAACAAAGATGGTGCGCATAGCTAGACCGCCATTTATTATTAGCATTAGAGAAACACCTTTCTGACCTGCAGCCTGATTTTGCTTTACAGCCTAGGAATAACAATCACCAACAATTTGCAGTTGGAAAAAACTGGCGCTCAAGTGAACAATGCTAAATATAAAAATAGCATAATTCTGTTGTCATAGGAAGAAAAAAACAGGTGGGACCAGTGTTTTCTCTCTAATAGACATATTTTTCATTTGAAGATTATCCCTGCAGTGGTTTAATGTGCTGTCTGACTACTCAATACTTTTTCCTTCTGCCTAAGGCAATGCACTGTAAATGTTTGCCTCTGTGTTTCTATTGAAGGTGTAGTAGGTTGTGTTTGACCACTGCTGCTCTGCATATTGAAAGATAACATAAAAGAGTTTGTACATTTGGTTGCTGAGAGATTGTGGATTTCATCCTTGAAATATTAGTCTCCTCAAATGTTGATAATAATAACTCAATCTAACAAGCATTGTTTAACTATTATGTGCCTGTATAAATGCGGAGACCCTTTGACATTTGGAATACTTTGTATATTTGATGATAAACCCAGTTGGAGGCTAAGTTATTTGGCAATAGGCAAAACACATGTTTACTTGAAAACACTAAGCTAGATATGTCATTTAGTTCTCTACTGATATAATACTCAGCCACTTCAATTGATGTGTAGCAGCCAGTTTTTGGCACCAAGGTGTGTAATTATCTATTTTAGCTGCCCGGGATAGACAAATCAAGACAGCACCAGCCATCTGGCTGCATGAGAACTCAAGTCTCTGCTGGCAGAAACACAAATGTGCTTTCTCCCACCCTGTTCAAACACCCACCATAAAAACCTCCAGTGTTCTTGTTTTACAGATTGCGTATTTGTCATGGTCACTTGGACGCTGTCTCAGTGATTTTGTGTGCTCCTTTTTTCCAGCTGCCAGTCAAATGTTTTTAGCTAACATTCCAATAAAAATCCACTTAAAATATTGATAGAAATGATCGTATAATGTTTTCAGTTGATTTAATGACACAGTTACTATCACTGTCAGAGTGGAGATGTTTTCTCTCTGTAGTGTTACCTGTTAAACAATCTGCATTGAGTATTCATATACAGTGCGTGGTATTTATACTGTGGTCTGTGTCCTTCTTATACGCGCAAGGCCGATTTATACCGGCGGAATGCGTTTGTCTTATCACTGGAATAAATTTATTAGGCTCAATGTTTCAGGTTAAACTTGAATTATATAACTCATCAAACCCGACACTGAATGGAATTATGTAAAAAGTGTTTTGTTTCTCCAGTTCTCTCTGACTTTGATTGTATCCATAACAAAAGTTATTGAGGGATATAACAGATCAAGAAAAGGCAATTCTTTCTAATAAATGAAGAAAGTTGTTTGTGGTAATTTTGTTGTTCAGACCTACAATGAACATATATTTTAACCAGCTGGTTAATCAGAAAACAAATCCAACATATAACTTGAGTTTAATCTGTGATCTGTCTTCACTCTGGTATGAAACTCCAGTGATCAGTCCGATCAGCTGCAGCGTCCAATCAAATAACAATAAGGGGGCGTGTCCAGCGTTAAAACACTTCCTGGAAGGCTGCTCTCGTGCATCCTCGCTCATGGCTCCTCAAAGATCTCTTCTCGCTCCTCGCTCCTCAGAGCAGAAATAAGAGCTTTGGGACAGAAGTCAATATGGCGGCTCAGAACAACTTCCGGTTCAAGCGAGGACCGAGGAGCGAGGAAATGACAAATAAGAGACTTGGGATGTACCCACTAACTCATTCTTGAAACTGCTATAATGTATGTTGCTCCTTTGAGCATAGCAGCAAGCCAGTTAGCCGAGACAAGAGCCACACTGACCTTAAGTGACCTTGTAACAAAGCCCCCTGCACAGCATTTAAGCAAAACACAACAACCACCACCAAATAAACTAATTTCGTAGTGTGTAATTGAAAAAAAAGACTTGATCATTGGGGGATATGCATAGGTCATAGCTATCTTTAGTTGAGACTGAAGGCCCATTGCATTTGTTATCTGTGTGAAACAGGGCCAGATGGGGCCTAACCTTGGCTCATTCCCTGCTGGGCATTCATCTTAGCTCTAATTAGCTGCTTTTAGAAGTTTGCTATATCGCTCTGGACACGGACACCACTGCCTCCCACACCTTTGCTCACAGCGGAGTCTGTGTCATGTTCGGAATAAGAAATTAATTAAATTAATTGATTAAAGGGAATGTGAATGGATGTGATTGACATGCATTAAACTGTTAAAAAGGAAGGCATGATTTAATATGTAAGTCAATGAAACCCAAGAGTATGTTTAGGTCATACTGTACAGTGGTCTTTTTTCCAGGTTTTACAAGAAAAGTTACCAGTATACTGTTACGTACTTCTATACAATGTAAGTCAATTCAACCTGTATTACCTTCGTATAAAACCTTGTATTACGTTCAATGAGATTATTAAAATCTGTCTTTATACAATATCTGTGCATGGCAACTAGGGTACGGTATAGGAAAGATTGGAAGTAAGTTATGGCGAAGGGAAATATTGTGTTTGTGGTTTATAATGATGCATAAAGGGCACACTGCTTGCTGTAAGGGCAGTAAATGTTGTCATCGGATGTAAATTGTGAGGTGTGGATTAAAGCAATATTACCGTAATTCCTGCAGATACTGCGCTGCAATACAATGCCTGCAATAGCTTCTGTTAAACTTTTTAGTGTTCAGTTTTTGCTGACATGTCAACTTTCTGGTAACTTCTGTGATTTTGTCAGTGGACAGCGTCCTTTAGGAACAGATGTACTGTTTCAATAATGTCTTGAAGAGCTGTGTGAGATAATCTCCTTTTCTATAACATATTGAGCTCCTTTCTCATTAGGACTACTGGATCTGTGGAAGATTTTCTACTGTAACTTATTACAAAAAAAGGCATCTTTAAGCACAATGCATTCCAATATCACACTTTCTCAACGTGCAGCCTCAAAAATTGCAATGGAGTTGACACAGTGTCAACAAACAAATAAACAGGATTTACTAGAAGCCAACTGTATTAGAAGCAGTAGATTATCTATTGGCTGTTGTATTGCAAGGTTTAGATTGGTCAGGTGCACCTAATAATGTCAATTTGAGTTACCTGAAATAGTATTTTAAGACGAAAGAGATACGGAGGCCGATACAATTGTTCCATTAATGATATGGGCATTCTAACACACATACATGAAGCCAAGAAGGTATGACAGGAAACTATATTAGAAATTTTAAAAGACAAAAATCTAACTACGGACTCACTTAATGATATAATCACATTTTCCTGCTTCTTTTCTCATGTTAAGTCTGACCTTTTCACTCAGAATCACTTGATTTACCTAAAAAAAAGCACAAACTGTTTCAATACTGCCACTGCCATCAGCTGAGGCAGTATTGATCGTCATTTCTGCAGCTGATGAAGGATTATAGATCTGATAGGTTTTAGCCCTCGGACAAGCAAGACATGACAAGGTATTCTGTTAACACGGAGAAATCCTTTACAACATTCAATTGGACACCACCCTCCCTCTCTATCTCAGTCCTTCCATCCATCATCCCTCCTTTCATTCTGTCCCTCGTTTTCTTGCTCCCGCAACTCATTCCCTGCATCTGTATCTCCCCCATCCTCTCTATCTTCTTTTTTCCCCCTTCCTTCCCTTTCTTCTCTTTTCTGTTAGTGCCCTTCGGTCATCATTTCCTCCCCTCCATCACCTCAGTCTTCTTGCTTTTTCCCACCTCTCTTTTCTTTATTTTCCAGATCTTTTCTTTTTCTTTCTCCATTGAGCATAAAACAGCTGCCACCTCAAAAATCTGAAACCTGGTGTAAAATCCATGGAGTTGACCTCTTACCTAATGTATTTTTGATACAGTGACATTTACATAGCAGCTCTTGAAATAAACAATCAAAAGCAGTTTGTAATATCTCACCTGTCTCAGGTTGAAATGAGGAAGGAAAATTACTATGTATTGTACATGTATTTTCATATAAACAATATGTGCATGTCTGTAGAAAGTATTGTAATTTCCTTGGTATGGTGAAGGAAAGCGTAATGAAGGCGATGTCCTTGCATTAGAAATATGGCGAACAACATGGGCGCATCAGGGAGCGAGAGAGAAAAAGACTGGTTGTCATTTCATCTCTCCAGGATGCAGATGAGACAAACAAAACAATGCCTGGCTCATGTGTTGCAAGAAAGAGAAACCAGTAAATGTTTGTCATTTCAACCGGGACTGGATTGGTCATTGATCCATAACCTACAATAAGTCGTAAAATACATCCTTAAGAGAATAGTTTTCGTGTGAATGAAATTTGGGTGTATGTGCGAAGTGTACAAAAAGGGTTTTGCTGCAAAACTCCCACGTAGACTTCATGTTGACTGAAAGTGAGGCAAAAATATCAATTATTAATGATGTTAAGAAAAAAAGCAAGATTATGCTTCTTTTTTTTACATTATTTTTTGTTTGTACACTACGAAAACTACAAAAACTAAATGTAATTGTTACTTTAAACACTCTCAAGAATTATCTCAATAATTGTCTGTCATGTTGTCTCCTGACTGGGAGATGAGATGTAAAACAAATTCCTTTAACAGCCAATCCTGAGCAAATTCCAACAGCCATCAAATATAGATCCCATATATTCTATGACATTTACACAGGGAAACTTTCAGCGTTATTACAGGTTGGTCCAAAGGTGAGAAAATCTCAAACCACTGCGATGTTTGTATTCTACTCTTCATTGAGGCTGCTGTTCACTTAAACCAGAGCAGCTGTGCTTACAGTAAAGCCACTTTTCAGTCCGATCCATCAATGCTGATCCAGACCGAGTTGTGCAACTATTAACTAATTAACTAATAACCTTTGATTGATGTGAGATGTTTGGGGCAATACAGTGAGACAAATATAATAGCCGTCTCAGGTTGTATGCCTCTGCAAACTGCTGTCCAAAATGTCATGACTTCATACCATCCCATTTTCATTTGTGTGATATTTTCTTAATCCGCAAATAACTTCTTGAGTTATGTCCACCAAATTCTAATGAGATCATCCTTGAATGCAAGTGGATGTTGAAATTGAAATTCAATAGAATTGAATTGAAAGAAATTTGAGATGTTGTGTTCACAATGGTGGGCAGTGCATAAGGTCACAGTGACCTTGACCGTTGACCACCAAATGTTAATCAGTTGATCTTCAGGTCCTAGTGGACATTTGTGCAAAATATGAGGCACTTTGCTCCAGGCATCCCGAAGATATCAGGTTCACAAGAATGGACCAAAGGGACAAACGACCCCAAAACGTAATGCCACCAGTCATGCCTATTGCTGGCACAGAAGCATAAATATGCATAAACATTGACAAACACAAGCCTATATTCAGAACTTACAATAATGTTTACAAAAAGCAAAAGCACTATATAAAATCATTATATTTTCACTGCATTTAAAAAAAAAAATTACAATAAAATAAATAACATTCCTGAGTGAAGTTTATAAAGAATGAAGACCACAGACATCAGTCAGTATCAGTCATTCCTCCTTTCCTCTGTCCTTGTCCCTCTGCTGATTCACTGCCTGCAGGTGATGCTGGTAGAGCTTTGTACTAGCTAGCAGATAGGTTTTCTAGAAAAAAAGAATCTAAACATTTAGATTCCAGACAGAAAGTTTTTGTTTAAGCTTGTTTGTAAAAATGTACTCGTAGCCAAGTTAGCGTGCTGTGCTTGTGTAAACATTGCAGTGGTGAATGACAGATTGCAGACAGAGCGGATTGAAATAGGTTTCACTTTCGTTTACATGTTCACACTTGTGTATTGGCAAAATATTGTCTTTTAAAAAAATATATATATATTTTAACAGTCACGAGCGCAGTTGTCGTCAACTCTTAGTTGTCGCCAACTCTTAGTTGTCGCAATCTTCACTTCACCGTCTCCACAGGGGCCTCTTTGCTTGCTGACTTTGCTTCGTGTGTGTGTGTGTGTGTGTGTGTGTGTGTGTGTGTGTGTGTGTGTGTGTGTGTGTGTGTGCATGTGTGCGCGTGTGCGCGTGTGCGCGTGCGTGTGTGCGTGCGTGCGTGCGTACGTGGTTGGAGGAGCTCAGCCCCAAAACAGAGAGTAGAGGTGTTGATAATAAATTGCACCAAAACATTAAAAAGTACCACTAAAAAGGGCCAGCATGTGGGAACTTATCAATATCCTGGTCTGTACCCATCCCTACTTTCAGGTAACGAAAAATAGGCAAAAGGCTCTTGCTAGAGCCAGTGTTTAGTCTTTCCGTTATAGGCAGCTGTAGAAACATGGCAGTGCAACATGGCGGATTCCATGAAGAGGACCTGCTCCCCATGAAGATATAATTGGCTCTATCCAAGCTAACACAAACACAACAATTCTTAGTTTCAGGTTATTATCCGCTAATGAAAACATAGATATGATGTCCCCTAAATGTTACACACTAGATGTTCAGGCAGGCTGGTTAGTTTCTCTGATTGCTTCAGGTAATTTCCATCGAGGATATACGGTCTTGTGTATAAACTGGGGATGAGACTGAATATGAACTCATTATTTGGGTATGAACAGATAATGCACTCTGGTATGATGGAATCAGCATCTCAGCTTCTGAAAACCTTTTTTCATAATCATCAGATTGACAATTCTTCTTTTGGATTATAAGTAACCAATGGGATTTAAAATTATTTTTCACCAGAATTATTATGCAGTGCAGGTAAGGATAAAGCTTGACTGAAGCTCCGGGGTTATTTTCAACTAACGATCCAGTATTGAAGCCTGACACCTTCAGCGGCTTCCTAATAGACGTGAACATTGTTTAGGGAACATCATAAAAGTGTGTGCAAAATGGCAACTACATCTTTTTTTATTTTTGTCAACAGCTTTGTCATTTTTAGAGAAATCGCATTGCAGGGACAATGTATATTTGAAGTTTTAAAAAAATCTACAAAGGGAGGGAGAAGAACAAACAAACTATTTCCATATTTACAAGCTATAACAATCTTATCCAGAGGTCTAGAGAGAACGAGTGAGAGAGAAGCTCAAATTAACAATTTACATATCAGAGAAGAATCAGAGAAAATATTTATTTATACTTTGCAACCAGAGAGTCAACTATGTATTATCTAAGTAAAACTATCTATTTATTCATCCATTTATTTATGCAAAACTATCCATAAATCTATTTACAAGAAAGTAATGGAATAAACTCGACAAACGGCGGTTTACTATGATTACTCTGAGGAGCATGAATAGGATTGAATACATAATAATATATTTAAATATATTTCTTGCTTTCTCCCCGATGGTCTGAATAAGTCACGAAATGTGTCGCTATTCACGTTTGAGAAATTAATTTGCCAGGAGGATCGGAAGATTTGGAAAAAGTCGGCAAAACTGGTTCCCGGTGGTTGTACCTCCCTGCTCACCCACTTACGAAAGTGCGCCTGATGACGCAAAATGACGCATTTTGTATCATCCGGTCAACGCTTGCAGGCAGAGTTACGGGCGCCAGTATATAGAGGGGAGCTAGACATTGTTAATTTGCACATACCTCCCACAAAAAGTTTCCCTTTAAATTTGACAAAAGTTTTGTGGTGCAAATAACTGCACACTAAATGTGTATATGATTTTCATAATAAGTCATGCATACTCAAAATGTTGGCATTGACAGTACCTTGAACCGCAGCTGTACCCATGATCCCTCTCTCCAACCTACTGACCAGCTTGAAGTCCCAATTCACACAACCATAGTGATTTACATAATTACCGAAACTCATCTGACCTGGTGAAAATGGTGTGTCATCACATTGTCAGGAAATGATTTCCATCTGAAAGACCAATGACATGTGGAAGGCAAGAGGAATAATGGTGAATTATACAGACCCTTTGTAACTAATTGGATAGAAGTCACGCTAAAATAAACGTCTGCACTAATTTATGGTCGATGAAAAAAAGTGATCTTTGGGAAATGAAGGGCATGTGACTCATTACAATAAAGAGTGTCATAGATGGCCACTTAAGCCGCATACCACATACGTAACTGCAAACGTCCACAGTTCAGCTGTCATGTGGCGGACCTTTATTGCATATCACACCCCTCTTTCTCTTAATTTTCCTTGTCTCTCTCTGCACTGTTAAATGACCAAAAACCATAAAGTAAGCACCCAGTTAGTAAGAAACTCATGTGAGCATCCAGTGAATAAGGTGTACAAGATGAGTGAAATTCGAATAAATGGGTTGAAGTTGAAAACAGACTGCATTGAAGCCTGTCTTAAAGGAAGCTGTGGTAGGACCAGATGGGAGATGAGTGAGATTCAACAACAAACTTAGGTGAGGAAGAATCTGAACACATGTTTAAGGAGATCAAATCTGCATGTTCATGCCAGCTGGTTTAGCTCAGCTAGTTATGACTACTGTAAAGGGGCCATACTCAGGTCTTTCTATAAAAAACGCTCAGCTGCAGCTCATTCAGAATGATGCTGCTTGAAGCCCAACTATGAACTACATTTTTTTGTTAGCCTTTTCTTTATTATCCTTTTAATCTGCCATTTGATTAATTTGACATCATCTGTGTTGCTTAAGTGTTAATGTCTTATGTAAGGCACTTTTAATTGAATTCCCTTGCTAATACTTCCAGCAGTCTGAGTAGTGGTCACCACTGTCTTCTACAGTCAGTGTAGATGGAGGAGTAGAAAGTTGGTATTTCCACTGAAAGAGCCTCTCCGTCTTCTTCAATATGAGATAGCATATGAGACATCCAGCTGGAGATAACAACAAGCCACAGAGAGTTCTGCATCAAAACTTCACACAAACGTTAGACTTGTGTGGATTCTAGTTAAATGCAGCCGTTATCCAGTGATTAGACAGTGCACTGTTTGCAATGGCACAGAGTCCCTGAGGTTGCTGCTGCTAATGACTCTGGTTCAAAAGGAGCAACGCTTTCATGTCTCTTTTGATTAGTCAGGTTAGCCGTGACTCAGAGCTAGAAAACACTTTGGAAACAGAGTGAAAGTGTAATGGCGTTGTGACCTGGATTATAAAGTCCGTTTAGTTTGGCCTGAAAAGACTGTTTGCAAAGATTCCTCAAAGTCAGACTGGATTGCTGAAGAGATATGCGGCCATTCCAGCATGAATAAGCATTTTCTCTCTTGTGGAGATACTGATCACATCTATTTTCTATTCCTTTCTTCCAGAATTATTTCTGAAACTTCAAACCCATTCTGATCAGTCTGAATCTTAAATTTCCAACATTAGATTATCTTATTTTTTTGGGCTAGTTTCTCTTGCCCTCGCTCTCTCGGCCTCATCCCCTCTCTCTGTCTCGCTCTCTCCTAAAACTTCTAGTACTCTTGCAATATCAATTACAATATCACAATGGGAAAAATATGTTTGTATTCAGTTTATTTGTATTTCTTCAAATACATTTCTAATTTCTCTTCTAGTGAAAGTGGTCTGCCAAAGTCAATGCTCACACCCTTGAGAGAAAGACACAGATGAACAGAATACAAAAAATGCCCAGGTTTGTTTCGCTTTGTGGAGAACAAAGCCTGCACTCACGGTGTGATCGCAGTGCATCGAAAGTGTTATGTGAGTAGTTAAAATCTGAGTGGGCATTGACTTTATTGCTTCGAAACACAGAGATCAGGCTGAAAAAAAAGTTTTAAAGACAGAAATGTTGCAGCTCATGAAGTATTCATTGTGTCGACAGCATGAGACGGAGCTGGAGAGATAAATATTAGGTTAGGGCAATAAAAACCTCACTGATTTCCCTCATTAATGTCCTGCTTAGGGGCGTCAAGACTGAAACATTTGAGGGAGAAAGCATTTGCCATTCTGTTCTTTGGTGAGACCTCTACTGCCACAGGTAGAGGTCTGTGTCTGCCTGTTCGTCCATCTGTATTCCCATCAGGGTTAAAGGTCTACATTGTACACTGAGAACATGCTCAAAATGCAGAGCATCAGACTTGTGCTAGATGTGAGTACTGTGGAATAAGAAACGATTAAAAAGACACGCAAATCCAACAAACAATAACTGGATCAAAGAAATATCTAACTACATTAAAACGGATCGATCCACACACATTGCTGTGTAACGTTTCAATAGGGCTGTCCTCAACCAAATAAATCCTTAGTCGACTAATACTCATACGGGGCGGGAGGTTGAGGGCAACAATAAAAATCCTAACGAGCTACTTATGTAGATCTATTTGTTTTAAGTTAGTTGCATACTATTGTGCCCGTCACTCAGGAAGCACTGAGAGCATATTGTTATCATTATAGTTGTTGATATCATTATCGTTCTTTGTGTGGACGGCCCTGAAGCATCTGCAGCCACACTCATGGTTCTGTGAGGCTGCGTTGATTTAAGTTTAATACTAATGTCGCCATGCCAACATGTTCACAATGACGGACAATGACAATGCTAATATGCTGATTTCTTCACCATCTTAGTTTAGCATCTTAGCATGCTGCCATTTGCTAATAGCACTAAACCCAAACCAGTATTGGCAAATAATTTGGAGTTCCATGTTGTTTGGGGTTACTTGTGTTCAATATGGATGTATACAGTATGTGGTCGGAAAAGAGGCTTTGGATAATGGCACCAAAATGTGTTGTAATCAAGTGTTCTGTAATGCAACAGCTACCAAACTTACTTCTGAAATAACATTTGAATGCTTCTTTTCACAAACATGCATCTGTTCACAATTTCAAACATTATCAGTGTTATGCAGAAATGTATTTATATAATTTCCTGAAGAGCATCAAAGAAACACAACGGTATTAGAACAAATTGATTGCTCCTCTGTTGTCCCTTATAATCTCAGTGAAATAGTAAAGAATATAACTTGTTCATGATACATTTTAGCATAAAGAACTAAAGCCATGATTATGATGAGTCTGTCAAAATTCCCTCATATGCAGAAATCATTTTTCAATTGGCATTCTAAGTCATCTTAGAACTGGGAAGTTCATGAATTATTCTTACATAAGATTACTCCATTTTAGAATGAGTACCACCTTGATAAAGACACAGTAGGTACTATAATAACTCAAGGCCTTACATGGTCTTTAATTTTCTTATACGGACATGATGTCGTGTCCATTCAATACGACTGGAGAATGGAATTTCATGGACAGAGTAAATGGAGATTGAATTATTCGTTATTACATTTTATCCCAAGATTACCTGAACAAGCGGAATAAATACAATATATAATAGTGTCCGATTCATTCTCCTGTGGGCGTTGGCATTGCACTAATATTAGAGACTACATTATGTGATAGCTTCAGGCCACAGCACCGTAATTGGTTTTCTTTGTAATAAAAATGCCAAAGGAAGAGAAAGACAATCTCTAAAGGAAATACAGAAAAGTTTACTTGATGTAATTTGAATATGCTGTTTTTTGCCATTGTTGTAGTGGGTGGGTAGATTTCTCCATCTCTAACTCCTAAAGTAATTGCCATTTGGAGATGTATGACGCCCAAATCCTGTTTAGTTGACCTCTTAACTGAAGATGCGTTTGTCTTGCAGCTCTTTTTGGCCATTATCTCGACCACTGGAGTGCTGGTCATGACCTTCTCGCTTTGTTTTATATCTCTTGTGTTGCCTTTCCTAAGCCAGATGTCCCTCCATTTTTCCTCTACTGTATATTCTGTCTCTGTAGTGTGTTATTTTCATCTAGTGCCCTTTTTTAAGGACTTGTGCACATGTCCAGAGTCCATATGCCACAAGTAATCATAGAGTGGACCATTATCTCTCCATCTCATTTCCTCTTATCTTATTTTAGTAAGCATTCAGTTACGTACAGTTGTTGCGTGTGGCTTGTACATACAGATGTAGTACCTGAATGTGGATTTACGGCAGTAGAAAGATAAGGTACTCACAAACTCCATTCCTTCTCCTGAGGATGGCAAATACTGTGTGTGTGATAGCCCAACACTAAAATAAATACAAATGGGGAAATTTTTCTCACATTTAAATGCTGGCTGCCCAAGAAAATTATCCTACAAATCATTAATTTCCTTTAAAAATGGACGGGCAAAAGACTTAAGTGTTTGGAGATAACCAGTAGGGTGTAAAAACGCATCTGTTCAATCTAGAATTGAAAAAAAGGAAAGAAAAAGAGAGTAAGCTGTTCACAGAAAGCCTCACACATTCAGACTCAGGCAGATCTTTCTCTTTTCATTTCCTGCCAGTTGCTTCTTATGGCATTGAGGAAGTTACTACAGTCACTACATGAAATAAAAAAAATCTGAAACCTTTTTGTAAATTGATGGTTGTTATTTTGTGTTTTTAGCCAGCTAAGCTATAGCATCACAGCAGTAAGGTCTCTGGACTCATAGCAGGGCTGCACGATGTATCGTTTCAGCATCGACATTCCAATGTGCGCATGCGCAATAGTCACATTTTTGTAAAGCTGCATCATTACAGTAATGTAAAGTATACATGACTTATGGTATATGGACTTTAACATGAACTATTACGTGTTAGTTTAACACTTTGTATTGATGGTGTAGTCACTTGCTTATTTTATCTGGAGATGTAAGAACCTCTGGAGATCCATGAACTTTACAAACTATTACTTATGTAAGTCTGGCATATTTAAAATTGTGGATTTTACTTTTTTTCTCATCTTTAACTTCCTTAATTTAGTTTGAATATAGGGTACACAATGGCTCGGCAACAGCTCCAGCAATTGCTGCCCCCATGGTCACTTTTTACAGTCATTATGAAAACAGAATACAAGATAAAACTGTGTTTTCATCGTGTAATGAAGCCGAGACTGAAAAATGGTCACGCCAAGATAAACCGCGAGTGCCTGTGTTTGTGCAATAAGATAGTCCAACTGAACAATGCAAAGTGCATACGCTATAATATTTCACACAGGGGCCTTTAATTGGTAGGAAAACAGCTGGGTAGTATATAAGAAAAAACAAAGAAAAAAAAAATATATATATATATATATATATATTGTATCTTTTTAAAGTATTCACCCATTTCCTGAAAGTGTGAATCGCCTTTTCTTTCTCCCCTTCTCTCTACAACCCCAAATATCTCTCTTTCCCTTTCTATCCACATATCTTGCCCTCCCCCTCCTTTTATCTTTTCTAAGCCACTTCAAAACATCCATGAGCTTTGATCAAAGACCTCAGCCCATGTATTTGACAGCCTGCATACACAGTGAATTACCATCAGCTGGCAATAGTGGTAATTTCCCTAACTTATTACCAAGCTATTTTCCCCAGAAGGCAATTGAATGGAGATTGATGTCTTGGTAATGGTCATTCAGGTATCACTCTGCATTAAGGACTGCTATGGGGGAGATATCAACTCTGCAGACCCAATCTGATAAGGGTCACACTGGTGGAGGGTTTAAATTGATCCTGTCTGAGAGGCACACCTGCTGACTTGAGGAGAGAGCCAGATAGCTGAATATGTTGTTGTTATTTTAGAGTTTAGTCACCTAATGTTCAAATGCATTATCTTTGGTCTACTTCCACCATAACTGCAGTTCTTTTTGATGATACAATATTTCAATTTGGTAGGTTATAAAACCAGTAAACTAGAAAAGAATTCTAGCTCCAACCTCATTGTCAACATGTTATGGATAAAGAGTATCAATAGTTGTATTGATAATATATAGATATGCACACCGTAATCCCCCAATCAGGGGATGTAATGTATCCTAAAATAAAATTGAAAGCAATTTACCTGGAACATTTATCCAAGCAGTCTAACTGGGTCTATTTCAAAGCCTCTTTTGGCAAAACAGCTGCCCTGAGCTGTGGCCAGAAGATTGTCAGTGTGTTTCATGATAAGGGCCCATGGAGGAACCTGTGAAAAAAGCCATCAGGTTGAAAGTAAAAAGCTCAGGAAGTCCTGACATAGCAGACAGCTACCAGCAGACCACAGGGACTGTAGCTTTTGTGGTTGCAGAGGTAAAAACGTGTACGTGGCAGGATGTTAGAGTGGACACGGGTAAAGATTTTGAGTTCTCAAAACTGTCAGATGGTTCAAGCAGGGTTTTGCCTCAGTCTGTTATCATAAAGGGTGGGGAATTTGACTTTGAGGATCTCCTGATCCTGACTGCCTTCCTCTGTTTGGGGTTGCAGGCAAAAAGGTGTGTACTGTAACTTTTTGTTTCTTATCATAATTTACTGCAAACTGTTGATTTCATTTGACAGAGGGGGCTATAAAGTACGACCCATGCACTCCCTTGTAAAACTACTATCATATTTCATCAGGACAATTTAAATGAAAAATTCACTTTAGAACTATTTCATTGCCTGCGGGTGTCCTAGTTTTCTCCACTTGAGAATGGCATTTTAGCAGGTAAAATCAACATATGCACTAGAGCAGACCTGGGTATTGTACGCGGGAGGTCAATGGGAAATTAGGAATAAAACGCAAATATTTGTACATCATGCACATTATACAGCGGCATTGCTTTTATTTTGAAGGCGACTGCTGCTGTTTTTTTTTTTCTCAATTTCATACGTTGGTGAGTGTGTGCGATCAGCAGCGTCACTGCGATGTGTTGAGCTGAGTTTACAGGAGATGTGAGTTAGCTGTCAGCTCTCAAAAAAATTATCAAAAGATTGATACAGAGAGTGTAGAGTTTTTAACTAAACATGGACTTCTGAGTATTTATTTACTGAAGTCGAAGGTAAAGCCGTGTGCTTAGTTTGTGGAGAACAGGTCGCAGTGTTTAAGGATTACAATGTGAATCACCATTACGAGACAAAACATGCGGAGCAACACAAAAAGACAAATTTTTGGTTCAGAAGATGTTGTTTCTCTTTGGTTCTACCTCCATATGTAAACAAACATTCTCCGTGATAAAGTTTAACAAATACAGATACAGATCCTCTCTCACTGACGATCACCTGTCAGCTGTCACATCTCCACCTCAGGCGTTCAGCCTGAAGTCAGAGCTTCGTTCAAGCCCAACACAGACAAGATTTCTCACACTGAACTGAAAAAAAAAATTAAGTAATTGGATTACAAAATTGGATTGCAGAAACTTGATCCCTATCAGTGTTTTATTATATATGGATATTTAATATGTAAATTTGTTTGGATCATTATTCCTGCTGCAGATGTTTAAGGTGGAGCTTATTTTAACTCCTTTATACACTGTTGTTCAGTTTGGGAAGTTAGGATGGGTTTGAAAAATTGTTTCTCTAAAATTGTAATGTGCAAAGTAGCTCGTAACTAAAACTGTCAGACAAATGTAGTGGAGTAAAAAGTACAATGTTTCCCTCTAAGATGTAGTGGAGTGGAAGTACAACGTTGAATAAAATGGAAATACTCAAGTAAAGTACCTTGAAGTTGTACTTAAGTACAGTACTTAAGTAATTATACTTGGTTACTTTCCACCACTGATAATGACCACTCGCAGCTTATCAAAACCATACAATTTACTGCTTTTTATAAAGGAGGTGGAATAATATTGAGCAGGATTGAGTTCAGTCTATTGGTCCGGCCCTCCACAACACTCCTTGTTTCTCATGTGGCCGCTTGGGAAAAATAGTTTCCCACCCCTGTTCTAGAGGAAACCACAGCTGACTGCATACACATTGACACAGTTTAACACTTCAGCACATCGATGATCAAGACTGATTTAAAAAAGATTTGTGTTTATTTGACAATGGCAGCTGGCTCTCTGAATGTTTAAAGCAAGTGACTGGTTCATCAGCAAGTGAAAGGGGCAAAGCAGTTCAATCATTGCTGTGGTCACAAAACACTTTGGTTATTGGAGAGAGCTTAAAGCTGAAAAGACCGATTATCTGCAAGAGAACACTTCATTGCCTTTGCAGAGTTTTTCTCATGGTGCTGTGCCAAGATTTGCACGAAATTTGTTTTCCATTCTGAGAAGCCATGTGGCTTTCCTCAAATGATGCTCAAATTAAATATACCCTCTTCTAATTGACCTTAACAAGTAATACCACTCAGAAAATGTCAAGGAAGAAATATTAAGAAATATTAATGCGTAGTGCAAAAGTATTTAAGATAACGTTTAATTGAAAATACAAAAAGGTCTGATAATGAAAAATGTAACTTATCAATTAAACAAGCCAAGCCTCCATGGCAACAGTACTACAGATATGCATGTGACAGAGCTGAATAAACACATTCACTAAGACAACCTGACACATATAGAGCGTAGGATGGAGTGTGAGGTTGCGGGGGGATAAACATGGAGTGTGGTGGGGGTGCTTTGATAAAAGATATAGTTAATAGAGAGAGGACTATGTGAGGACAGGAGAAAAAGGATTAGAGAAAAACAAGATGGTGCGAGGCATGAAAGACAGCAAAGGAAGGGCATGACATGAAATGGTCTAATAAAACGTTGATGTCCGTCTTTCATTTTTTCGAGGAACTACTTGAACGTGAATATGATTTAAGGGGCATGAGGGACAAATGTTGGTAAATGGACACAGCAGCAGTCCAGCCAGTCAGCAAGGTGCACCCACTCCTTATTAACCTCTGATTTGAGAGGCACTGTGGGAGGGACCTTTGCCGATCTTTGTGCCAGAGAAGTGGGATGTGTGTCAGCGTGGAAAGGCTCCCTTTGTAGACTCTGACACAAACTCTTGCACATGCATACTGTGCTTCTCAGAGGGAACTATTGATTTCTGCTGAATGTATTCCCAGAAGGGGAGCTACGAGGGCAGATGCTTTATTTATATTTTTATTTTATTGGTGAACAGGGGAACAGATTGATACCTCTGTTTCTTGTAAGAGGCTGAATGTTGTTACAACGTCTCGAGGGTCTGTAGAGATATTACTGTTGGGTAAGTTAGTTAAGCATTGTATTTCTTTAAATGCACAAATTTGACAGTTCAGGTTAGAATGATTATTCAGATAGTGAATTTTCCCCAAAAATGATGTATCCAACTTGACAATAAATAATAAAAAGGTGTTTGAACAGAATACAAATACGGTTGCACATGGTTCACATAACAGTAACTCAATGTTAGCAAACTATTTCTAGTGCTGGTTACACTCGGTATTAGTTATTAGCAGAATTAGTGTCAATGACAAGCTATAACCATGAGGTTATTTTCCATCATTACCTCCATCTCAAATGGCAAGGGTTTACAATGGCTTTCCCACTAAGCATTGGGGTCCATTCTCGTGTCCTCCATGATGTTGTGCAATGTATCTACTAGGATCACACAGTATGGACAGTCAACTAACAAAGAGAATGGAAAGCCCCAAAAATGAATTATGTGAAAATGTTATCAACAAAGAAAGAGCCTGTTGGCAGAGAAAATAAAACTGGTGGAAGACACACCTGTGTTGTTCAATTAACAGTGCCACAAAGAGCACGAAGCTCATCTCAAACTGTGATAACACTTTGTTTTACCTCTGTTTATTGGGGAAATGTTTACTTGGCACTCTCAAACTCCATAATTACCATCAGGTTAAACTTGAAACAAAATGTTAAACCAGCTGATTTCACTCATTACATTTGTTGAGGAGGTTTGGTGGTCAGTGAATGCTTACATGGTTACAACAGGACTTTGACATTGAAGATCAGAGTTCACTGCCTGTCTTGTACATTTTAGAAGTCAGGCAATGTAAGTGAACACTGAAAAACTCTTGGAGAGAAACACTCCAGAGCATCTCAAATTGGTGGGTGTCTACACTAATGTTTGGAATTGTGGATTCAAGTTAACAGACTCAAAAGCTGTCAGAGAGAAGCTCCCAACACAAATGTGACTGTGTGGTCTGGGCGGTGTGATTCGCATCCCCGTAATTGTTGTCAGTGATGTTCTGGTTGAATCTTTGTCCTTTACCAGGACTGTGTCCCCCAGATCTTCCACAGAGACAGAAGCAGGTGTCATGTGACACAAAACAACAGATGGCCATCTTGAATCGAAAACAGCTTAGAAGTAGTGAAAATTATAGTGAGGCTGTTCTACCACTGTGGCCCTGAAGTTGAACAACAGCCTCCAGGGCCATGTAGTACCTCAATGGGAGCTGCTCACAAAAATAATTTGTTGCAAAATCCTGTAAAATTCCCCGCTGCGGGACTAATAAAGAATTATCTTATCTTATCTTAAACTTTGAAATCATCAGCTTCTTGATGAGATCTGTGCTTTTTTTTATTCACACTATGGTAACACAAATGTGAGTAGTTACTAACTAATGTGTTAGGACAAACATGTTAATAAGCAGTTAATGAATAACTCTGATTTAAAGACTTTATTGTAAATAATCATTTACAACAGACTGGGAGATATATGTTAATGAATCATTTCGTAATGATTAGAAATCAAATTGATTTTGCTTTCTTGTTTACACAAAAAGAATAAAACAAATTTACAGTATGTTTGGAAATGTGGGCTGCAAATCAAACGTTTGCATTTTACAAAGCGTTAATAGCCTTCACCAGTTCTCCTACAGAGGAGGTGTGACACTTGCTGTTAAATGTGCTGGTGCGTGATGCACAGCAGGTGTTAGTTAGCAAGGCAGCCTTTTACCATCTGTATAACACATTAGAAATCATGTTGTTGTGCATTAGCTGGACAGCACCAGTCCCGATATCCCATTGGCGTTGGCCCTAACCCTGTTCATGTTATTCTCAGTTAATTGCTTAAGCATTAAAGACTTCAAAGCCAGAAGATTTAGAAGCTTTATTTCTCACTTTCCGTATGGTAATTGGAATTGGTCTTCCTGCATATCTATCCTAAATCCCCATGCACTGATGCCACACTGAGGTTCATGGAGTCAATGAAGCAGTTTGGTGTGTACACTTGCTTTGGGCCAAGAAAAGCAAGGTTCAGTAATTCAGAAGAATTCTAAATAAATCAAACTAACATCTTACATTAATTCAGCTTTCATTATCTGAAAAAAGAAAACATTCAAAGTTATACTTTTCAAAAGTGTATTGACTTTAAAATTGTTTGCAGCACGGTATGTTTGGATTTCTGCGTGCATTATACATATGTTTCATTATATGTGCCTTTCACTACTGCATATTCAGTACCAGGGGAGCAATAACAAGTTGCAATGTAGAGAGAATAGCAAGTATTCCATGTTTTCTTTTTTCCATGAAATAAATCAAAGAAAAAAAGGAAGATAGGCCACCAGTTATAGCCGAAATGAAAAAAATATCTAAATATATGCTTAAATATTTATATATGTGTTTATGAGTATTAACAGTATTTGTGAAAAGGTCTTCTGTGTTTGGTTAGAGGTATTAATTTGTCTATATTGGCTCTTGGCTGGGGTGCATCGGTGAGGAGAGGCAGAGAGAAAGGACAGATATTGAAAGAGAGGAAGAGAAGAGTGGATGATGTGGTGCGGTTCAGCCTTCAAAGAACTGATTCCCCAGAGAAAACTAGCGGGAAACTAATAGCTGTGAGCATCTATAAAAATGAGGATACTGCCAGTGCTTTTATGGCATACAGAACGTGTAGTGTGAGAAAAGACAGGAAGTTAGAAATGTCAGTATATTACTAGTGAAGGTACTAAAAATAAATGCTTAAAATAATGCTTGTTCATAATGTAGTGCTCAAACAGTTTTGACCTTTCTATGAGAAAATCCATTTTCATGTTTTGCAGTATTTTTTAAGTGAGCAGAGGACATATGTATAGAAGATAGAATAATGACAGAAAGCTGCAAGGTAGTAAAAAAGATGGGTCGATCGCACCTCTTTTAATGTGAGTTTGGCTGAAGAAAAAGAAAAAAACAGCCAACGTTCCCTGTCCATTAATTAAGCTCCTGAGCAGCCTTTGTCTATTAATATAATTACAACATCCTCCAAAGAACTCTGTACGCCTCCACTAAGTGAGAGATATGTCAACATACAGTAACAGGCAATATCGGTGGTGAGAGTGCATTTTCTGCCAAGTAAATGAGACTAATTTCCAAGCATTATATCAATTAGGCATGGCAAATCTCTCTCATGATGATGTTCATCAACAGTGAAGTTACATCGAAGGCTGCACGCTAACTGGGTAAGGGTTGTTCTTGTGCTTTCACGTTGAGAAGTGAGGGAAATAGGAAATGGACTTAATTGTGGTAATGATTTACAGCATATTTTAGTCAGTAGGTTGATTTTGAGTTGGGCTCACTTTTAATGGTATGGCAGCCAATATGGAGAGGAAAAACAATTACAGTGGTCATTGTACATATGAGCATGTTTTGTATTAAGATAAAAAAAAAGAACCTATCTTTTAAAATTGTGCATGCTTATGAATTTCTCTCGTGTTCTTCCTCTTCAAAACACTGTACAGGGAGCATCAGAATGGAGATGAGCATATTTTGTCTGAAGTTTGAGAAACATGAAATGCTACATTTAACACCTTAAAACGATTGTTTCCAACCCCATGTCTATGTATTTGTCGTATTACAGTGGTCTATACTATTTGCCAATGATCTCTATGTGTCACTGAGGGTTTCAGATGTCAGTGGGTGGAGAGGACTACAGGGAAACTTTGGCAGAGATCAGGTTAGTTGTCTTCTATCCGCCTGGGGGCATCACTACAGTCTGCTATTGCAGTTGACAACCATATTTTGAAGAGCCAGTGGATTACTTCAGTTTTTATGACATGTTGTTAGAGTCAAACTGTGAGATACTTTTATGACCCACTGTCCATCACTGAGGAATATCCACACGGAGAGGCAGACAGAGCCACTGAGAGCCAACAGGTGGAGCAGACTGGCTGTATTTGTGCTTCAGCTGCCCTATGCTAGCTTTGTGTGAGTCGGCATGTTTCAGTGTGTGTCACTTGCAATTGACAACTGAGGAGATGCTGTTCAAGCATAATACTGTTCGTTTATAACCACCAACAAAATCATTTTCTAATTTTCTCATCACTAATGTGGTTAGCAGCAAACCAAAGGAGCCATTGCTCCTCTAAATGTAAAGCTTGTTGTATGTGGGCATAATAAAAAAACATATAGCAGCAATATATACTTTACACAGACCCATGAAATCCATTTGAGGGTTTGACACACGATGCATGCTGGTAGACCAGTGTAAGAAAAACTCACACAAGGTTTGTTTTAATAGACTAAATGTCAAAATGGTGCCCTTAAACTCTTTCTTAACCCCTTTGTTTAAAAGAATGACATAAAAGTGTGGTCATAAACATGATAGATACTCTGCACTCATCCCCTCCTTTCTGAAAACTCTTTTCTTCAAGTGAAATATGACCAAGCCAAACGTTTAGTCAATAATGATGTAGCTCAGGACCGCAAAGTAGAATGATGTTCCTTGTGAACTTAACTTCCCTTTGGCTTCTATATGCTCGTTGAACTATTTACATTTAGCCTGACCGTAGGCTGATCAAAGGCCTCAGTCTTGAGATAGGTTTAATGAGAGCTTGCGGCAGCCAATTATTTCAAATGACCTAATTGCATGGGGTACTTTTGCCAAACACACACACTCACGCACCTTCTCTATTCCCCTTCCCTACATATCAATGTTTATCTGTCTCTCTCCTCTCTCCTTCCTCGGTCCCTCTCACAATAAGATGTCCTGCCTTCTCTCTCTCTCTCTGCAACATGCATTCATCGTGTGTGCGCAAAAGAAAGAGAAACATTGATTGAGCTGATCACAAAACCACAGATGCATGTCAGAGAATAACAAGCATGTGGCCTATTAATTCCAAGCTAGTTCACCTGCTCCTAACAAACCCAAATGCAGGTGTTTGAGTTTTTTTTGCTGCATTCAATTAAACTAGGAGTCAAAGGAGAAGCATTACAGCGACACAAAAAGAAAAAAGTGGCATATTTTTCCGGCATGTTTGTGTTAAAGTTACATGGAAGCAGCATTTTAATGATATCTTGCTTTCTTAGTTCAATAAGTTTCTGAATGATACAGGATGTCAGGGCAATATAGGCAGCAAGTTGTTGTTTTTTAGAACGTAACAATGACTCAGTGCCTTGTGGAGAAGATCTGATTTTGCCACTGCACCAAAGTTGAAAAGGTAACTTTAAGTTCATTGTAATTCAAGTGCCTGCAACTGCCAACAACACAGCTGAATTTCTCTATTTGTTTTATTACAGTTTTATCAAAGTTGCTCGCTTCAACCTGCTTGATTTCTTTATCTAAAGTTTACATTACAGCAAAAATGTGCTTTTCTTTCACTGTATTTCTTCCACAAGAAACAAAATGGGGTTATCAAGTCTGTATTTATGTCCAGAACATATTTTCTGTCTGAAAGGTGTGAATATTGTAGAGGCTCTTTTTTGTGCAATGAAACCAGACTTCACACTTCTGTTGCGATATAGTATTCTAGTTTACGTCAAATTAGTATAATTAGCATTTCATTTTGCAATACTTGCACTTATCCAGGTCTCAATACATCACAATTAAAGTGTTTAATTAAACTATAATCCCTGTAATCAGTGGTACTGCTGCACTACTGTTTAAGGACTTTGCAAATATGATGATTCATGTATCTGAACTACTTTTTCAAAGAAAGCCAATATAGGTAATACAGCTGTGTGAGGGAAAATCAGCTCTGCTTTCCAAACCTTCTCATGAAATTTTCCCTAACAGTCCTGACCAATTATTTAAGTTTTAATGCAATTGATAAAGAAATCATTGAGCTGGGTGTTTTTGCCTGTGAGTTTTTTTTACAAAGTCACACGTCATTGTCTTTTAACACAGATAATTACTCCCATTGCTGCCCTTTATTCTGGTCTCAGAGTGATTGATGCCTCTCTCCTACAAATAATAGCTCTGTTTGGTTTCTTATTCTGCAGCTATAATTCTTAAATCATGAGAGTGCGGCTCTGAAATAAAGAAAGATGCATCTATAATAGTTGGGAAATGGCTTTGTGAGCAGCAGGATGGAAAACAGGGAATGCATTAAAAACAGAGAGATGACGATATGCGTTTGGGAGTCTCTCTCTCTCTATCTCTCTCTCTCTAAACACGTTAGATAGGAAAATGATCTCCATATGTATGCAAAGCTCAGTCAAACCATTTATTTTCACTGCTTGTGCTGTCATGATTGCAGCAAAAAGACAAGGATTTCAAACATTTTCTTGGATTTGTATCTCACTAATGTTTATGGTTTATTTTACGGATGGGCATTTCAAACAAAAATACTAAAAATAATTGGGGAAACACAGCGTGAAGAGCTGGCACATTTTCACATCTACTTCGGTGAATTAAGGGACTGTTTCGGGCAAATTGTGGAAGAGTGCAGAGACTAACCACTAACTACTACGTAGGGCGCCGCATACACATACACACACACACACACACACACACACACATGCGCGCTTGGGCGGACGCGCGCGCGTGCACGCGCGCACACACACACACACACACACGCACACACGCACACACACACACACACACACACCTGAAAGACAAAAAAGAGTCAAACTAAATGTGCCACACAAAATTAGCCGGCACATTAATACGCAGGTACCTGAAGACACTAAGGAAAATGTATTTTCAAAGACAAGACAATAGTAGCATAGGCTATTAGACTTTTGTTTATTGTGTTCTTGACGAAAATCATGACCAATCCCTTGTGTTTTGCGATGATTTGAGCAAGCAGTGAGCCACAGTTACAACATTAACAACTGCAGAAAGCACTAAGTTACATTAACAGTAAAACTAAATGTGGAAGACATGAGACCCTCAATAAAATGTAGCATTAGCATTGCTTTTGGGTTTATCAGCAGATTTGTATTTGTTCATCATCTAGTGCTTCAGCATCTGTTTTGGTTTTGCCAGATGCCAGTCTGCTCTGCCTCAGGCTAGACAATGTTTCAACATAGACAGCTCATCCATATGATGTACAGTATGTGTTGAAAAGACCATCTGAGTTGGAAGAAGAACAAGCACCACTTTTTCTGAGCTGCACAATCAGAAAAATGTCATTGTGGAGGACTATTTCCCAAAGAAGAAACCTTTCATCTTGTACATGACTTGATCGTATATATGTCATGGCAGGGCCCTCTGCATCGCATGACAATTCTTCAATCTACACTTAATTGTCTCAGCTGCTCGGCATCTCCATGATGACACTCCAGATGCATTGCTCCAGAACATTTAAGGCATGTCTTCAGCCACTCTTCCTGAAGTTGCTCTAATGTCCTCACCACATGCGTTTGCAGTTAGCAAGTTTAAGATTTCCCTGCAGTTTATGCTGATTCCCAGTCCACGGAATCTGTTGCCACAAGTCAATTTCCTCAGCCGTGTCAGTGTCTTGATTTAGTCTTTCAGTTTCCATCCTACACTCTGCTGTCATCTGCCACCCATCTCCTGCGCCCGAGCGATTGTGAACCATTCTCCAGTCAGCCTTCTGCAGCAGTCTGCAGTCCATCTTCCTCTAATGACAGGTGATCTTTTGTTTCGCACCATTGCAACTGATCCTGCATCATGGTCAAATGTTCCTGATTCACAGAGTCCTGATAAATAGTGGATCTGTAGTTTGGCTTTTTTTCAAGCATGCCTTAGTTTTTCCACGCATTAATCAAAGTATTATAAAACCGAAAGAGCGTTGATGTTGTTTGATTGTGTTAGCTATAAAAGGTTAATCTACAATAGGTCTACAAGGCATGGAGATGGAATAACTATGGCAGCATGGCAGCATTCTGGTATGGAAACAGTTTATTTTTCAACAGGCTGAATACTAACTTGTATGACAGTACAATATTATGTTATGATTCAATGGCAGTCTTCAGGTTTGAAAGTGAGTGTAACATAGGCTAGACGTAGATGTAAAACTGTGGTAGTTAAATTTCTAAATCAAATAAGTTCCTCAAATAGTAATTCTACTCCACTGAGAAAAGGACTTAACAAAACAACTTTTGAAAACCTTTTGGACTAGACTCGTTTTATGAATTACATGCTCTATATCAATATCAAGATAACTATTGATATTGCTTTCTCCGAATTAGTAGGTTTCTGTGTCAATCAGGAGCCTGTGTATTTCATTACGTCTATTACTATGAATGTATTTCAACAGGCCTTGTTTTGTGCTTCTAAGAAGTAAGATCTGAGATACCGTCCATGAGGTTTAAGGTCTTTGTGGAAAGTCTGTTCAATGAAAAGATTAATTACAGTGGAGAAAAAAGACAATGTTTCTACCCCTCTGCTAATTATATGATCCATTATTGGACTCAAGTGAGCAGTCGACATGACAATCCCATCCATTATTATGCTCTTCGAATGGACTAATTACATGACGCCATTTGCCACTATTCCCCTCAGTTCTCAAAGTACTTTAATTTATTCTTCACATACTACAATGTGACTTTAATTGATTGGCAGGCTGATTGATTGTATTCTTCATTAGATGCTTGATCTATATGCTTGATATGTCATTGCAGATACTGAAAGTGCTTCTGCAGTCAAAAGCCAAGGCTTAATCATTTTGGCACACCCCAAAAAAAAAGTCCTATACATCCTAATGCGCTTGTGCTCAATCTACTATATTAGTGTGAGTGCATAAATAAGTTGAATGGCTTTTAAGCTCCCAGCTGTGACATATTCAGTCACAGTTGCATATGTTTAAAGGCTGCATAGCTCAAATTTAGGACCTGATTTTGCAGAATAAAGTGATCCTCTTTTTCCACACACTTTTAAAAACAAAAGCATGCCATATAGCATAACTGCCATCTGCCTTTATTATTCCTGCTCTACAATTCAGTTCCGTGTCGAATCTATAACCCACTATCAATCATGATTGAAATGACTTTCTAATTTTCTCCCAATGCAGCAACCAGAGGAATTCAACATTGTCAGGTGACAGACAGACCGCATTCTCTGCCTCAGCTTACATTTCCATACTCTCATATACTCATATTCTCAAATTAATTGGCTGCCATGCCTGTTGTGAAACAGGAAATATGTATTAATTTGACTTGATAGCTAATAAACATCCTCAGAACATATGCACACAAACACAAATAAAGGAGGAAGGGGGGGGTGGGGGGGGAAAGGAGTATGAATGAGAAACAGAAAGAGATCAGTGAGGAAGAGAAATTCCAATACACACTGTTTTGTTAGAAAAATAACATCAAATCACTTTTGCAGAAAAAGGAGGAGCACTTGTGCTGCTCATTAGCATTTTCTTCCCACAACCAAAGAGCATCGAAATGGACCGGTAAGTCCCCCAGCAGCAAGACGTACAGTGCAGCACTAAAACACACCTACTGGGAGAGGCTGGACTAAACTGCATCATTTACTTTGTCAGGATGACAAACTACCATATATTCACAGAGACAGTAAAAAAAAAAGTATGTGTGCCACGTGCATTAAAATGCACATGAATCTACTATATATTCTAACATAGCCTAAAAATAGGCCTACATTGACTTAGTAGTGTTCTTTAAATAACAAACACAACTATTATCATCTTCTTCATGTATCCTCTTTATTATTTGGGTGGACTATTCCTCCCCCAGTTTTGGCAATCTAATTCATTTTGAAATGCTCTCAACAGAAGGGATTTACATTCACCTCCTATTGTATGATGGTGGCAGAAGTCTCAGTTGCACATTGTCACATAAACTAATGGAACATATCTGAATGGCTAGATACTACAACGGCAAAGTTGAACATTTTTGTGACTGCTATTTGGATGAACTAGTTTAATGTATGCCAATGATCATGCCTACCATTCTCTCCCATAAAAACTGAAATCTGATATCCTACAGCAGTCACATGCAGGGTGCTGTAACAGGAATCTAGGTGATACAAGTTATACCTTTTTTTTTTACTTTGACAGCATTTCTTCCATTCAGAACTTAACTGAAGTCACCACATGTGACTTCACCAGTTGTAATTAGGCACACAGACTCAGCTGGAGCCCCAGATATACCGGCAGATCTCTTTCCCCCTCTTGGACCACTTCAACTGCTACTAATACTAATTAAGTGACTCTCCAATTACTTCTTTACTCATTCTGTTTGCTCAGCAGCAAACATCATTGTTCAAACTGTCTGCGTCTCTCTCTCTCTCAAATTATATATGCTTTATTGTCATGAATGTTGAGGTAGTATAATTACTAAATAATTAGAAGAAAACAAAAGCCATTCACCTAAAACATTCAAACAGGACCTCCCCACATTTGCAGACCAAAAGTCTGGAGTGGTGAGGGCTGTCCAGTTCTCAAACGGACTGACCAATACCAACTTTACACCATATACCGATATTTTCTTTCGTTGACTACAGCCCTACCATGTGACTGTTCCAAACCAGCAAGTAGCAGCCATTAGCCACTTAGCAAGCTTAGCTACTAGAAAGAAAGCAATCAAGAAAGCTTGTCAAAATGGATATTCAAGACATTCGTGGATGGAGTCAAGGCGACACTAAGTGTCTACTTCGGTCAAACGAAAGTGTATAAGCAAAACTATGCAATTCATATCACAACTGAGCCATTTATGAAACAATGGCCAAGTAGATGCTGGAGAACGGTTACAACCGCAAATGAGAGGAGGATGTAACGTTCTGTTGTTGGACTGATGGGATCTCAATCATATCTCAAAGTGGACCCTGGAGACACATATTACCAAGTGTAAATGTAATCAAGTTAAACGTTATCTGGATACAATCTGGATACAAGACACATTTGTAAGGGGTAAAGGGGGTTCAAGGTTAATGTTGACTTACAGAGGGTCCAGGGGAGTCTTCACTTTAGGTGTTAGCCTAAATTAATAGTAGTGTGGTTGATGTGATCCAATACAAAAGATTTAGCCTAATGGTGATGATAATCATCATTATAAACAACGATGATACATTGCTGGTCTTCAATCAATGTTATGCACAATCCATATAGCTCAAACATACATTTACATGAAGGCATTTACCTTCTTTTCAATAATCATGAAAAAATATGAGTTCCATCCAACTAAGAAATAAATCTGAACACAAGAAAGTGTGATGATCCTCAGCTTTGATGCGTTTAATACATAGAATTGTCAGCTTGTCAAAGTCAGCTTGTTGTTGATCACAGAATGTTACAAAAAATGGAAGTAGTGAGGATGTATTTTCCACTATTAATTATTTATTTATTTAGTTCATTCTGTAAACATTCCTATCATAGAGTTGTCTTTTTTGGCTATTTAAGGGCAACTTCATGTTGATTTTGATAAGGGCTACCAGAGTGCTCCCTCAATGTTGGTTCAGGCTCAACCCTAACTCCTTGCACTTCTTTATTTTTCTATATGTTTTTGGTAAATATCATTACATGTTGCCAAAGTTGCTGAACTGAATTAAAGTGGATTTCATTCAGGTGAAAGGGCAGAAAAAACGCAAAGTGAGATGGATTCAAAGTTTGTTTGAGAAAGAGAGAGAGAGGGGTAGAGGGAAAGAATGAGGTAGAGGAATAGATGCAGAGAAAGACAGAAACACAGAAACATATACCAAAAGATAAACAAAAGAGAGACGGAGAAAGCTCTAGGCACAGATGAAAAGGAAGACAGAGGAAAAGAAAGAAAGAATCAAAGGCCAGTATCTTCAGAGTAGTTGAGCAGCAGGTTGTGACAGAGGCAGCCTTCTGAGACTAAATGTGTTCTCCAGCTCTGGCGCCCTCACTGCCCGCTGAGTCAGCCCACACAATGTCTGCCTGGTCAACCATAACATTCTTCTCGAGACACACATCAACACACGGCCACACACAAGGTGCACACACACTTACACTGAAAGACTTCCCTGCTCCTCTGACTTGGTCTGTGTTACCTCCAGCTTCTACCATGATAAAAACGAGTGTAGGGTTTTGTTCGGACACAGGGGAATTGGCATTCCCCTCCTTCACCCTTCTTTCTTCTCTTTTTCCCCCCTCTCTTTCCCTTGCTAAATAAATCAACGGTAAGTGGTTGCAGTCAGGATCTGTTCTGCTTCTTTGTCATTGATTTCTCCCTCTGTCTCTGTCTCTTGTCATTGCCCATTTCTCCTTCCACACTAGCAATCACTGCCTCCTTAATTGAACCATATGGATGCAACTTGCAACGACAATCATGTTTTCAACCTAAATGGGAGTCAATACTGAATACACACACTTTAACATATAATCAAGTAATCTCAGGCCCAGAGCTGTTATTTTGGACAAGATGGACAATGATAAGATTGGAGCAAACCCCCATTAACCCCAGAAAGCTGGGTCGTGACTGAACCCAGGACCCTCTTGGTGTGAGGCAACACTGTTCGCTACCGGATAGCAAAGATATGACTTAACACTTTTCAAAATAGCCAAGGACATGTATTATTTTGCAAGGTTTTAATGTAACTGATTCCCTTAACCCGCAGGTTAAGACTGTTTAATTCACTGTCTGTAAGCATTGGTGTGTGTAGGTGTGTATGCGTTCTGAAGAGACTCCCAGGTAGAGTTTTAAATGTTCAGAGTGAGTGCGTTGTTGGAAATCGTATTCAGAGATGTGCTGTATGTGTATTTTGAGTCGTGATCATATTCATCACCTAGGGGCAGATTATTCAGTCTCTCGTCCCTACAGACCCAGCCAGATGAAACACTGTGAATTTCAGGTCTGTGTCTCCCTTTGCAGGCAACCATGGCCACAAATTGGTTTGTGTGCGTGCATGTAAAGGTGTGTATACTGCACTGTATCTCCTTCTTTTGAGGTGAAATTATGCAGTCTCTATCCCCATATGGGTCTGCCCTGCCCCAGAAAAACAATGTGAAAAGGCCAGTGCATATCAGCAGCTTGGTAAACAACCTCCTAATTAGACTCATTGATTACACACACATTGCTCAGTCAACCATAAGATAACTGTGTCTGAAGGGGGCCAACATTCTGTCAATCCAAAAACTTTCATACTGTAGCCCGGGGGTCACTGTTGAATCCGGACCTGGACATACAACTGATGGATAATTGAGAATTATTCAATTTTGACGCAGCTTTTCTAGCCTTTACGGCACTCGTTCAGCGGTCCAGGAAACACATTGACCAATTGCAAGCGTTGTAAATCATATCACATTATGCTACTCACCCAATCAAATATTCGTGTTCCGATAAGCATTGCGGCTTTAGTGAGATATTAACACACAGGGGAGAGATGGGCGAGAGGCCGAGTAGTCGGAAAAGTACGTGAATCAGAGACGGTAGAATGCTATTTCACATGGCGTTCTCCAGAAAGAGAAATGTGGACAGTGAGACCAGAGCCTTTAACCAAGAATGGACAGACTTGTGTGTTTATTCTTCCCATGGAGAGTTCAAAACCAGTATGTCTCATATGTTCAGAGACCGTGGCAACAAATTTCTCTTTTTTAGAAGATGAGATGAATATAATATTGTGGATTTTTTGGTTGACATCACTTCACCCCTGAGTTAACTGAATTTAGAGTTGCAGGGCAAGGACAATTCAGTTATATTCATTTTTCAAAAATGAAGTACGTTTTTTGACGACATGCAGACGTTAATACAACTGCTAGGCTACTTCAATATAAATGGGATAGTGCAAGTTAGACATTATTGTGTTGTTCCGGACCTTCGCATGATGAAATTCTCTCTAACTTGACCTTGTTGAATTTTAATTGAATATCCCTGCTGTAGCCTTTGGTGTGATGTAATGTCTGAGAGAGCGGGAGAGAAAGAGACGGGGGCGGGGGACATTGTGTCGTGTGTGTTGCACGACATAATACATGAGTGACGAAGAGCATGATATGGATGAGGTTATGGCCAGGCAGTCTTTGCATAGACACTGTTAAGTAAATGCTTATTAGCTCACTTCCAACTCTGTTATTCACATTAAACACTCTCCGCTGAACCATTAGTATAAATTACAAACAGCTCCACTGGGATAAAACTGATTATTCATTACACAAAAAACAGTGCCCCACACTACAATGGCTAAGGTCTGGTTCAGTTTAGGCACAAAAACTACTACTACTATTGTGTTTTTGGTTAAAAAAACAAAACAACCTACACTTGTAAATGATTGTGTTGTTAGATAAATTAACTGGTTAAAAGAAAACTCCTATATCCAGATCCTTCCTACAAGGTTTTGTGCTACTACTTATAGACATGACTCATGATTCGCACGGCCACCAGAAGTAAACATTTCCTCAATTAGGTGCTCATACGTTATAATAAACTCAACAACTGAGATTATTAGCTTTCCCATAGTTTGAGTATGAGAAACAGAAATTCTGCTGGGACGAAATTATTTGTTTGAATCTGAGAATGATTGCCAGAAAAGGTAAAAGAGGTCAAGTCTGTATACTGAGTCATCACGCATTCTTTCACATCAAGGCTTTGTAGTAAGATGTCTGTGGCTTAGGAACTGTATAACTATTTAAGCAAGAATAATCAAATGTGTTGAGGCCTGGATATGTGTGCATCTGTGCGTTAGTAATTGTGTGTGCATCTATGTGTGTGAGTTTACTATATCTGTTACTGTTGTGTGAGCATCATTGTGGCAGTGCGTGTGTGTATGTGTGTGTGTGTGTGTGTGTGTGTGTGTGTGCGTGTGTGTGTGTATGTGTGTGTGTGTGCGTGTGTGTGTGTGTGTGTGCATGTGTGTGGATACTCAGCGAATTGGTCCATTGTTGTTATGTAGATAGGTAGCTAGCCTGCTGCCCTGAAGCCAGCAGTGGTGTAGAGTGTCACAGCAGGCAAGAATTACCCATATGAAACAAGTCACGGTTATATTCAGATTGATGAGCGCCATCGGGAACAACAAGCCTTTGTTTCTCCGTCTCTCAGAGAGATGATAGTGCTCATTTTGGCAGAGGGAATATGGCTGCTCTCCAAATCGCTGACATTCAGAGTAGGATTGCAGTGCCTGCAGAAGGTCTTCTGGCCTATCCTCCCAGTTTCCATCCAGTTCTAGTGTTATGGGTATAGTCTACCCATAGCTGGAAGGTGAAGTACAGACTTTCACTAATAGATGTACATTTTGCCTAGAATATCGCATTAATATATATTGCTTTAAATGTGTTTCCAAAAATATTCAGCATACCTTTGGGTTGGTATTGAAGGACTTCTGGAGGACAGTAACCAGTAACTCAGAAAGCATTCTTCTAATTAAAACACTGTCCATTTGAGTTAACAGAACAAGCAAAATCTTTTTCAACGAAAAAATGAGCAAAGACTGAATTAAGATGTAAATATGTGATGTAATTGGCTTCCCTCCTGCTCTCTGCTTCAGAAACCAAAGACAGCCAACAACATACACATCATTACTGGAGTGAGTAAGAAAGGCTTATTGCAATCAATATTGCTACTTTAGAGGTTGTGTGTATATGTGTGTGTGTGTGTATTTTTCAAATGGCCTAAATCCATAGGGACTGATCTGTTCCTCCCTCCTCTAATAAGAGGGCGTAAAAGCACTTGTCGCAGCACTTGCAGCATTTTTTTCTCATCTATCTAAACTGATCTCACCCTCAACCTTTTTTCCATCCTCTCTTTTGACAAATTTTCTAAATCTCTGCCACTACATTTTCCCATCTCAAACATTTTTAATCCTACAAACAGATGTATCTATACTGTATAGTTTGCAAAGTGTGACTTCGGTCTTACTGCATTGTCCACGTGTTTAAGTCACATCTGCAACATTACTCTGCTTCATCCCACCCCATATTGCACTGCCCCCGCAGTCTCCTCCTCCTCTCGGCCGTCTCATTATGAGAGCTAAATTAACCATGGCGCGTACCTTCAGACCATGCAGCGGTTTTACAGCGCCATCGGTCTCGCCTCACAAATACTCCATCATGTAATTGAATACCAAGCCTACCGGGGCCCTTCATAACTGAGTGACCCTCTGCAGGCACATACAGTAATTGCATACAAAGATGCATCTGTGCAAACAGACACATGTAAATGCTTTGTAGTTGGCTAGCTATTGCTCTTTTCTACGGTAGCTACAGGGAGTGCTCCAGTCTGATGCCAAATCAGCACCGTGAGGCTTCTTGCCTGTAGACAAGAACACTGACAGTAGGTGAGACGAAGAGTCTTTCATTTGAGTTTATTTGACATCGTGCCTCGGTAGCCGATTACAGCACATGCCATATATCTGCAATGTCCTGTCAATGTTCTATGATAGAACAAATGAATAATAACTCCTATTACTGTTAATTCTGCCTTCAAGAAAAGACCTACTGTTGGATCTCCTGAACTCACTTGAAACTTTTGTTGAAGCAATACACACCGAGTCGGTCTGTATTGTGTGTAAATACATTTAATGATTTTGGGTAGTGCAGTCCTTTATTACAGACACATTTCAACTTTCAGATACAGTATTTTATGGTTGTATTGTACAAAGTTATTATAGTATTTAGATTATTTTTTTGATTTTTTAATTTATTTTCTATTAAAACATTTTGAGGCCACTGAAATATTTCTATTGAGTGTTTCATTTGCATTCTCCCCCCTGCAATACAAAGTTAGTTACTCTTAATACGCTTGTTTTAGGCCGTGGATCATTCATTTCAATTCTTGGAGGTAACTCAAAAGTGACATTCCACAGGTCATGATCAGACCGCCTTATCGGGCATTGGTATCCCTGACATGGAGCGTGTGTGTGTCTGTTACTGTGTGCTACCACCTGATCTTCAGACAAATGCAGTGCCCGTCCATTCATTTAAAATCACATTTGAATGGACGTGTATGGTATATAAAACCTGAAATGTGAAGCTCACAACTGAATCTACTGGGGCTATGATGCCTTAGTATGCAGAAGGATTGGCAGTTTGTATGAGCTTTGCTGACATATTTGCAATCCCAGAATGTGCATACAAAATGAAATGTCAGACTTGCACATCTATATGCATTAATGCACTTTAGTCCAGCTGTAATGACAAGAGAACACTGTTAATCTGTGGGAGCTTGCCAGCATTAAAAAGCTTCTTTTAATATTGACGTTCTCTCAGATCAGGTTTGTCTATTTAACATATTCCTGTTTCCTGAGGTTTGTCTTTGATTTCACACCGTCTTCTAAACGGCTTTGTAGTATCACAAACGTCAATCTCTTTTGCTCTTAGTTGTTGATTGTTCTCCACGTTTTCTGAATTTGGTACATCTTGTCTGCCCCAAATCCCCAAACGACTCCAAGGCTTACTGATCCTGCATGCTGCCCCCTACGTTCAGCCTCCACTAATACAGTCTGCGCAGCCAGCTGTGGTGTAATTATTTTCTCATTAGTGTAGGCAATAATGACTATCTCACAATCTCTTTCCCTCTCTGACTCTCTCTCTCTCTCTCTCTGACTCTGTTTTGCTGCTTGTGTATCTTTTTTGTCCCCCTCCCCAATCTCACCACCACCGTCAATGCCCTGCTGGAGGGAAATATTCATATCCCCCTGAAAAAAAGAAAGCAAACAAACAACAATTAGCTTCCTGCTGACATGGAGAATGGTAGACTCATCTCCTGCAAATTACCCCTCGCTGAGGAACGGGCAATGGAGACTTTCCCTTTAGGTGTTCTTTAATGAACCATCTACATCGACGCTAATTATTTACAGTACTGGCACGTACCAGCCAAGCCAAGCCCCCACTGAAACCACACATGCACGCCAAACAAGCAGGACAATGCAGCAATAACAGCAATTCAGACAGCCAGATGTAACAAATATCTATGCAATTATTGTAACAGCACATTTTAAACTGAAGGCCAATTCTTCTCCTTTTTGGACTGAAAAGAGTCTCACACTAAGTCTTTCTGTAGCTAAAAATCTAATTCAGATGTTTTGGTGATACAGGAATAAAATGTTGCTAAAACTTTCGTCTTTTCTTAATGTATCAGTATTACACACGTACAAAACAGAGCATTATTTGCCAATCAAAAAATGACAACAATATTCAACATCTTTAAATTAAATAAGATACAAACATTTTGAAGAGGATTTGGCATGTGTTCTCCTGTCTCTGGCAACGTCTGCTATCATTTAAAAGTTCTGATTACAAGTTTTTCCTCACAAAAGAATAAGGATGTTCTAATTATGCGAGAAAATATGATGATTTTTTTTTCTGCCAATGTTAAGAAAATTTGCAAGACATTTAGCTCTTACACCATGACATTGGGAGCACAAGACCATGAAATTCTGTTCATCCTGTGTTTCATGCGCTAATGTGCCTCTCTCTCTCACTGCACCATATCCATCTACTGCATATTTTATCTCTCTCTCTCTCTCTTCCCTCACTTTCCTTCACTCCTTCCACTCATCCATACTAGTGCGAGTCCTCGTGTCCACCGTCTGCTGTAATGTGCCAGACAAAAGTTAGACTTTGATTGCTCTTTGACTACTCGACAGCTCCACTCCTCACTTCTCATCTAATAAAGCAGAGTCTAAATTCAGATCAGCTCAGAGATTCTGCTCCACTTGTTCATTATGCATCATTGAAAGTTGATGAGAACTTTGCAGGCTTCTTCTTGGATACCCAGTGGCATCAAAAAGGGAATAACTAATTGTAATTCAAAGTTTGACCTTGAATGGTCACCTTGTGAATTAGTTTAAGGTATTAATTGGATTAAATCCATGTTTTTTTAGAAGTTTCTTGCAATAGAGATTCAAATTGCGAATCTAGGGTAGAATCTTGGTTTGGGTTGTGTTTCACTTCACAGCATAACTATTTTCTTTTGATTCCAAAGAAGTAGCATTCCAACTCACCCAAGTCTGAATGATATAGAATACAATTAAAAGCATTAGTGCTACCATGCAATCCGCCCTGACTAAGTAGAGGAAGTTTAATAATTTAACGCCAGGCTTCTTATTAATCATTTATCAATTAAATGCAGACCCATCCACTCTTACATGATGCAACCTTTGATATTACAGTCCACTTTCAATCGCTGAGTGTTTTAATTGGGTAAATATTGGTTGGGTATATTACAAGAAAGCTCAACATATTAGAGGGTCAAAGAGATGAGCTGAGACCTATAATGTTTTTTCTTTCCCCCTGTGCTTCCAACGCCCAAACACACATATTTGTATAAAATAAGAAAATATATTCGTATAAAATATGAAAATCCTGCATGCAATCGAGGAAGTGTTTATGTTGGAAAAGCACAAGAATGCGAGAACATATTGCCAAAGCGTACACATACACTGATAAAAACTTCAGCTTTAATAGGTGTTAGGTATTTTATTGCACATTGTGTTTACATTTCAGAGGTGAGAAGCTGAATGAATTTATAGGAACACTGTAAATGACAGTAGTCTGCAAAGGCAGAATGCTTGCGCACACACTAGTCTTTCTTTTCATCTAGTGGATGTGTGCATCTGCAAATCTTTGGGTGCATTTTAAGATGGTACAGTTCTCTCTGGGTATGTCACAGTTCAGCTTCCCTTCTCTCCTGCCATTCTATCTCTCACTCACCTAAGCAGCTCATTCAGTGGATCTGTTAGTCACACCCACCTCGTCAGCTATCACTCTCACCTGCCCACTCTGCTGCACCTACTCCCTTCAGTATTTAAGCCCCAGCTTCACAAACACTCACTGCCAGATTGTTCTCTGCATTATGCCCAACTTTCCAGTGTTTACCCCCCCCCGCACCCCCCACTCCCCTGCCTGTTTGGACTTCTCCACCTTGCCTCTGCCCCGGTAAACGACTCAGCCTTCTGTCCCCGACCACGAGAATAGCTTCTGCTTCCTCTGGTTTCTGTCTGCCTTCTCCCCTGACGGCTTGGTATTCCACCGAGTGGCCTTCTCCACAAGAGCTGTTTTCCTATGTGTCTTCTGCCTGGAATAAAGCTTTGCTCAACGATTCTCTGTGTCCGTCGTACTGCTTCTGGGTCTTTACCTCACCCGTTACAGGGTAAGTGCATTTGTCTCTGGTATGGGTGTGTATGTGTGTCCACACAAGTGGGATTTGCATGAATCTTCAGCCTAGGGAAACTCATTGGCATTGACGTAACCGGAAATAAACTTAACAAAACTATAAACGCAAAATTTTCTATTCACACAAAAGGATTTTTTTCTCTATTTTGTGCACAAATGTATTGAAATCAGTTGCCAATATTATCCATCCACCTGACTGGTGCGGCATATCAAAATGCTGATTGAACAGCATGATTTTCACACAGGTGTGCCTCTGGCTGGTCACAATAAAAGGCCATTCTAAAATGGGCAGTTTTATCACAATGACGCAGATGTTGCAATGTTTGAGGGACTGTGCCATTGGCATGCTGACTAAAGAAATGTCCAACAAAGCTGTTGCTCTTGCATTAAAAGTTAATTTCACTACCATGAACCATCTCCAGTGACGTTTCCAAGCAGTATGTGTTCATCCAGCCGGCCTCACAACCGCAGACCACTTGTAACCACGCCACCCGAGGACCTCCACATCCAACTTCTTCACCTGCAGGATCACCTGAGACCATCCACCCACACAGCTGATGCAACAGTTGGTTTGCACAAGAATTTCTGCACAAACTGTCTCAGGGAAGCTCATCTGCATCGTGGTCCTCAGCAGGGTATCGACCAGACTGCATTCTATCGTCGTAACGGACTTGGCTAGGCAAATGCTCAGCGCCAATGGCGTCTGGCACTTTGGAGAAGTGTTCCCTTCATGGATGAATCCTGTGTGCTCGGAAATGCATTTCTGTAGTCATGCAAAATTCATATTTCAGAGTTCCTAATACATTTTAGAGTGGCCCTTTATTGTGACTAGGCCCAGCCTCAACTGTGTAATACCCATGCTGTGAAATCAGCATCTTGATATGCCACACCTGTCAGGTGGATGAATTATCATGGCAATAATTAGTGCTCACTAACACTGATTAAAACAAATGTTTGCTCATAATTTAAGAGACATAAGCTTTTTGTGTGCACTATATTTCAACTCTTGAAAAATGGCAAAATAAAAGTGTTGCATTTATATTTTTGTTTGGTGTAGGAAGCACTACTGATTATAAGGGAGAGCAAGACATATATTTAGAATCCTCTAACCAATCTAAGTTTTGAGATTGCTCATGCTGTAAGTTATGATTATTCTAAAATGTTCAGCAGCTTTATTGTACAGAAAAGTGCCTCAAATAATTTTGCGCTATTATGAAAAGCAGTTACAGAGAAACCATCATCTGGAATATCAGCATTCTGGCTCTTCCATCCTTTCATTATAGCAATGGAAATACTCCATTGTCATTTTTGTATAGAAGGGCGTAAGCTGCAGAGAAGTGCTAAGAAATTAAAACTGATTAGGGTTCAAGTCTCTCTCAAGCCGTAAGAAAAAAAAACTTATTATGCACTCATTCAGCTGAAGTGGCGGGAAATTAGGTATACATGAAGGACCACCACTCAAGAGAGTTAATCAATTCAGCCCATAATAGTCATAACACCAAAGCATGAAAATCCATATTTCACAGCTTGTAAAATCAACAGCAACGCAAATAATGCACATGTCAAACAACCAAAAGGAAAATGAGTTCACCCAATATAAGAAACTAGAATCAATATCAATGCAAATACTGAATAAAGGTGGTTTTGAAAATTAGCTCTCCTTCCCCTTTAAATCAACCCTGTAGAGGTTGTAGTGACTATGACTCTTGTCTGTCTGGAACAAAGGAGGAAGTGAAGTGAAGTTACTGTGTTAAAGTCAGCATGGGGATGAAGCCGGGTTGGATCAGACTTTCACACAGAAGACCGATGTTCGTTTCCCCCCTTGGATATCACAGTTGTTCCCTGACTTTATCCACAACTATATTATTGTAACCACAATGAATAAGGTCCCCTTACCTTAGCTAAGTACCTATTTTAACCCAAACCGGTATCTTTCCCTGAACCTGACCAAGCCTTGTTTGTGCCTCACCAAACCAAGACCATGTGTCATAACAATTAGAATCAAATATGGGTAGCACTTCTTTTGGATTCTGGATAGATGGTCTTCCACAACAAATACAGAACATAATAGTACTGGATCAAACGTAAGTATCTGCTTAGTTACTTGCATTGAGACGAAAAAAAAGAAGGAAAAAATAACTGACCTTATTAAAAATGCTTTCTCCTCATAATACTAAGCATTTCTTCTATAACCCCAGAGATACACTGTATTGACCACAGACCCTCATCAGATAAAATATTGCCAATTGCGGTACCTACTTGAATTAATACATTTCCTCCCACAATCGCAGGGTTCACACAAATGGGTGGATGCAGCCTTGGACACTCCCACATAAACAAAAACACATGCTTATGAATATAAATGTATACATTTACATAAATTAATGTTTATAGGAACACGTCAATGTAAAGCCAAAGATGAATGTGAGCTCAGCTGTCAAAGCATGCATCACTCAGTCACAATGGGTCTAACAAGCGAAAACCGATCAATCACAGCTTGTGCAGCTGTCAATTTTTGTGATATTGCTTTGCATTCTACTCGGCTCACAGCACGACTTCGGCAGGTAAAGTTATTCATCCAGCAACCCCTGCAATCAGAACATTCCCTGTTATTGAGTAAATCTTCCAGCTAATCGTGTAATCTGCTGTGCTTGATGTGAATTTGCAAGCATTAGAGAACATACCGTTCTGCTCTGAGCTGAACTCTGGAGCCTGTTCTTACAATAACCAGCATCCCTGCTTCGCTGTTTGGAGGGTAATGGAACAAATAAATGATGCATTAAAGTGTTTGCGGGGAGAAAAGAGCGCAAGAGAAGGAGGGAAGCTGGGATTGAGCGAGAGACAAAGACAGGCCGCAGTTGAGTGTAGTCTCTAGTGTACTTGAGCAGGATAGGTCAAAGGCGGGGAGGGATGGGGGAGAGTGGCAGAATGGGTAGTAGGATCGATTGTGGCTTTATCTCTAGGAAATTTAACAAAATAAGAGTGAGAGGAGTCCACTGACCACAGACCCAGCTCCCATACTCCAGAGTGTATACTGCTGCCATACACTGTAATACACTTTTTTTAATATATATGAAGTTGATTTGAAAAACCAAGGTGCCCTGAACTTTCTGCCTGAACTTATAAGAGTACTTTTTACCGACGTAAGCAGCACGCAGTGGACTATGAGTCTTAGGGCAATATTTTATTTTTATTGGACATTTTCCTTTCCTAGCAGTTTCACCATGGCAAGACTCCATGAACAATAAGTGTGTCACTGTAAATGTTGTCAGAGGACATATAGAGTATACATTCAGGCGTTCGGGATAGGAGGTCATTCTTTATTAAGGAATAGGGACACTCCAAATATAAAATTATGTGCACATTAAACTTCAATCAACTTTTTGGTTGGACAGTTTAAACTTCATACATTATAGTAAATTTTTCAGGTACACTTGATTCTGGGTCTCTAAAACACTTGTCTCATTCCTGTGTGCTCAGAATACGTAGGCTATATAAACTGATAATGTAAATGTAACTATGGAGTTAGATATTTCCTGACTCACAGTGACTATAGGACTAATAGTAGTTCATTTGCATATTTCAGCGAAATAGAACGCTCATATACCTCAATGAGGATGTTAAGGTAGGTGGGTGGTTTGCCACTCTATGGGAGGCCCTAAACTTGAAGCCCCAGCCAGTGCTCGATGTGGGCCGGTGCTCACCGTTATGCAGTGCTAGCACGTCTACATTTTTACTCTTTGGCATACCGTGACTTTTTCTTGCGTACCAGCACTCAAAAGCTGCCGGTACTCTTTTCTGCCCTCTCCATATCCGGTTCCCTGGGAAATTCATGATATAAGCCATGTGAACATAAAAACAATGTGGCGAGCATCTGGATGAGCTAATGCATGGCACGGTTGTACTGTAATTTATTGATAAAATGTTCAATAGGGCTGGCCCTTTGTCATTTAGTTGAAGAATCATTTGTTTTTGTCTATTAATAATTTTGTATGCTTTTTTTATCCTGATTGACGCGTTTCCATGAAACGTATGATCCCATCTCTGGTAAACACAATATTTTAAGTGGTGCTTTTGTGTGATTCCAACCAGCAACTGTTTATTTACTGTAGAAATTCTGAATGTTACACATGGCAATATGTGAAGAAGGGGAGAACCGCCACTTATTTTTTTCCACATTGTGCCTAGCACATCCTCTCACGTGTTTTTACATATGCTGGTTAATTAGACTTCTGCTCATGTTGAAGTTGGGTGCATCCATGAACCACTAAGAATTACAAAGGTTTGTTTCACATCTCCCACCCGAACAGCTGCAACGAAACAGGTCAAAAGGTTCAGGCAGATGTTAATAAAGCACACCGTGTGAACGCCTATACGGCCTCTGGTGCGGTTTAATCAGGCAAAAAAGTAAAAACGTGTGTGTGGATGGACCATGGGTGTGTAGGGCCTTTAATGCCAGGAGCGACAGAGAGTCAGTGGAGTGACACAAGCTGTCTTTGGCTGGATGAAGACCAGACATGCCACTGGATTCTTGACCCACCACTGCAGAGCCCTGGGTTTAGTTCATGCTAGCTGGGCCTCCAGCCTGGCCAGGCATTGTAACCATTACTACTGGCAGTGTTTGAAAGTGAAGGATTATCTCCTTGTTTTTACACTGGTAAGCCCAACTAATTGTGGGAAGGGGCCTGGGTTAGTGTCAATTTCAGTTTGGGTTAAGTTCAAATAATGTTGGTTAAAAGAGATACTGTTTCTCAACATCAGTGATATAAGGGATCGCCATTCATTTTTGTTTCTCAGTCTCTGTTCAACTGTGAACATAGCAGTTCTGTCCCAATAAAACACATTTCTAAAACAAAACTGCAAAAGGGTTGTTCAGACTTTCTTTTAAAGTGCCATTATTTATTATCTCATGAATATATAGCAATAATTTACTCAATAACTTCATTCAGGATTCAATTAAGATACAGCACACTGATTGAGTACCTTTCAAGAGCCAGTAGTTGCCATTGGCTTTATCTCCTCCTCCATCAAAGTACTATACCATCTACTCACACGACAAACAGCTGTCTTTTATTCAGACTTATGAATGTCTTGAAAGCACGGCTGTTGACTGTAATAGAAATGCATGTGCACACATCACGGCTATCAACACTTCCACAGCAAATAGTCGCACATGAACACACCCTAACTATATTCACAGCACGATTCCACAAACACTCGTTAATCACCTGTGTTCCTGCTTGCAGTGATATCCCTATCCTCTGTACTGTAACTCGCTTCATGGGGAGGCCTGCATTAAAGAAAAGAGACGGAGAATAGGAATCTATTCAACCAAAACTTACTGGCAAATCAGAATATGTTCATTGCTGATAAATAAGGTTGCAAATGAAAGAAGGATATGTAATGGAGGATGCAGAGAAATGGGTAAATGCATTGAAATCCAAAGGGTTGTTTTAATTATTAAGCTACATCTATAATTTGATCCCAAATAAGAAAAGGTTTTAGGAATGGAATGAACATCACTAGTATCATAGCTCTGAAAAACATCGTTGTGATATGTTATCCACAGCACACATTTGTCAGTGCTGTAAATGGCATCTGTTTTTGTCGCATCCAACAATTTCTACCTTCTTTTCACTGTCCAGACCTGTACGTTATTTGTGCCGTAGTAACAAACATCTATTCAGCTTTACCACAGAAAAGGTCTGTGGCACAATTGATAGATTGTGTCAAAGAGAACAGTACCAATCTGTATTCATCATTCAGAGGTTAAAGCCAAATCAATATGTGTCTGTCTCGTTTAAATGAGAAGGGATAGTCATTTAGGCAAAAACAAAAAGACTCCATGTAGGACTAAAGCTTATTACGGGAGACGTCAGGTCTTATGAGGTAATTTAAGTAGAAAAGATACAACATGCTGAAAAATAAATGTCACATTCAGGCAAAAAGTCAAGTCAGACATTTCATCTGGTATTTCTGTCTCTCCCTCTGGTGGTGTTGTTCTGTTGCACACGGGCCAATAACAGTGTGAATACCAGGAGCCTAAGGCAGCCTACTGATTGAACATAGATTACATCTCTTGAAATGGAGAAATTTGCCCAGAATGCACATGTAATTACACATCCAACAAACATGCACAATATCCATACTGAAAATAAATCCCTTCACATTTCCAGATATTCATCTTCTTTAGACTGTGGATGGAAACTGCACTCCGATGACCTTCCAGCCAGCCCTTTAATATACAAAACACATAATTTAGCCTGTGACATGATAAATATATTATTCCATCTATTATTGCGTTTGTAAGTATCTTTGGAACAGAGATTGGTTGTAAAATGCCAACCATGATGTAGGAGCGCAATGTTCCACGCCCCCCACCCCACCAACCCCCCACCCCCTTAATGGACGACACTCCTTTTATCACCACTGACTAAAAGTTCTATTTTTAGGAAAACCCACTGCTTCAATCTGAAAAGGACACAAAGGGCACATTTCAGAGAAAGATGTGGAGAACCACAGCTTGATTTCACTCTCGACTGCAGAGTTTCATGTGCAAGTGCCTTCATTTAATACAGGACTCAACCACAGCGATTTGCCCGCCCGTGTTAAATGGTAATATTGGCGCCAAAGGAACAACATCAGTCTGAACTGTGGAAATTGCCCCAAGCAGGCCCTGATACAACTGCGCCAAGCTGCTCCTGGGCCTATTGATGTGAGGCTATTATCCAATCGACACATGGATTAAAACACACCTGAGCCCAATTCCCTGATTACAACCCTTGCTACAAATTAATGCATACAGTTATTCGGGTCTTTTGGCAAGCCCTGTGGCATGGAGACCCCATCTCTGTCTGACAAAAAAGATCCCCAAGAGATTCCTGTCAGTTCTGCTACCCACAAAGTTGTCAAATTAATTTTTAACAGCAAATAGTTACTTCAACCAACACATGTAGCCAGCGAATTAGACCAGACACTCTGCTCACTACTATTTTCTCTCTTATCTGCTCCCATGGCAGCTCGACTTCCTCTCCACAGCTCTTGCTGCCGCTGTCTCTTATGTGTGTCGATGAATGGAGGAGGAGAGACTAGTTGTTAAGGTCGAGAAATTCCCCGGGCTATACAATCCACAATCCCGTCATTACAGAGACAAAAAAGATAGCTTCAGGGGAGAAATCACCTATCCGTCATCATCCACACATGATTTAAAGCTAAAGCAGCTGTGGAAGGAGCACTCAGATATTTTACTTTAGTAAAATTAGTACTAACAAAGTCTAAAAATGTGCTTCCTAATGGTGCCAGGGGCATCACTTGACATGCTAGAGCGGGAGTGTGTTTTCAGCTTTAGTTTGCTTGAAAGCATAAGATTAACCCCAGCTCAGAGCAGAAATAACTAAAATGTGTTTCTTTGCAGAATCTCTTTTCCAGGTAAGTTTCTGAATGCATACCTGGGTTGTTTCTCCTCTGGTTGTCCTCAGACCTTCCCCTTCACACAAAAGATAGCCTTTGACATGGTCAATATAAGTCAATTTCCCAGTGTCCCACCATGTTCTCTTCCCCATGAAATCTTGTTTATCGTGGTTCACTATAGCTCAAGGACATTGATTTATGCTTTTTATTTCAACCTGTCCCCCCCAAACACACAACAAATACTGCAGGTCTTATGAACAAGAGGTCTCATGATATCTGAATGTCAAAGATTTCACAGCAGCTAATTTAAGGCAGAAACAAGAAGTTGTTTGGCCAGCTAGCTGAAGATGTGCATTAATGATACAATGTTTAAAATATAGTCTGTGAGTCTGTCACCATTTGACTCTAGTTAAATTCCACACTAGTCCTGTTCTCAGCAGTAACTACTCCTCTCTTTCAAACCTCTCCTGCTGTCACCTTCAGCTCACCTTGCAAGTTTTCTGCTAGCTGGAGTTACCTTGCAAAAAGAAGAAATCAGAGTCAGCCCAGCGCCCAAAGCGTCTCCACATCTCAACACAAGAAGTCCATTTCAAACCTCCCAAACTCTGAAAACTCTGCATCCCTGCCTGATCTCTCACTCTACGTATGTCTGTCTGTCTGTCTTCCTCCCTCTCTAATGTCCCTCCCTGCCTCTGCTCTTTGAAGTATATAAAACAGATTACTAACTTGGCAACTTCATTTTCCCAATCGTATCATACACTGAGCCTTGAGCTATGCATCATTTTCATAATGCACAATTTCACACTTAAAACTCCAGATGAACCGTAAATCAAAGTTGACCAGCGGTGTTTGTACTTTTAGAATGTGCATACAATTAAGCAGAAAGTGCGTCAACTTTATATTTGATGTAGCTTCCTGTATCCACAACAAGGTCTGATGTAGTATTTACATCTCACTAAGCTTGAATACCCAAAAGCTACTATATTATTCTTTGCATTACACTTGTGTGGGAATTTAATTAGCTTGAAAGTATGAACAATGCAGCACAGCACAATGCTGGGTGCCCCTCTCCCATTTATACAATTTATTTTTGTTTTATTTTACTGCTGTTGCAAAAGGGAAAGGGAAAGGAATTTTGGCAGGAAACTAATGTCGTATTGTTACACATGGATCAGGATCTACATGGACAGTGTGTAAATGCAGCATGTGGACCTTAGAGGTCTTGAGGATGTGTGACTGTTGAAAGAATTGATCCAGAACTGCTGATAAGTAGAGATGTAGAAATCCTGGTATGTCTTCATGCTTTACGGAGCCTGGTAATAAATAAACTGTTCATGCACTCTAAACTAAGGCCTGGTTTATCCAGCACATGGAAGAAGTTTGCCTTCAGGGTATTCTACCAGAAAGGGTATTTTTTAACCCAAACCATGATCTTTTCCTAAACCTAACCATGTGGGTTTGTTGCCTAAACCTAAGGAGATTTCTTGCAGAAAGAAGATAGAAAGATGCCCGGAAGGCAAACTTCTCCCATGCGTGTTTATCCATCCAAGTGTGCTACATTTGCAACCCTGAACTTGAAACCCACACACACCTGAAACCAATAAAAAAATAAATTAAAAAAAAGGGCGCCGCCATAAGAATAAGATGGAAATATTGTATTACATCCATTGTGGGTGTAAACTATTACTTAAGACAAATAATAAGGGATTCATGCATACTGGGATGTTACAAGTTACATATATACATATATATAAATAAATGAATAAAGCAAATGCATTCTTTGAAGGAGGTCATAGCAAAGGATCTGTGGATGTGTGTTTGTTTACATGGGTGTATTTTGGGAGGTGAGGGTGGACATAAATATTTTTATCTGCAAAAGGGGGCCTGACAGAATTCTGACAGAAGTCTGGGAACCACCGAAACAACATTAGGTATACTCGAGCACCTTGCCGGCACAAGCCATAAATACAGAACTCACAGGAGAAATCTTCTTGTCACACAGAAAAGTTGGTAAAATCAAAGTTTGTGTCCTCACTTTGGGGGATTTTTCCCATCTTCCTATCCATGAAAGATTAAGAAGCTTTGTTCCTCGTGAGTACAGAAGAGCTCTCTCTCTCTCACACACACACACACACACGCACACAACCATGATTCACAACTTATTCCATTACCTCCCAAAGGAGGTGTTAGACGGATAATGAAGTCAGCAGTCGCAGGGATAACTAGTGGTTCTTCAGTGTAAACAAGTCACTGTCACTCCTGCTTTAGAATTCACTTTATTCTATCAAGGATGTCCTCTAAAGCAGTCTGCAGGCTATAAAGTTGGCAACCTAAAACAGCTTGAAAATTCGCTCTACTTCAATTGGACCAATTGACAAGACAGAGAAAAAGAAAGCAGAGTACAGCAGAGTAAGAGTAGGTGCACCAAACACACAAAGAGTGTTGCAGAGAGAGAGAGAGAGAGAGAGAGAGAGAGAGAGAGAGAGAGAGAGACCTGGCATTTGTTCAAAGTTTGAGTGTAATTTAAGAAGTGAAAGGTCAATATCTAGTGCCTCCCACAGTCATCCAAGGGAAACAACATAACTGCTGTCAGAGACTACAGTCTATGATGACTACACCAATGACTAGCACAGGTGGTGAAATTGGGAAATTAACATCCACACAGCACTACCTGTCAGTTATCTACCACCTTCTACTGGTTACGAGGCTAAACCAGAGGGCGACAGAGGACCCGCCACCTCCATGTGCCACCAACAAGCCAACAAATTAGCAGCAAATAAATCGCTTAGAGAGGTGGCACAAAAAGAGCCAGCAGAGAAGAAAAAAAAGAGGCCAAGGGATCAGAAGAACTGGCAGGCACACAGATTAGTTTTTTAAAGTTAAAGACTGGAAGGAATTTAAGTGAAATTGAGTCCTCTTTCACTTCGTCTGTTTGTCTCTGCTCTAGCGGAGCAACTCTCTGTGAGGACTTTCCACCTCAGGCTTATTATTCACAGTCAAAGATGATTTAGACGCAACACACCAAACTGTCAACAAACAAATTGCAGGTGCAGTGAATGTTTGCCAGTCAACAGCTGCTGAAACCGTTGGAGAACATCACAGGCTTATCAAAATGGCTACCTGCTTGAATGGGGAAATTACTAGATCACCGATATTATAGGGTCCTAATACAATCGAGTGCACATTTGACAACATTGCTTCGCGTTTTTGAAATTATAACACAAGAAGTGAGAGAACAATATGGGAGAGAACAATATAAAAATAAATGTAAAGTGTGTTGCATTTGCCCTGGTCCAACTTAAAAGCATGCATCCATGAGATGATATACTAGTAAAAAGGTTATATAACCATGTTTATAAGCAATAACAAAACTATTGTAAAAAAAAAAAAAAAAAAAAAAACACAGGACAAACTATTTCAACAGTCCCAAAGGTGTGAAATGTTCAACACTAACACAGACCCACACACTAACTGAACCCACACGCTCATTCACACCGCACACTTGTGCCCACGGCTCTCAAAAACTATTCTTATAACATGCCATTGTAATCCAAATTAACCGTCCTTCTGTATCAATCAGCTTCTCTCTCATAATGTAATCTACTGCTGCAGCTGCCTCAACCATCACAGCATCTCTCTGTCTCTCTCAGTTTCCATCCGTCTGTCTCAATCCAAGATAGGTTGGAGAGCAGCCCAACAGGGTGTAAATTGATGCCCTACCCCCATCTCCTTTGCTGATTGCACTCAAGCTCTTCAAAGATGAGCACCTTGCAAGCAGCTTGGCTGGGGCTGGTGTGGTGGGATTATGGTAAGTATTTAGTGGCACTGACAGCCTGGTGGACTCACTGCCTCACAGTTAAACATGTGATGACAAATAGGGAATTGTTTTACGGGTACAAATTTTTACAAATTTTTAATTGGAAAGGGACAACAGTCAAAGTGATTTAGAACCTCCCATTATTTCGCATTATTTCTCTTTTCAATTTTCTGATCTTGAAAAATACTGTGGGAGAGCAGACAACATTTGTTCTCACATTATCTTGGGTTTGTACGGTTTCAGGTTGGAGGAAGAAACACATGATTTCACAAGGAGTCCTCAAGAAGCTGGACTCACATTGTATGCTTAGGGACACCGTTTGATCAATGTAATCCTGGCTTGTCAGTCATATTTGGTTTCAGTTTTCCAGGATACAGGTCATTCAGTGTCGTTAGATTTCCAAACTTACTGATAGGATAGGATAGGATAGGAACATAAAAATAAGTGACCGTATCATTGTCTTTGTCTGACCTATCATTATCACCATCTTTAATATTGCACATGTCACATTTAAGGGATGGTTCAGGTGTTTTAAAGTGGTGTTGGACCGGGGCAGCGGCAAAACGTATTTAAGATACCTAAAAAAAAAAGGCCCATCTTAAACTATCCATATCAGTTTAGGTGTACGCTATATTTAGAATATTTCCAATGGGTAATTGAAACTTATCCATACATAAAGCGGTGAAAATGTTCTTAATATAGTGTCCATGAAGTAATGAAGTAAACAGATATTGATTCTTTTAGATGAGCCTTTTTTTCTGTCTAAAATATATTTTGTGTCTAAAATACATTCCGTCCACAGCAGTAAGTTGCTCTGCTTCATGTAGAAAGAGAGTCAAACGAGACAATACCTACTATTATTGCTGCAAGAATCATAAACATAAGCATGAAATATTATTCAAGTAAGCTGCACATGCAGTAACTTTTCCAGCAATCTTGAGTGGCTTTCAGTTAAAATGGAAATTGCCTTAAATGGATGTTTACATCCACAATAAAACCTACATTAGGATTACATAAATAGATTTAAGCGGGTCACTAATCTATAGCCATATCCTTTACTATTGATTTGATTCAAAATAGTTTCAATTTTTAATGTGACAAGAGCTATTCATGGTTATGATGGGAGCATTACCATATCTACAAGGATAAAATATTCTATTTTGAACCACAGCAACCTCTATGTTATGCATATAAATCTTTTGAGTGGTGTCTTTTCCGCCCAGATAGGAGCCATGGGTTGTCTTCACAGTAGAAAGCAAATGGATTCCATTTCTGGTGCGTTACACATTTCAAACCGTAATAATTGCAAATACATTGTAAGGAGCACAAACTGCAACACATACGGAGTGAAGGCTGCGCAGGAGACAACAGTAAGTGTGCTTCAGTCATTCTCACTCTACAGCTGTGGCATTGGCTTTGGAAGGAAAGCACAGCAAAGTAAAAATACTGTAGTACTGGAGTAAAAGCAACAGCTCTGGAGCAAAAGATTTGTTTAGGGTTGGCAACTGTTTGCATTCTTTTCATTTAATCATATTTAATTTAACTGGTAAATTAAGGATTAATTATTATCCATTCACTTCTATAATATCTTTCTTGAGGGCACGCATGTGTGCATCAAATGAAAGACAAATTGCAGTCAACTCAGGAAGAGATGAACTTGTGTAACAGGCAGAAAGAAGCAGATAAAAGAAAACGCCTAACTAATTTAAGCAGCAAAAATACCAAAGAGGCAGAAATGTAGTTGAATCCCACGAATCCCATAGAAGTAGAAAAAATTGTCATCAGTCAGATCAGCTAAGGAATAACAGCCTTCATATTTACATTGTGCAAGACAGATGGTAGTGGGAGTTCACATAATCAGCAGAGAGTTAATAAAACAAACATAAACTCCACACAGTGAGGGACTATCTGAGCTGATTACCAACGAAGCATCACAGTATGCACTGTAGTCACGCACACCTCCAGCTGAGCAGCACCAGCTGACTTACAAACATCAATCACATCCGCTGGAGACAATGAGCTCTGCTGGTAATGCCAGGCTGGAAAAGTGAAGCCAATGCAAAAGTGCCTCAAACAGTCCATGACTCAAAAAGAAGTCTGAATGCATAGAAGTCTATGAGAAGTCTATGAGTCTATGAGAAAATTACCCTGACTGATTTTCGTCCTCCTTATTATCACATGGAGCGATAATATCTCTCACCTTCTGCATTTTGTACATGCCATATCTCAGTGTTAAGTGTATTTTGGGTTCTGGTCTGAATAGCCATATATAGTGTGGACACTGCTGCTTAGATTCACTGGGGAGCACCTTCAGGAGCATGCCTATTGTGCCAAATCAAAGTGTATAACCATTTATGGCACGAATAATCATCTTCCTCTCTGATATGATCTTCTGAAAGAATAACAAATAAGAAAGGAAAGCCATATTCTATTTCCTTATGGCAGAGATGACATGTTTTATCCAATATTAATCTACAAGTCATTATCAGCACAGGTGTCCAGAGGAATTCATGTGTCTGGAGACCTCTGAATTATAATTGGTAAAAACTTTATTTTTATTTTTTTTAATTATAGTGAGTGTAAGCCACACTGGGTAATTCATAAACACAAGGGAATTTAGATAAACGAAATGGAGCACTAAGCATTCCAATGCAGTTACACTATTTTCATCCTTAAATATTCTTTACATACTGAGAGAGAAATTAATTCCAGTTTCCTGGAGTGCGTGATGAATTTTTTTTGCATTTGCCGCTGCGTGAAGCAAATTCTGTCTGAGACTGCGATTATAGTGGCCTGTGTTTGCTTAGGGGGGGACATTTTGCCCTCAGTCCTTTTAAACTAAAGCGATTAAACCTGACCTTTGGATTCAGGACACAGGATTTTAGTTGCTCTTCTCCCATCTATGCTCCTGCACCATGAAACAAGCAGTGTATTGAGTTGTTTTAATCAAATAATGGCTGTGAAATTAGTTGGTAACATATGCAAATGCTAATATAAGAATATGTTGATGTGCCGAGCAGCAGCCTTGAGGTTCTGCTTCATGCATACAGTTAATACAGTTTGGAGTTTATGGACTTGATTTTTCATTTAGAAAAAAAAAAATCCTTTTAGTGGTGAGCTGCAACAACAGTGGCATAATGTAAAAAGTGGTGGTAATGTACATTTTATTTGAGATTAGGATTTAGTAGAGAAAAAAATGCAGATTACCTATTCCCCCACACAGTAGGTAACACTCTTTTTGTTATATGTTTTTCCAAAACAGACATAGAGCATGGCCAATCTTAGAACCAGACCGTGGAGTTCCTGAATCTCTCCAAATAGGAGTACATTCTTGTTTTCAAACCGTAAACTGTTAGCACCGTTAACTGCTTGACGCTGGCTCAGACATCTCTTTGTTCAGAGAATGCAGGCAGGCAATCCCGGCTGTGTGGGTTGTAGCTGCTGATCAAATCAAAGAACGCTTTCAGTGATTGGAGGCAAGCAAAACCATACAAATAGTCTTTCTATTCTAGATGTGGGCAAAAAAAAGGATCAGATGCAAGTATTGTTTGACTGGAGAAGTTTTGATACTACTTGGTAGTCTTTTAATTCGGTCCATATTTTAAGACTACCCATACCCAGCCCTACACTGTAAAATTAGACAAACCACACTATTAAAACTATATGTGCTTATTAAACGGTGTTAGGTAAATGGAATCCTTAATTCACACATATTTTAGCCATATTGAATGGCAAACATTTCACTTTGAATGAACTTATGTCTAAAACATGTCTGTATCTTTTTCTGTCAAATGTACACTACTACATAGCATACATATTTTTTTAAGGATACTGTTACCATACTCTATAGTAGTATTTGTATTGTTATTTGTTATTGAATAAAACACATTTTCAAAAACCAAATACCTATCAACAAACAAATAGTCAAATAATTGGGTCCAGCCCTAATAGTTTCTGAATCATCTCCATACATTTTTTACATTATTATATTCTATGCTCGTGGTAGGATAGTATTTGTATTCTCCCGTCATGCACATGAACACAGAATGTCAGTCAAGCCTCCAGAATGGGAATTTGAGGCAGTAAAAGGAGCTCTCACTGAGTGTGCATGAAAAGCAATGAGGATGCTTTAATTTACTCCTCATCTTCTTGAATCTCCCTCTCTCCTCTCCCTCTCTGAGCAGGTGCAGGAGTGCAGACTGGGAAAAGGATTCATTAGAAGTTTCTACTAACCTGGAGGTGGAATCCAGGGATGTGGTTTTAAAGATTCGTCACAGTGTCTCTTTGGCACCACAGACTAAGAATGCTCTTAGTATCCTCTTCTGGATGTTTTTAGCCCCAGCATACTGTTCTAAGCAGGGTTGGATGGATTACTATTATTGTACTCAAGTAAAACAAAAGAAAATACTAAAATACAAGTAAAAAAAACAATTTTTGGTAGAAATGTACTCAGAAGTAAAAAGTAGGTAAGTTAAATTGTACTCTGCGAACATAAAAAAAAAAGTGAAATGGAGTGGAGAGAGGGTAAAGAAAAACATGTATGATGATAATGATATTTGATAGTTCTATTGACGTAAAGTACACACTACTGCAACATAAAGTGCATTAACATGTCAATGTGAAACATCACACAACAGAGTCCTGAACTCCAAACAAACGATAAAATCCCTTTAGACAGCACTTTGCATCCTGTGACTACACCTGACAAACCAATTATACAGCTGCCTTTTACAGTGTAGCATTTCTACAATTCATCTTGAAAACTCACTTATTAAGCTACAAAAAGCCTAACACTTCTTACCTAGGGCATAACCACATATTCTTTCGAGGGGTCATGTCCTCCCCACACAGAAAATCCAAATCTGTCCCCCTATACAAAGTAGAAGAAAAAAAAAATACATATATATATCCTCCTTTAACTGACCCTATTAATGGATCTGTCTGTTGTTATTTCCTTTTTACTTTCAATATGTATCCTTCCTGTCCTTGTTAAGGAAAACACAAATGTGTGACCCCTAACAATTGTACACTTTATTGCACCCACATACAGCTTGGTTGTCTAGCTGAATGTGTGTGCGTGTGTGCGTGTGTGTGTGTGTGTGTGTGTGTGTGCGTGTGTGTGTGTGTGTGCGTGTGTGTGTGTGTGTGTGTGTGTGCGTGTGTCTAAAACAGGCAGTGCTGTTAAAGTAACAGCAAGTGATTTCATAGATGTTTTGTTATTTAATAGTTATTTTTGGCATAGGTTAATTTTATTGAATACTTATTTTAAACCAATAAGGGCTATTAAGACACAGGACTAAAAACATTTCCACACTTAACATTAAATAGTTTATTTCCTTTGAATAACACTGCGTTTATGTTCATAGTAAAACAATACGCTAATCACCATTGGGACATGTCTTAATAAATCTTACACTGAAGTTGTCAATAAATAAGGTCTAAAGATCTTAATTAGAAAAGTTCTGATTAGTCAGGAATAGGTGTGGTTTTAAATATGGATTGATATTTAAAGACTGCGAGGTAAAAATGCACAAGAAGCCCAATTATCCTTATATTTAATTTATATTATGGGATAGCTGCATTAGAATGTGCCACCAAATTTAGGTTTTTACAGCCAATAACGTTTCAGGTACTATTCTTTATATATATTCTATCTATCTATTCTTTAATATATATGTATATATATGCTGGCAGCATAGAGAGAGAGGAGAGAGATTTCTGCATATAAATATGACAATATCATAGTTACGCCCTTGCTTCTTACGGTCAAATAAAACATCAGCAAGGCAGATGCACAACACAGATGTTTAAACATTAATATACTGCACACACAAGCGCTGATTTCCTCTCCTGGAGCGCCACAGTTGGCCTGTTGATGCAACGTTACTCACCTGTCAAGCCATCATTCTGTGAGCCGCGAGCGCCGAGGAGTCCTCCTCAGTCCACTCCAGGTTCAGCCTCATAATGTAAACAACACGATCAATCCACTCAGCGTGTCTGTCCCAACAGAAGCAGTCCGATCAGCCTCCCTGTCCCTCACAAAGGCCCCACGCTCCTCGCTGGAGGTACAAGTCACTCAGTCAACGGCAGAAGTCCCCTTTTGCATATACTCAAGTACTGTACTTAAGTACCAATTTAAGTTACTTGGAGGAAACACATTTTTTTTCTACTATTTTGGATTATTTTATAGCCTACTTCTACTCCACTGCATCTCAGAGGCAAATAGCCTGTTGTACATTTTTCTCCTCTTTTGTCTGACAGCTTTAGTTACTTTTCAGACTATTTACTGTTCAGTGAAAACCACGTATCTCCAAATTTGGTAGTTTTTCATTTTCTAATTTAGTGAATTCAATTAGGTGTTTGTTTATGGGTTTAGATAATGCCCTTACTATAGGCTGTGGACTTCTTAGAAGATTATTCTGCTACTGAAAACTGAAAAAAATGCATCTTCACAAAGCTGTAAGCAGAGCTGTTTGCTTACTTTTACAGCTTTTTTAACTTTTGTTTTTACTCAGTAAGGTAAATACTTGAGATTAGGAGTAGCCTACTTCAGCAAAAGTTTAATAATTCAAAAAGTACAAGTAGACTCCACAGAAAACAACGTTGTGACACTAACAAGAGTGAGATGTGATTTGTTACTTCCGCCCCTGGTGATAAGTGAATTTTTGCTTCATTAATTCAGTTTTAAGCTGATGCTCTCCCCCAGAGTGACCCTCTAGGTCTTAGGCTTTGCTTGTATTACATCAGAATGCAAGATGTCAAAGTGTCAATGTTATACAAACACTGATATTTGATAGTGTAATCTCATTTGTTTATCGAAGGTCTGGCCCTAGCATCCATAATGCATCAAGTACAATTATTCTACAAGGTAGAAAACCCAATACCCCAGTGGAAGAGAACATCAAGACCTAACGTGTCCTCTTACATCGTGTTCTCTGTGCTCACGACATCAGCATGTACAACCTGAAAACCATTGTGTGCTTACAGAGGATGTAAAATAATCATATGGGAAATGTTTGCACAATACATGTGAGATTGATGTTTCCATATGTGATGTACGTATTCAATTCACAGGAGAATTGCCCCATTTTCCTACATGGAGAACTCAATCACATATGAAAGGTCTGATAAACACATGCCTATACATGACATTATATACACTTAAAATATATATCCTCAGAACATTTGAATCCTCTGTAGCATTGGATCTTGGCCTCTTCTCCTCTCATGAAGAGGTCAGGATCAGCTATTAGGAGCGATTCTTCAGTGGGGACGAGACTTGCTGTGATGGAGGCTTAAAGCCTGATCCATCCACACTGAAGGGCAATCTCTCTAATCACCACAACCCCCTGCTGCTCCAACTTAAGGGAACAGGCAATCAACAGAACTTGTAATGTGTCTGGGGTCTGTTACTACCAGGCAATCATTATATTTGGTTGTTGACTCTCGGGGCAGAGTGAAAGGTCCGTAGACCAGAATTAATACCAAACGGTGTGTATTAATGGCAAGTTATAAACTCAGTAAGGTGGGTGGCTGGCGATGTCATGATGAGAGATTCATTCATTATAATGATGTGTGTTGATAAACAAAAGGAATGTGATGACAAAGCGAGAGAGTTAAACAGACGTGGTTGCGGATTATTCATGGCTCACTTGCCCACAAAATATTGCTGTATGAGAGTTTATGATTTATGTATACCCAGTCTGCTCCCAGTCTGCTTTCTGTGTTGTATATTACAAATGGGTTATAAGAGATCACAGATATATCTATAAAGCATCATAAATGATGATGCTGCCACTGGGGGAAAGTCTTACCCTTGTATGCTAGCTGCTGTGATTAAACCATTATTTGATAATGTATATCTCAAATAAATGAGAATTCTATGTAATGTTCCACAATATATCACAAGAATAGCAGATATTGTGGCTTTACGCATATGTGAGTAGTGTGTGTCCACCCGTACGGTATGTTGAACAAAAGCCAAGTCAGTTAATTAGTCTGCATAAAAGCCTGCAAGATATTTGTTGTTTTGCTTTGAAGAACTGTTAAATTGTAGAGGGGTTTAGAGCTCTGTTACCAATAGACAGACAATTAAACATTGCAATCTTTTCAGGCGAGTCAAATGTATTGATGTGTGTTGGCAAGCACATTATGCAGGTGTTTTTTTTTAGAAAACAAAGGACATATACAAGCGAAGTACAAGGAGGGGAGTATCCACACATTGGGTTATGGCTCTCAAAATCTATCAGACAGAACAGGCAATGTTTCATCACAAAGACATTTTTTATCCAGTCCCCCAACATTGTCAATGATAATTTTGTGTGTGTGTTTTCCCTCCCTTTACCATTTAATGTTGTACAATGTTGTCATTTTATGCTATATTATCTTTTCTAAATAGCAATATTTTATTAAGCGTTTCATTATATTGTTTTTTGCAAAAACAAATGTCTCATTGAAAGAGTTTATTTAGTTGTCCTTGATATAATGAATTTTGTGCCTACAGACAACTGACTTGTACTTTGTCATCTTGGCCATTTGCCTGATGTGTTTATACATTGTCTGTTGATACTAATAAAGGTAATATAAGACTGATCCGAATATGAACTACAAAGTGTATGATCGTCATGCTCCAGCCATTTCCTGAGCACTATAAACCCACAGTATATAATTTTAACACTGTGTTTTTACCTATTCTCTTAAGATCAGGGATACTTAACATGCTTTGCCCAGGTGCCACTTTTGCAAAATGGTAGCAGTTAATAAACAGGTATCGATGATATTTATCAGAAAAGGAATAAACATTATAAAAGCTCATAACTTATTTCTGTCTAGAATTTTTAGACATTCGGGGCTCAGCTGGACCTCTGTTGGGCAGAGATGGGGACTTGGGTCTTGGACTCAAGTCGCACTTCACACAGCAACTTGAGACTTGACTTGGACTTGACAAAAAAGACATGAGAGCATCTCAGAGTTTGAGAGGCGAGAGGGATGTGATGAATTACAGTAGATAAAAACTGCCATTAGTAAGAGTCCCAGTGTAAGCATACAATAAGGTTGTACTGCAGCTGTTATTGAAAAATAGATTCCTTAGATATAGATATGCTGTGTTCTGAGCAGACTGGACGGCAAGCAGCACATCATCAAACACACACTGCAGCCATAATATACTTAAGACTTGACTTGGACTTTCAAAAGTCACTTTGTGAGCATCTCTGCTGTGGTGTCTCTTATTTTTTAGACAAACAAGCATTATTAGTCTATTTGTATGCGCTGGGGCACCTTATTTACATTCAAAGTACAAAACATTGTCCCATTGTGAATCTATGTATTTGCATTGTGAATTATAAAATGGTGTGCAGACCACCGGGCACTCTATCCAGATTCGTCCCACAGGCCGTAAATTGAGTATCACTGCTGTAGATCCTGTGGGACAAGGGAGGCCAACAACAGTTCTGTGACCCAATTTTGCCTCACTTTGGCTCCCTTGTGGAATACTGAGTGAGAATGGGCGCTGAAATGACAAAGCTCAGTTTTAACTTCAGCATGGGTGGCAGATTTCTAAGCAGGCCAGAGAGAGAGAGAGAGAGAGAGAGAGAGAGAGAGAGAGCGAGAGATGAAAAAGAGGGAGACTTTTTGACCAGGCTGCTGATAAGCCATACAGTCTGCTTTTTAGTTCAGAGTGTGAGGCTATCTAACATAATAAGACAAAATAATGGAAATGCCAGCACAAAGATAGGTATAGGGGCAGGGATAGTTGGCTGTAATGGTCTGGGGGTGCTCATTCTGGCATGACTTTGGGCCACCAACACCTTAGAGGATGTGGTCAGTGCTTTCAACCGCTAACACTGATTTTGATCGAGCATCTCTGCCTTGCAGCATGCTTTTTAGTGGTGAAAAATGCCATTTTGGCAGCCACTGCAAAATATCCTAGGCTCAGTGAAGTTCATATCTGATTACTGGTCAGGTAGGCATCGTCAAAGGGCTTTGTTAGTGTATTTTTTTGGAAAAAGCTAAACTGGTAACTCCACCTACAGCCATCTGCAAACACAAGTAAAATGCAAAAATGATGTGGTTACCATCACTGTCTGATGTTTAAACCTAATAGGGAGAATTTAAGTTAGCTTGTAATGGGCTATTGTAACCCTGGTACAGTAGATGCTGATGTCGCCAAAGACGAAATTGCAGATGATTACTCAGAACGAAGAACTATTAATGTCCAACAGTTAGCTATTAGGGTGATATTATTTAATTCTGCACTTCCTTTTTTGTTAAATTATTCTGAAATAGTGTCGCCACAAAACATTGTGGTTGATTGCAGTTGTAGTGATTAGGAATTATGCAGCGTGTTGCATTTGTTTTTATTGTCACGTTTCATTTCGTTTTCAAGGTGGGATCACACAAACACAAAATCCTCACATTCTGTGAAAACACTTCAAACATTTAAGGAATGACTCTCACACATTACAGTCACTGATGTTGTCGTTAGAATTACGATGCTGCCACGACTACCAGGTGCATTTAGATTTGTCCAGATTATTGTCGTAAAAATAAAATGAATGATAAGATTGTGACACTTCTGGCTGATCTGAGGCTTGGTGAAGAGGCAAGAGAAGGAATCCTGAACTGCAAGAGAACGTTAATGTTACTGTCTGTGACCTTCACTACTTTTATAGTCTAGATTTGCTTGGTTTAATCATCGTCATCATCGTTGTGGACATTTTCGGGGTTAAGCTGATATGATAATCCTGTGTTAATAACCCAATACAAATTACAACAACTTTCAAATGGCAGTTGCTGGACAAAATTAAGGTATAGTAGAGGCATTGAACATAAATTAAGTGTTTTATTTCATTCATATACCAACGAGAGTATTAATAAAACATTTTTAATGAATCATAATCGTAATATTGTCATTTATTTATCTGCTCTCCTTTTCCTCTTATCTTTATCTTATAGGGTCTTTAAGTGATACTCCTCGCAAAGACACGTTTTTATTTAAAATATGGCTTCATAAAGTGTGTAACTTATTTCCTCACTAACACCAGTAGCAACTCAAAATGCTAAAGACTGCTATTATGTCATCATATCACCCTCTTTAAAGGAAGAGTGCATTTCACAAATATTGGGTGGAATGCACTCGAATCATTGATCAAACAAGTTTTATGCAACTGTCTCCTTTTGAATCATTCACTCATCTTTCATTATGGCCGTAGTTCCTATTGTCTCTTTCCATCTCCCAGTCTCTCCCCCCCCCCCATTTTGCAAAAGAAAGAAAGCATCAGTTACTCTCTAACAATACAACACGTTGGGATGTAAAATGTTTTATTTTGTCTGGTGAATAGAGAGGGGAGATAAGAACAGGGCAGCATTCACAGTAGATACAAATAAATGACAAATAAAAAAATGTTTGCATCATTTTAATAAAACTGATAACTGTCGTGGAACCCGGTTTTATCAGGGAGAGGGGCGCAGATGCAAAATAATGTGACAACACAAAAGTGATTATGTGTTTGTGTTATCGCGAGCCATGTTCACTGCACACAGTAATTGTATTTTATAATGTTGTGCCCGCTGCACAGTTCATAATTCCCTTCCCAACGATGGCTTATGTTTCCTAGTGGTGCCTCGAAACACCCCACCAAGAACACTTTGGATTATAGCAATATTGCCGCTGAGACAATTGTGACAAACCCACAGCACACCGGGCATACACTCACTCACAGCTACACACTCTCATTCACTCACTCACTCACTCACTCATTCTCTCTCCGCCAGACATGGGTGTCAGCCAAACAGTGCTATTTGCTGGAGCAGGACTGGCACTTCTCCAGACCATGGGGGTAGCAGGCTTGGCAACGCAGATCACTGATGGACTCATTGAAGCGGTTCGCCAGCATGGACAGCTTGCTGCCGTGACACAGAGAGCAGGGAGCGCAGCCCGAGCCGCGACAATGCTGGCAGCTGTCGGCCTCCTGGAGACAGAAGAAACACATTAGAGGGGTGAAGAGGAGGAGAAAGGGGAGGTGAAACCGAGGATCTGTAATAGGCAAAGGGTAAAAAAAAAAAAAAAAAAAAGGAAGGAAGGAAGGAAGATGTTGGAAAGGGTGAGAAAGACAAGGAACATATGGATATAGAATTAACTGGAAAGGGAAGTTGGAAGGAAGTTTTTTTTAAATGTGTCACATGCATCAATATTTAGAATACACCACAATTTTACAATAAAAGATATTACTAATATTTACTCTGCAACTGTTTAGACGCTTATTAACTTGTAACACCTGTAGCCAGTTCATAAACAACGACAATTAACAGCTATCTAGTTTAACTGGCTGGCCTACCAGTAAACACTAAACAACCTTAACGACGTGGAGGATTTCTTCCGTTATTATTTATAATTAAATGTCTATGGTAAGAAGCTGTGTCATTTATACAGCCAGCTGGTCATTAGAATTAAATGCATAATAACAAGCAGCTGCCTGTAGATAATCGGTGACATGAGGCAGGATACTAACAGAAGACATAAATCTATACAACCAACTGCATGTCGTAAATCAGTAGAAATTGTTTTTAGTGACAACTTTGCACAATGAGGGCTGTGAATTGTCCCGAGCCATCAGGATGTTATTGCTATGGAGGTTTCAAATGTATTTAAAAGGAACAGCGTGTAGGATTTAGGGGGATTTATTGGCAGAATTGGAATACACTATTCATAGCTTTGTTTTCATGAGTGCATAATCTACTGAAACTAAGAGTCGTTGTATTTTTTGTTACCTTAGAATGAGCCGTTAATAAAATCTCCATACGGAGCTCGTCCTCATGGAGTTGCACCGATATGTTTCTACAGTATCTCTGAAAAGATATACCAAACACCTGCTCTGGGAAGCTAGTTTACAATACCTGAAGTAGTTCTCCGATATACTTGAGAGGGGTGAGCGGATGGATATTCAGTTGGTTGCAATCGGCAATGTCACCACGCGATGCCACTAAATCCTACACACTGCTCCTTTAAGTATTTATGTGCCACAAACTAAATTCCATTCACATCTGAACCTTTGGGATTTTATTTGGGAGTCCTGAAGTAAAGTATAACAAATACTTAGCAATGTATGCTACAGTAGCCAGGAAAATGCCGCCATGAATCAGATAATCAGTAACCAATGTACCACCATTGCAGTAATAATTTACCCAACGAGCAAATGTTTGTGGTTGAAATGCACTACAAACTATTTTTTGTTTAGCAAAAGTTTCTTTCACTTAAGGGTTTTGGTGCATCTAATTAGTTCAAGCTGCATGCACATAGCATTTATATATATATATATATATATATATATACATCATGCATTGCACTGGGATGATAAGTTGTTGTAGCGGTAGTGAAATCTATGCCCAGATTTTATAAACAGTTGCAAAATTGCAGGTACAGTGTATAACTCTAAGCCTGTGTAGAAAAACTGAAACAAAGACAGTGAAACATTAACTACGTTTGAGTCAGGGCAACAGAGACAAGGATGATAAAGAAAATAAATTAACAAAGAGGAGTAAGATTGCCAAATAATGAAAAATAAAAAGCTGAGAGTGAACTTTTTCTCTTGCAGAGGCAGAGGCAGAGAAAATGAGAAAATAACGAGATCGGTGAGAAAACAATGGAGGGAGTAAGGGGAAAAGAGCAGTAATCAGCCAAGAAGGTGAGAGGGGGGGAGCAATAGCGAGCTGGGTATCCTTGTGGGCTGGCGTGTGGCAGGCAAATGCTGCAAGGGCAGAGTGAAACTGTGGACTCATCAGTATGTGTTCACAGTTGACAGATAACACTAGGACAACCGGGTGGTGGTTGTTGCAGTGGGAGGGGGTAGGGGGGGGGGGGGCAACAGAAGAGAAAAGAGAAGGGAAAAAGAAAATTGGTGGCAATTACAAGGAAACAGAGGAGATTGTGGGATGAGAATAAACAGCCTTCTGATAACAGTTTCAAATTTCAACAATAAGGCTGGACAGATGATCCCGCAGTTACGCTCTTGAAATCACATAAAGTGAAGAAACGGTGGCTTAAGACATATGCACAGATGGAGAGAGGAGGGAAGGAAATAGATAAGTACTATACACGGTGAGACAGAATACCAAGAAACAGAAGCAGGGTAATAAAAACCCTACCACACCACTGAGAATAATTTGGCCAAGGATCATTACCTTGGTGTCCGTGTCACTGATCTGTTTCTCCTCCTTCTCCTCCCCATCCAGGGTACAGAGAGCTTTAGCCCTCCTCCTGCTCCCCCTCTCCCTGGCCTTTGGGTATCCCTCCAAGTCCACAGGAGGCACTGTGCTGTGCCGCAATGCTTCAGGCTTCTTCTGTGGTGCTCTGATGATGCGCAGATTGCTGGTGTAGATGATTATCTTGCCAAAGTCCAACACCGAGGACTGACAAAAACAGAACGCGTCAAATAATCCTACATCAGTCACAACAGCAACTGGTGCATCCTAAGATTAAATATTTTCATTAGCATCTAGTTGCGTTAGAGATTTCCGACAACTCCAAGATTCCATTCTTGTAGCTGACAGAGAGTGCCCACATTTAGCTGTGGGCTTTATGAGTGGGTGAGAAGAGGTTTTGTATTTGAATACAGATGAAGAGTCACAACCCTTGTGCAAAACATAACATGCTTTGTTGCTGTGTTCTGGCTTCTGGTGGTGGATAAATTGGAAAACTACAGTACTTTCTCTTTTGACACAGCTTTTCTTCTGTGTTTTATCTAAATCTGGAGAAAACCTTTTGATACTAGCACTATATATGCATTAAACTTAATCTATATAAAATCTACATTTGTAAAATATATAACTGATACATTTTTCTTCTCACTCTTTTAAAATAGTGTAATGAGCCTATAGGTTTATGTAATGATGTATGTCAGTTTGGCATGATGGACAGCTAAAAATGCTGAATTAATATCAAAGTTGAGCGAGAACATAACTGAATTTTATACTCTGTGACTGGATGTTTCTTACGAAAATGCACCGTGAATGGGTGTCTTGGTTAACTTCTACAGTCAGACACTTTTTATGTCCACATGCTTGTACCTTCAACTTTTTTCGGAGAACCAGATATTTTATAGAATAGTTTGTTTATCTTTTGCACTGAGGATTTAACTGGTAGAGTTTCATATCAATCCAAGCCGTGGAAGTGCTCCAATGGTGGGTCTATTAACATCGTCTATGGGGAGAGTGAATTAGAAAAATTAATGCTTCTGGGAAAGATTTATCAGATTCTAACTTCCACATCCATATCAGCAGGGCTGCCTTATACCAATCACTCAGGGATTACTTTGCTAATCCCTGATATTTCTGACTTTACAAACTAAATATTTTTTGGCCCACAGTGTTTTGGAACTTTTTAAAAGACTTATCTGATAGGTTTCATTTTTTCAAACATTCAGAAATGAAAATCAGATAAAGAGCTCTTATTTTTTGTCAGTGAATCTCCCTTGTTATGAAACACAGAGAGAAATCATTGGACTCATATACATTAGGGAGGAACTCATTAGACTTTGCACAGGGGGCTCCTCTAGGACCACCGTGGGGCCATTCTTTCAATAATCCAGATTGCTGTTTTCAACTGATAAATGTGATAAATACTGGCTTTGGTCACCAAGGCCATGCATGCCTTTGTTTAGAGGATAAAAGAATGAAACTGACACTAAGCCAGCAGGCGACGTAGCTGACCTCCGCCTGCTGCACTAATGAAGCCACTGCCACAGCAGCTCAGCAAGACTTTTTCCTTTTAAATGAACAATTTTGTAGTTCAACTTAAATGTACAATGTTTCACAGAAAAGCAAGCGGTTGGTGCTTTAATTACCCAAGGATTCTTCTCAAATTCTATTTTAAAGTTTGGATTGCTTGTTCTGTTCTAAAGATGTATGAATTAATTATTAAATAACTTTGCGTTGGCTGGTAATTGCGTATGTGTTTATTTTGGCGTGTCTGTTTGATTTTCAGAATATGTACCATGCAAAGCTCTGTGGGGTTTAAAAAAATAACTCTTCCAAGGAGCTGTGATACTTTCTTATTATAATTCCCTTTATATAAGTATACCCACAGAGACGTTGCATAGTGATCATGCTTCACAATTAGTAACTTACCATTCAAAGGGTGTCAGAACACAAAATCATATTTCTAAATGTGTTAACCGGCTTTTTCTGTAGGTGTTGTTGGAAATAGCAGACCATATTAAACATCACACCCATGAACATATGTTGAACTAACAATTTTTCTGGTTCTACATCACAATCTCCATTACCAAACTGTGTTTTGTTTAATATCGCAATTAAGTAAACTGTTTTTATGATGAACATTTTATTTAGCATTCAACAGACTCGTATCATTTCTGATTTCTGCTTTACTGCACTGGAGAATGAATTAAGACTGTATAGGTGTCTGTACGTGACATTCAGACAGACCAAACATTGCTGGAGGTAAATCTAATCTAAACTGATCTTGATTAATACATAAAAAAAAACAGCAAGCATTATTGCTTACTTTAGCATCTCCCTCTGCTTCCTCAGTCTGGCCTGCAGGAGGCTTGTAGCTTCCCATTCCTCTGTACACGTTTATTCTCTGGGCAATGAGCCCCGTTGGAGGATACACACCTGGGTACAGAACAAAACATGTTGTCAGGGTAGAGTGATAACATGTACTAGAAATTTGAGACAAGGGTCCTGGTTTCATCAACAAACAGCATTCCCCATACTTTGATGTGCTCAGAGAGAACAGCCTCTCAATTCTACCAACTGTGACCACCCAGGCTGGCTGTGTTAGCATAGCATCCTAGCCTTACCAAATCCTCCGTCTTAACATTCAACGTCCACTCATGTATTTGAGTAACCTAGTGCATTGTCACTAGAAACACGAAAAAATAAACATATCAAAAATGCATACTAAAATTTCTGGGACCAGTTGCCAGGCAACCACCGGGGACTGCAAGAGGTTACTGGTCCTAGTAAGAAATGGTTTGACACATAAAAGGACTATAAATAATTATTATATTAAGCTATGTCATTTAGTGAGCTTTAGAGGTGCTGTTATGCTGATTTTGTTGCCTTTGGAAAGCAGGTTCCCCCTGTTTTGAGTCTCTATGCTAAGCTAAGCTAATGGCTACTGTCTGTCGCTTAATTTTTACTGTACAAATATGAGGGTGGTATCAATCTTCTCATCTAAATTTCTGCGACAAAGCAAATAAGCAAATTTACCCTAAATGTCAAAATAATCTATTAACTGAACACTACACTAATTCTAACAATGTTTTGAATAAGTAGTGCATTCTCACTACAGTAGAAACTTACTAAAATAGCTCAGCATTTCATCTTTGAAATAGGTCTATTTCCAAGATCACAGTTTGATTGACCTCGTCTGATGCATGCTGCTATAATTTCTGGCATATTAACTTACAAAATAGTGATCTCTTATAACATTTGCACTCAGGAATCGGCTCGATATTATATTTGGCTAGATTTACTCCATCATCAAAGCGGAGAAAATGTCTTTCTTATACAACTGGGTGAGAGAAACAGCTCAGCTTGTTATTCTTTGCCTAGAACATGTCTTACTGATTGCAGATCACGATATGATCCGTGCATGTGGGCTATTGGGCCTGTAATTGCGTAGCTTTGAGATGTGTCCCATCATCATCACAAAGATTGCTGTAACACTTTGTATTTGAGATGTTTGTAATTATACTGACAATTCAACTCTGCACACGTGACTACAAACACACTGTGCAGCAAAGTCTCAATCATGCACCATCATATTACTATGGAAGCAAAAACACGGCAAAACAATTTCACGGAAACCACTACGTATAGGCTGGAGTACCATACACAAATGTAATATACACTTGGTCTCCCTGGTTAGTGGCTTACAGCCCACACAAACAAACCTCCGTGCAGTCATGCATATGAAGTAAAACACAGTGGTAGTGTGTTACACAATGAGAAAAACCCACCCGGTTGGTCCCCATGAGCATCCTCAAACCCACAGAGCTGCTCCACCTCCAAGTGGCTGGGGGGGATCTTGCGGTGAACGAAGCTGTGAGGGTATTTCTCCTCTGGACTGTCCAGCTCCTGACCGTCCTCATAAACGTGCTTCAGCACCCGGCCGCTGTAGGACGACGCCAGCTTGAACCTCACCTGTGGTTTTGAGTTGAAGGTGACATGTTTTTACTCCAAGGTTTTACATGCCGAAAAGATGCAGTGGCATGTAAACTGCTGTTAAGATACTTATTTGCACAGCTTGCTGGCATACAAAACAAGATTTATGGGTACAAAAAAAAAGTGCTGTACAAAAGAGAAGACGGGTGCATACATTTGCACCATGTCAACATACCAGCTAACATCCTGCTTTATTCAGTTTGCAATTTGACATCAGGTGCAATTAGAAGCTGAGAACCATCTTCAAGCACACCAGCTTCAGCTAGGTGTGTAATATAAAGCCACATTCCTCTGATATAAAAGCATCTACATTAAAATAATATAAACAGAAAGCTCGGCAAAGACCTCAATATGTCTTTCGTCAACACAGTGCATTTATTAAAGCACTTCAAAAGCCATGCATTTCAAAGAAAGTGGTTGTGTAAATAACTCACCTTTCTGGGCTTGGTGCCTTCATAGCGTTGATTTAGTTTTCTCTGGAGTTCCTCCATGGTGGCTGATTGAGGATGGAACGTCGGGAGACCGTCAGTCAATCCAAGAAGTTCCTTACCTGGGGAAAATTGACATCAGCTGGACACCGTGGTCACTGGTGTGATGAAAGAATGTGCGGATGGATGGTTGAACGAATGGATTGATATACAGCTTGATTGAAGCACAGGGTTCAAGATCCCAACTGAAAAGCTACGTGTGAGGAGTGGGTGGATGACTAGATGAGATAAAGCTCTCTCCGTGTGTCCTGCCTCCTGAGTTTGACTGTACCTGCTGTTTTAAGGGACCACCTTTTCTAGCTCCCTGTGCTAAATTATTCAAAGCTGGATCGTGTGTACAAAAGGGTGGTTGAGAAACCAGAAGCTCTGGCATCAAATAATTATGATCACCAGAATAGAAGGTAGTTGGAACTGAGTGTGTGTGTGTGGCGGGGGGGGGGGTTGTTAGATGTTGTAGGACTGCCTGTCATTGGACTAGAGCCGAGTGCATCAGTGTGGAAAAGTAAACACAACATTTGATGTCTGTTGCTGTCAAACTGAAAACCTTCACCAAAGTATATTTATGATTACTGCGTTTACAGTTGTATCACATTGACCTAACACCTTGCATTCATTGTATTTCTTTGTTTTGTTCATGCATGTATTCTATACTGGATGTGTTTGTGCAAGGTGAGTAGCCTAGTTCTTAGTTGAGCATGAAAACCTCAGTGTTTCATAGAGCATTACTTCATGACTCAGTGGAGTCTGAGTCGGCCTCTTTAAAAGTCTAATCTAAAGAAGCATCTCAGGTGAAACTGAAAAAAAATTGGTTTTCACACACCTGATAATCTCCAGCAGATAATGCTCAGGGACCTCATCTAGAATCTAAGATATATATATATATATATATATATATATATATATATACATATTCATATTTACATATCAAACAGACTTATATCACAAGTGCAAGTCCTTTAGACAACACAGACAAAACATGAGAAGGTTTCTTCAGTCCAGACATTAAACTGAGGTTACACACGTATCTGTTACTTTCAATATCTGCTACCCCTGCTTCTGGAGAAGATGCTCTCAAAAAATATTTGCAGTGAAATGTAACATGACTGATATTTGCAACGTTTCCCCTTACAGCCAAAGTACTTGGTGATAGTAATAAGAAATATGAATAGATAGATGGAAAGAGCAGATAGAAAGGGTTTCTAAAAGTGTGAATAAAAATCTATTATTTCAATTGAAGGAAATCTTGGGAAATATACAATTAGGCAGTTTTTCTCTCCTAATCCTACATTGTAATTATTCAAACTGATGAGTCAGACAATAAGTTTATAACAAAATCACCATGTGCTAAGTTTTCCTGTCAAGTGTAATGGCTTCAATTATTTGGTAAATTGTGTGACCCTATTTTGTGTTTAACTTTAAATTACCCACAATTTAGTGTCACTAATAGAAAGGGTTACCATGCATTAGACATTGTGTAAAGACTCACAGTCACACTTTTCCAATATAGCTTGTAAGAATTTTCAGAGCCTAATTTTTAACTTAACTTTCATCATTACCCAATTACATACAAAGTCCCAGTAAGTAATCATCATATTCATTCTTGAGTTATGACATTTCTGTCTCTTATTAGTATACTTTCCCTGACAACACTTTATTTTACTATCATTAAGAAAGCCAAAGGATAGAGGCAGTTCATGTACATATTTTAGTATTTGAGGACAAAACCAGAGATAACAAATATCCCCCTTCAAACTTGGACCCCAATAATTGACAGCCTTTTCCTGTAGGACTAACAATCAACAAGTCTTTTTTTCACAGCAGACAGAGTCAGAAAAGTAACAATGAATTTGGTTCAAGTGTCCCAGCCAGCATGCATAATACCAAGACCCCTGAAACTGAAGCAGCCAAATGGAATTCAGCCATTAAATTCAGTGGATTAAACAAAAGAACTATCAGCATGACCTGACATCTGTTTATCAAACAATTTGTGATTACAGTAGTTTACTTTATCAGTGAGCTGTATATTGGTAAAATGCATCATTTTGACTCACACCTTGTATTACAGTCAAATGAACCATGTCGTGGAATCTTTTATTTTGAAAATGAGAGTGCCTTAATATCTAACCCGTAACCCTATATAAACACCTTCTGGAATCAGGAGTGACTCACTCCCCCAATTTACTACCTTTAATTAATAATGAGTACTGACCAGCTCCCTGAATTGAAAGTGTGTACAGAAGTTCCAAATAGTGGCTGAGATTGGTTATCTATATTCAAAAAACAACAACAATAGTCTAATCCTAAGCCTTTGTTTTTTCCTCTTTAATGTTCTCATATAAAAGTATTGCCAACATCTCTAATTTTGCTCATTGTCATTTCCAGAATTGGCCTGTCTGACTCTTATTAAGATTAATAGGGTATAACTTTTGCTGTCAGCATCATTTAGGCTTAATTTCATCACCAGTTTGGAAAATAATTCAAGATTTCAATCACATCTATGAGTGCCAGTACTGCAATCTGCCTCACTTTCTCCTGAGTCAATGTCGGGTCAGATTCTGTCATCATGTGTCAGACCTTTGTTTGTGTGTGTGTGTCTGCTTTGTGTTGGTGAGTGCCTGTGCAAATTTGCAGTCAATGCCGAATCCATAAATGCATACATACGGCATTTGAATGATTCAAGTTACAGGTTTGGAAAGTGTTATCTATATTTTGAAACTGCTGATGGCAGTGGCAACTTTTTCTGCAAATAGAACTAACACTAATCTAACAAATGGATGCCATTAGCCCGATGCATGTCGCGATCAATCTTACAGTTATCCTTCCAGATGACTGTTGTTAAGCGGAGAGTGGACGGATGGTTTAAAAAGACAGAGAGAAGACAGAGACCCGCTGTTGTCTCTTCCCCCGACCGAGAGTCAGCTTAATCAGATTGCAGAACAAGCAAGTGAGGTCACTCGAGCGAGAAATTGTTTTGGGTGCATCGCAGTCAAGGAATCGTTTAATGTGCCCGGAATCTTGCTGCTTTCGGTTTAAATGATTGCCACTGCAAATCTGTCTTTCTGTGTCTCCACATTAACAGTTCGTGTATATTCTATCATCCCCATTATCCTCCATAAATACAATATGCAATATAAGTTGCAATGCTCATGTACAGTGCACACACTCTGCCAGCTATAGGTCCTCATCTAATCCATTTTCAGTGCTCTGATGGTACGGATTGAAACTGAGAAATAATAGTTTGGGTTTCACCATGCTGGTTGATAATGCATTTGGACCCGAGTGCGCAAAGACAAGCCTCATTGAGCCGCAAATTTAAACACAAATGGAAGTCTATTCCACAGATGGCGTGATGCAACCTCTTTGTGCTAACTGTGTAGATGAGTGAATTATAATCGAAATGCTGTATCCATGAACCAGGTATTCAGCGTGATGAGTGCATGATGCTCCTCACTGAATCATTTTAATCTACTTCTGGTTGTGTTCCCAGTTGTTTGTGCCTCAAACTCGCCGGAGCAACTGTACCACATCCTACCTTACCCTGGCATCAGTGGATGTTCATTATAGCAGTTGTTTTGCCTTCACAGGAGCATATGTGTTGATTATTCCCCCCCCAGGAGTTCAGGATCACCCTGGAGGTGTGTGGATCATACTTGGCAAGTCTCACTGTGTGGGCCTGGGGGCAGCATGTATATCCTTACCATCCATTTCTGTAATGTGCTCCGTTGCACTCCCCCTATTCTCTCTGAACGTTTGCCCTGTATAAGTAAATTTAAAAAAGAAAGGTGAAACTCTCAGTTTTAAAAAGATACCTACTCATTATTTTTGCACTACTATTTCTGACTCCCTCCCAAGGGGAATAGTATTGACTGACTCATATCAGCAGCACCTATTTTTAGGCCACAACGGAGCAGAGATCGTTCAGAAACACTGGTTTAAATTTCTCCATAGCGGTCCAATCTGAAGTCACATGGGACTCAGATTTTTGGGAAAGGTGGAATTACTCATTCATACAAAGGGTTTCTAATGAACTGTCCCCTCAGGTCAGCAGACTTTGGTGAGGAGTTAATGATCACCTGTTGTTTTGCCATTTTAAATGGAAAACCACAATTTCTCTCTCTCTCTCTCTCTCTCTCTCTCTCTCTCGCTCTCTCTCTCTCTCTATCTCTCTCTCTCTCTATCTCTCTCTCTCAGCACCAAACTCAGATTGTATTTATTTCACTCTTTTGCTCTGCCCTCAGGTGGCTGACAGGGAGGAGGAACATGGGAGGAAGACAGAGATGGAGGGAGGGAGAAAGTGAAAAGCTAGAAATTAGAGATGGATGAGAATATGACATGGAACGAATGAGAGATGAGTGAGGAGCCATGAAGCTACATATGAATGTGAAAGACCATATTTGTCTTTCATCATGTCTGAAGACACTAATGTCACATCCTCTCTAAAGGTCACAGATGAAAAAGAGAAACAATTGGCAGCTCAGACAAAGGCTGTGGTCAATCTAATTCACGAGTGTCTTCCTTACTGTTTTATTACCTCTGTTACAGCTAATAACCAATAACCAAATGGAATAGAATTATCCAGATGTTCTTTGTGGACAGGGCCCAAGTTAGAAGCTTTTCATAGGGGTGGATGTTGTACAAGATGCTGAGAGCTCAACAATGAGTGTTTTTGTTCGGACCCCATAAAAAGTATTTTTTGCCTTGGTAGTAACGAATAGGGATTCCAGGTAAATAAATAAATATGAACATGTTGGGAGACATTCAACTTCAAATTAAACAACAAAATGCGTTGTTTGTCCACCCCATCTAGAGAGTTCGTCAGTGGGTGCTGGAAGCAATATTTTTGAAGGGGGTGTTCTTGGGGGGCGTTGTCTCTTTTACTCCATTCGAATGCACATTTTCACAATTTTAACATTAAACTTGCTTTTACCATCAAAGACTATAACATGATATGTGCTGCACGTTTGATTTCTTTTTTCTGAAACACAAAAACGTGCAGGTTATAAATGAATCAAAATGATTCAATTATGTAAATTGCTGCCAAATGCACATTTCAAAAGATTAGGCCTACTTCCCCAAACAAATGCACAAAAGAGGAGGGAAGAGTAAATCATGCCCACGTTAACTCAGCAGGGATAACATTAAAAGCAATACAGGATACCTGAGAGCCTAACTGGGTTATAATCCATTATATCTTGATATTTTGTGTTTTCCTTAATAAATAAATTAAGACATTTCCACCATAATTTGGTGCATAAAAATCCACCAGAATGCAGGGAATGAAATGACGCTTCCCCAAAACCCTACTTTATATGTGTTCCCCCAATGTTGAAATGAAACCTTCGCCCTTGTATGAGAAAAGATGATGCAGCTTCAAAGTGGTTTTCTGATTAGTTGCTGTTTGTGATCAATAACAAAACCTAATTAAAATGTTGCCTTGATAAATAGCCTTAATTATACAAGGATCCAACATGTCTAGTTTAAAAACATTTTGACACTACACTACCCCCCCAAAAAAATGACTATGAGGTAATGCGGCTTCAATTTTTTAAGTGGTTTGACTTTGACAAGTTACTTTATTTGCCTACATGCCCGGGACTAGATCAAAAAGCATGTCGCTTAATTAGCTGTGATAAAATATAAACTGATATAGCACAAGTTTACTGAAATGATGACAAAGCAGACACCTTCAACACTGACTGTCATTTAAAAAAAAAAATCTGTTCTAAAGCAGCTTTGGTACAAATATTTTAAATAGAACTACTAATGCCTTTAAACATCGTTATCTTAATTACAGTGTCTATCAAATGATAGATGTTGCATGACACAGTCAAGTTAATATTTAATATTTCACTGGGACTGATTTTCTCTCATTTTAATTAGCTGTATGGCGGTGGTGGTGATGGCATTCGGCTCTCATGAATCTTTAAGCACATGCAGCAACTTGCGGCTGGGATGCTACACACGCTTCTATCTGTGACCACGTCACCACACTTTAATTTCATCTTAAGGACAAAAAGGTCCCTCTCACAAAAATGATGCATTAGTGTTTCCACCAATTGCAATCACGGACAATATGAGAACAGCAGCAAGAAAATCAGGGCACGAACTGGCATGAATCAGCAGATACTCCTATGCGTATTAGAAGTATGATTTTGTTGCAAAGCCTATTTGTAAATCTTTAGATGGCTTGTGACTATTGACTGTAGTTACATTATCTTAATAATAAATCCAAGTTGACCAAGAGGTGGCGGTAACAAACAATTCTACTGTTGAGTTTTAAAGAGCATATTGTCAACATTTTTATGTCGACAAATTATTTAAAAAAAAAAAACATCTACAGAGCTTTTAGAAAGCCAATAAAAGAATAACTTTCCCTGAAGAAATATATAAAAATTATGACTTAATCATTCTAAAAACTTTGACAGGTCCAATCAATAATCAATGTTTTGTTTATCCCTGTGGAAGATGTCTGACATTTGGTTGCTAGTGAGCCAATAGTATAACGATGTTGGTCAGTAATCAAGTTGCTCGTCAGAAAGGAAAAAACTTCACTTCACTCTGTACCGATTCCAAGTGTTCAGCGACAAAAGGAGGCTGCCTCCGCCATGCCTGGCCACACTGACACTGGTGTCTGACTACTCTCCATCACACTGCAGAATGTCAGAATTTTTTTACGTGACAACTAACTTTAGCACATATTAGCTTAATCATTCATACATACACGCACATATACATTTATATGTGTGCGTATGTAAGTATATTTTAATATTGACAGGAAATATTTGTATCTTTTTATTCCAATCTGTTCTATCAGGCAAACTGGAGACAGGCAAACCTGTCCTAAGAGCATAATAAAGGTTATCATAGAAAAAAACGCATAATCAATCATTGTTGAACCTAGGTATTAAAATGTCACACTATTTCTGTGAGCCAATTAGCCAATTTTTAGAAGCAACGTTAATGTGCAGTGAAGTATCTCTGAATAACCCTCAAACTATTAGACGGTTCTAATCGATTCAAGCAGTAAATTTAGGCAGAGCCACAATTCTATTCAAATAATTGAAATATTGTTTAAAAGGATGAGTACTCCAGTGTACAGTCTTACTGAATATATTGATTTATTACAGCATGTGTTTTTTTTACTTCCAATTGGACTATTTGTTAAAATGAACTACTACTCACTATTTCTACTGAAATAACTACTACTCAGGATGATGCTGCTGCGGATACACTCTTTGTGTATTCAGGAGCACAAAAAAAACAACAGGGATAGTTAGTATAGACCCTGTCAGTTGATACCGTATATAAGACAGCAATTTCTTATCAATTGTAAATGCTGACAAAATGTAATTATGTAGTTATAACAAATGTGCTAACTACAATATTGATCCAAACAGCAACCTGAGCTGATAGGACTGCAAAGTCAAGTTCATTGAGGTGAAGTTCATTCTTTTCTATGTTTTAGATTTTTTCAGAATTTTGAATGTCAGTGTGTTGTTGTTTGTTTTGTGCTGTGCCAGATTCCAGACTTTTACTGTTTGTTTCCAAAAATAACTACAGGAGAAAAGGAAATTGAGGCCGCCAAATACTCTACATCTAATTTTTTTTTTCTTGGCTTTTATTGGAGGCCCTTATTTCAAGAGGGTCTGGCTGCGTTTCAAAGAGAGAAACGGTCGTGGCAGATGTCACTCGAGAAGGATTTTACTCTGGAGTGAAATCAAGTGAACAGACAATTCTTAATCCTATATAAACACAATGGTGGCCCACACACAGATGATGATTAGAATGGAGGATGTCCAGCACCAGGCATAAATTAAAATAGCAGAGGAAATGTCTGCATTTGTACATATTTTGATATAATGACGTCAATAAATAGTTTTTGTTTGATATTACTGGATTAAAAACAATAATGTTTTCATCATGTCTTATCTGTCTTCTATTTATGATGTGCATTTTAGCTGGTGAAAAAACTACAGCCATATTTTGAAGTGGCTTGCAAACAGTCCTCAGAAGCTTAATATTTTAACTTTGACATGAGTCATTCTCTTTCAAAGAGAATGTTTCATATCTATTTGTGAATTCAACTTTAAACGTGTGTGTGAAATCCTTTTTCTTGAACCCGAGGAAACAACAGATAAGGACATGTTCAATATACAGCAACATATTTATCTGGCATACCCACGTAACTGGAAGAGGCTGGACTAAAACCTCATGATTACCATTGTTTACCAAAACTAAACACAATTCCAACACCAAACAACTAAATGAGCACATAGCAAAAACACACTAAAGGTGCATGCTCCGTAGTGGTACTAGCAATTTTACTACTTCCTGTTGTCCACAATTCCAATATTTGTCTTTAACTTCACTTTATTAGATATAATCATACATTTTGTCTTACCTTTGCTTTTTTTGTGATTGAAAGTTGTGTTTGTGGGCAGAACAATGATGCTAATGGCTACCGCGATGTCTTTTCAATTTGATGAAAACCAAGCGGTAAAAATGACTGGAACATTGTTAGCTAACATATACCGATTGGTACATTTTTATTTAAACCCAAGTCCAAACCATTGAAACCAATGTTTAACCCTTTTCCAAATTTGATGTTTAAACCAATCAAATCATGGTGGGTGGGATTAACTGTTAAACCCCGCCCCGTTTTGCAGGCTGGAAATTGGTACTTCTTAACAAATGAGTTTTAAAATCTGTCTCGAACTAAATGTTTTTTTGGTTAGATGCCTGCAATAAGGTCTGTTACACAAGCTTGAGAGATTTTAACAAATTCTCTTCAATATGTAGCGAATATGTAAAGTAGGTCAGTAAATACCCCATTCGTATAGGTTTTATGGGTCTTAAAAAAGATGGTTGCTAATGACTAAATGAGACTTCAAAACTTGATCACGCCTACTAGTTTGCCTTTAAAGTCTCGTTCTGTATACTCTGGGAATGCTGTGCGTTCCCATACACATACTACCATACTATTTAGTACCCCAGAAAAGGATTTAGTTTGTCCCAATACATAGCATGTCAAATGCAGTATGCCAAAAATACCAGGATGGCCTACCGCATCTGGTCACATGTTGCAGTATGCAAGCCAATATGCCTTTCTAGCTATTCTGTCCCACAATCCTCTGCACCAGATATATGAGCAAGAAGGTCACAGTTTATGGGGCAATGTTATGACCAAGTAGAATGTCCCAGTTTAATCAAAACTGCATTCAACAGTACTTATACTTTGTAAATAAAATTAAAAGTTTTACAGTTGGCGGAGAAAATATAAAAATTTATAGATGGTACCCAAATGTACCCAAATGGCCAATTTGAGATTCCGCCAAAACATGACTACTTAAACCTCTTCATTTTTGCTCTGCTTCACTTTATTAGCATCAGTCTGTACAGGTTGTTCAGATATTGTCATATGGTTCATTAGAGGTTTTGGGCTGCAACTACATTATTCCTCAGGAATATTCACTCTAAAAGTGTACAGTTTTGTAAGGCGGTGTTCCCTCTTCTTTTTATCATCATAATACCCAGGAACATATATACTGACACTTACACCTCTGCAGAAATGTTATCTTTATTACCATAAAAAGGTTATTGAAATGGACCTTGTAGAGATACATTGTTCATCTTGGGCATATCCTTTTGGAGCTGGGGCCTGAGCCAGAGGCCTAGGGTTCAAAAGGATAAGTTCCCAAGTCTCTCTTAAAACAACAATACCCACATGCTCACGTGTGCAGCAAAAGACTTTTTGGGCATTGTAATCATTACTCCCGTCTATACTGACCATTTAGAGATCCATTCCTAATGGGATTTTAATGCAGGCAATGGGGGGCAAAATCATCTGTCCTCATCCTTTATAAATGAGTATTGAGTGATAGCCCCCTACTGGACCTCAGCAAGAATACACTGTTGGGGGAAAACAAAAAGAGCAAATCTTGCACTTAAAAGACTGTAACTTTATAGGTTATGAACAACTGCTAGAACTGATTCCTGATGAAGAGATCCCTGGGAGAGGAATTGTTACAGAATGAATCTCAGGGAACAAAGGAAATCTGCACACTGTTGGGCTCAAAATGAATGGTTTATTTCTCTTTTCAAGTCAATATTTTTAAATATAAGATGTTCTTCAGGCCAACAATGGAAGTCTGTAATTATTAACTTAAAAAATGAACTCACACCATTTGCAGATCCCTCTCTCTATTGCCATACATTACCTCCCAAAATAAGTCTGCGAAGTTCTGAAAACATACTTTGTGGTTATGCAATTTTTGCAAATGAATTTCCTGAGGTGTCACGTTTGTTTTTCACCTTCGCTGTCTTTCCCAATCTCTCTTTTCCCCTTTCCCATCCAGCATTATAATTGGTCTAATAATGGTGTAGATGACAGCCTGTGGCTGAGGCGGTGTGCAAAGTCTATCCATACTAACGCAGCGCTTCAACCTGTCATAGATTTCCATTATTCATCTTAGGGAGAACAGATAGTGCTCTCTCTGCAGGACCCCTCTTCAGAGATCACCTTTTACTTTGTTCACTGACACAAGACCACTACACACAATTCTGTTTCATTCTTTTTATTTCAAGGAAAACAATAGAAATTAATAAAAGGTGGTGTGCATGGGTAATAAATTGTTCTCATTTTATTGTATTTATTTTTCTAACTATATTTAAAGCAAGTTCACAGCATGAGAAGAATAAAGTCTGAATGTTCTTACTCCTCTCAGCTGTGTTTACATCCCATTGGTTATTATCGGATCCAAATAAATCCACTGATGACCTTTAGAAGGATATCATTGTACATTTATAATAACATGAGCATGCAAAATGGGATTATGCAAGAGAAATGACCAAATAACAAGCATCACCTCATATTTATTGTACCGTAGGCTGCTGAATCTCATCACTGCCGGTTTGTTCAGTTTCAACCTCCTCAGGAAATCTTACTTCACCTTCATAATCCTCAATAAAGAACAATCAAAAAATACATGTACACACAATATGCAGGATTCAATACCATGGATATATGGTATCCATTATAATAAATTATATTTATTAGATTAATTGTTGTGTAAATCCTTTATGCCCATGATTACAAACTGGAACATTTCTCAAACCTTGAATCAAGAAACAGAGAGAGAGAGAGAGAGAGAGAGAGAGAGAGAGAGAGAGAAACACTGCTAGAGCTGGTAAGCCTCTGAACCACGATGGTTGACTAGTTAAAGGAGCGATAAACCAGTGAAGCAAGTCTTTTAGTGTGTGTGTGTGTGTGTGTGTGTGTGTGTGTGTGTGTGTGTGTGTGTGTGTGTGTGTGTGTATATACACACTTGTACCTCTATCTTTGTGAAGGCCAATTTGAGTTTGAGTTGTAGTCCTTCAGATTGAGGACATCTTTGGAAAGTGAGGCCATTTTGGTCGATCCTCACTTCATTCCAAGGCCTGACTTGGTTTTAAGGTTTAGGTAAGAATTGGATTTAGGTTAGAGGAAGGCTTAGGCATTTTGTTATGATGGTTAAGGGAGTGCATCATGTCCAGGAGTGTCCTCACAAAGATATAAGAACTGGGATTGTGTGTGTGTATGTGAGTGTGTGTGTGTGTCCCCTTGTCCCTGTTCTTGTTGCTAATGTTTTTTTGTAAAAAACAAAAAGCAGCTTACATCTCTTGGTTGGCTCTGTTGAATGCTTGCACATTTCATTTACTTTGCCTGTCCATCTCCTTCTGAATCCTGTACATAAACCTAAAACCAGAGATATCACCACAAATGCACAAATACACACACACACACACACACACACACACACACACACACACACACACACACACACATACACACAATAATATCTGAATATAATAATTCAGAGACACCTGCAACAATGGAACCAACAGCTAAAGGGAAGCAAGTTTTGGTGTGCCAAAAATAAATTGGTGGAAGGACAATTGAAAAGCTACTGCTTGCCTGTTGAAAGCATATCAGACAATAGAAAAATTAAACAATAAAACATATTTTAATAGCTCTCTACTAATTGTTAACAATGCTAACGTATGTAGAGTAAGGTTTGCTTCAAAACAGCAAATTGTCAAAAAACACTGTGGAAGGGTGCGATGGACCTGTTCTGTATCAGCAGTGCAAAGATGTTGATACTTTTCCAACACGGCTCATTGGCAGGAAATGAAAAAATACAAGACAAAGGCAGAAGAGTGAGACATGCCAAGAGGGCATTTCGGATGCCATTTTGGAACAAAACAGACTTAAAATTACAAGGTGAAAAACAGAATAAAACGTTATTCTTCTTTTTACCATTGATGAGAAATATATCTTGCAGTGTTAACCATGAACCATGATATTACTTACAGGGGACATATCATGAAAAACTCACCTTGTCAGTGCTTAGTACATACGTGTGGGTATCTGGAGTGCCTACCAGCCCACAAAACTGTGAAATAAGACAACCCAGTGACTTATTTATGGGCTGCCTAGTTAAGAAAACATTCGATTCAATATGCAACTCACATTTCGCACGTTTGTGTCACATGCAGGCTCATTAATTATACCAGCCCCCATCTGAGTATCTCCACCCACGGCTTGAGAACTACACCTTTGCAAAGGTGTGTTCGGAGAAACCCAAAATACAACTCTGAAACTAAAAATGAGTCTCCCCTATAAATAAGACCTTTTTTTTTTCGAGCATGGGTCGCTAAAGATGTAAGATGAAACTGACGTCAATACTTCTTAAATAAATACAAACACTGTAGCAAAAGCTACCGTTTATCATCTTTCCAGTCCACTGATACATTTTGACAGAGCTGAACACACTCATGCAACACCATGGTGGACGATGTTGTCTCTAAACTCTTTTTCTCCCCACACCTCCTCCCCCCTCCCTGACCTTCATTTCTGCTCCTCTCCCTTCAGGCACCAATCTTTCTCTCCTCTCCTCCCTCTAAACCTGATTTGCCTGTCACACCATCACATCCCCCTGCAGGTCTCCCCTCCCCAACCCCCCACCCCCCTCTCCTTACTCAGTCCTTTTCCATCTCTTTTTGTACTCTCAGTAACTGTGCTGCCTTTTTCTGACTTCGACATCTGATTAATTTGATACTCTGGGTCTTCCCTTTCAAAGCTGTGGCTCATGGGCCCAGGCTGAGTATTGCACCAACCCCTCTCCTACACATGTAGCTTCAATTACACATGGTTGTCTGCATGATTACCGAGCGCGGATAGAGTAGGACAAAAAGCCACAGTGACAGAACACATAGTGAGGGGGGAGAAGCAGCAGAGTAGGGGAGAAATGAAAATAGGGATGGTTAGAAAATGAGGTCGAGAGATGGAGGATGGACCAAGAGAGACATGTTTGTCCTGAGGTTCTTGAATCAGATAAAATCAGCCATGTTTTCATAGAACAAATTATGATAATCCACAGGGTTTGACAGTTACTATATCCAATTGATGAGATCTGTCTCTGAAAATACGTGGACATGCACTCTTATCAGACTGAGGCAATATTCTCATTATTACAGCCGTCTAATATCACTTTAACCAGTTTATTGTATTTATATTAACGTCCTAATCAGAGAATATTGTTTGTTAATTACAGGACACCAATTTTTAGCACAACAAAAATGTAGAAGAGCAGCAAAAGTCATACTTGATTTTCAATATTATTTACAGAGGTTGCTTGTTTCATTTGGCCCATTTTGTCCTCAATAAATGGCACTCTGCAGTACAGCAGTACCATGACCTCTACCAAGGGAAACACTAAACTTAATACACTCTTCTACAGTGTTCGACTGAAAATGTACAATTTCTGTAGACAAAGTATATTACCAGTTTTAAATACCAGAGAAGGTTGTAACTGAACAACTTCTGACTGAGAACCAGATTCATTCTGGCCAATTTGGAATTAGATAGAAGCATTCCTTTGACATATTGTTTCAAGCTGTTACTAACATCATGCCGTCGTTGATGAGGTTAACATGCAGTATTAGGTGATTTTATAACAGCTTTTTACACCAGAAATGCTGACATTTTTCAAAAATGTCATAATTTTCAGACGGAGCAAAAAACAAAAGTGTGTGTGAATAATATGAGATCTATTTTCCAAAGGATATGTCTGTCATTGGAAATGTAGGAGCCCAATTTGTTTTATTATGCTAATATTGTCAAGCGTAGGTGAGCGAGAGGCAACAAATGAAGGACCCAAATGCATAGAAAAATAGTTCAGGGATTTAATGACAAAGAAATAATGTACATGAGCTTACTGGCAATGGATTGAAAGGTCCAAACAGAAGTTGCATGTTATGATTTACTGTGATGTGATTACCACATGAACCATTTCCTCCTCCATCATCCCAAAGAGATGGTGCACTACTTTTAAATTACCAGGATACACCAAAAACACAGCGACTGTGTGTTTACAAAGGTTAACCACAGATTGTTATTATTCAGGAAGATTATTGCATGGTTTGAAAACTTGATACAAAATGCAGAGATTAATTTCCAGATTTTTTCAATATGAGCTCAGCTATGTTATAGACAGGCAGTATAAGAAAGTGAATGATTCAACATGTGTACAGGTTCGTTAGTTACTTCAGCAGTAGAACTGTAAGAGTGAAGTTATTTTGTTTCATGGGTGAATGAAAGTAGTTTCTTTTCAGTGGTAATTTACATGATATTAATAGCTTTATTGTGTTGATCTTAAATGTTATAACACACTGCAAAACCCCCAAAAAACATTGTTTTATTGATAATGAAGAAGAATATTCAAAATGTATTATCTCTTTTTAAAGAAATTTCAGATTTTGATCTAAGAAAAATTTTGTTTAACTTAAAAAGTAAACGTGATTTGATCAAAGGTCAGAATTTGAGTCTGTAGCGAAACTGGATGTCTTTCCTGGGATGAAGTGCACCAAAGCCTATTCGACTGACGTCAGTGTAAGGTATTTTTTCATGAGGATTCTTCAGCTCAAACTCAAAGTAGACCAACATCAAGAAAATGAACTGTTTCAGCTCATTGTTGGCAAAGAACCTCCCAGGACACATGGAGGTCCCTGCACCCCAGGGCATGTTGTAATACTTCACCTTGTTCCCTGCTTTGTAGAAATCAGTTTTCTTGCTCCCATCTGGTTGCAGAAAGCGGTCATATTTGAATGAATGTGGATCAGGGTGAATCTCCGGGTCAGTCTGGATGACACTGTGAGGATGGACTGCCAACCTGTCGCCCTTGCGGATATGGTATTTGCAACCATCAGCCATGTCGTAAGTCATATCGTGTTGCACTGTTCTGTTAAGGAGGGGTGTTGCAATGAGTCGAAGGGTCTCCTCAACAGCGCTGTCCAGGATTGGCGTTTTCCTCAGCATGTCACAGGTCAGGTTGATCAACGGACCACCATGTAGCACTTCCTGGCCAGATTCCTTCAGAACCTTATCTACCTCCACCTTCACAGCCGCCATGGCTTCAGGGTGCTTCATGAGGAAGATGAGCAGCCAGAATGCAGAAGGCCCTGTGTTGCCTTGGGAAACCCAAAGAAGCACCATCATGTACCTGTCTATCATTGATTCCTTTATACCCATCTCCTGTCTAGCCTGTTGCATTTCCCACACCCAAGGACTGATGTTGTCCCTGAGCTTCACCTTTTGCATTGACAGAGCTTTCCAGAAGAAAGCCTTTAGGCTTTCTACTTCTCTCTTTTCCTTTGGGAGCAGGACTCCATAAACAAGATTGGGAAGGAAGAGGTCAAATTTAAGGAACGTGTGAAATAAGGCTTCTGATTCAGCTTTGTCTTTCTCTACATTTCCTTCAGACCTGTGTGACTCATTGCCAAAAAGGGATAAGTAGCCAGCCCTAAAAATGATATTGTAGCTGTACATAAACACACTGCCTTCTATCCAAGTCTTTTGAACTGCAGATGCGCCAATATTGTCCAACATTATGGTCTGCAAATTAGACATCATAGATTGTGTCAACACCTCCAGTCCAGGCCCCATCAGGTGTTTGTGGCTGCTTGTCATGATGATGTGGTGCTCATTCTCTGAAGATTTGTAACCAAAGACTCGGCGCACCAGCTGCTTGGCAAACATGTTGAAGTTCAGTTTTTCTCGACTCTCCTTAACAAATGCCCCGATTGACAAAGGGTCCATGATGAATGTGATGTAATTGCCTCCCAGCTGTACCGTAAACACATTGCCATGCTTCTGCTTCATCCTCTCCAGAAACTTCGCTATGTCCTTCTGAAACTCTATGACATGACCCAGCCAGGGGATGAGCCCTTTATCCAAAGGGGGTTCTCCTGGTCGCTGCTGTCGAAATGCCCCTAGAAGGTACAGGCATACTGTCAGAAGGGCAAGAAAACCAAGAAGGATTTGTAGCAGCATGACTGATTCCTCTTGCAGCCACAGAGTGTTTATGGGTAAAGGTCCACATTCTGCATAATATAATACTCTTTAGCTCCTCCCTTTATTCATAGGATACATTTTTGGCACAGAGAGTAATGCACTTTTAGGTTAGGCTTAGAGAATGATTAAACTTTACAAAAAGAAGTATGATGCAATTGCATGTGTGGCCGAGCAGGATACAAAATGTATTTGTCAAAAAGCTACTAACAATTAAACAAGATATCAAAAAACAGGACATGTATTAATATAATTTGTTCAATAAAAAAATTGTATGGTATAAAAATACTTATTACTTATATACAAATTACAATTGGTAAAGAGAGTGCTAAAGGATGATTGGCCGTATCTGCAGACAGTAAGGAGAACAAATTTACACTCGGACAAAGTACTCACACACTCCTGTGCCCCTGCACACACACACACACACACACACACACACACACACACACACACACACACACACACACTGCAGAGCAAAGGGGAAAATTATGTAAATATTGAAGGAAGTGCAAAGATTACAACTAGACAAACGATTTTGGGGGTGTGAAGCACAGATGAGGAACTTACTCATCAAAACCCTTCACTGTCTGGACGGCCATGCTCGTCATCAGTCCTATAGCACTCACGTTGTGTGGCTGTAACAGTTTATAACAGTTTTTTTGTTTATAGCATAGACAGTCTATGTTTCATACACAAACATTCATACAGTTTCGTCCAATCACTACATTGACTCTTCTTCAGAGCCTGGCGCTCACCCTGGGAGTTTGACTCTCACAGAGAGCTCTTTTTTAAATCCGGAGGATAACATATAGTTCAGGAGCGCCATTTGCCCACAATCTCAATTTTTTTTTTATCTCCTTAATCCCATTTAGGCTTTGCTATAGAGTAGGTTACTTCCATTCCTTTTATAATTTGAAATAAAGACAGACACGTTCATAAATTGCCTTGAAATAATAATAATAATACTACATTTGATTTGTATAGCCCTTTTAAAAAGGTACTCAAGGCACTTTACATGGTAAAATCAAACAATAGAAGCAATAACAATGTACACAAGAGAGATTACATAACAGTAAGAAACAAAACAAAAACAGACTTAACCAGCATCACAGGTTAAAAGCAGATTTAGCGTGTGAGAAGAAGGGTTGAAGCTGGAGCGCAGGAAATCTGTGCAAGCAACAATATATGTGCGTGCAAGCATACAGTTTAAGCAGAAGCAGAGCAAATCCATGCGCAAACAAGGGCTATTTGAAAGTGAGAACAGGGTTTTGAGGGAAAACATAACAAAATTTGGAGTGAAATCAATTATCATGCCCTCAAATTGAAAGACCATGCTCTTGAAAAAAAAAAAAAGAAGAGAAACATATTTTTTAAGTGAGTTTCCTAAATATATTTTCTATCACCGTAAAAAAAGAGACTGGCTCAGCAGGTTGGGAAAATGTTAACATTCAGATCGCATATGGATGCTTATTTCATCCAAACTATTCCCAAGATAGGGTCCTGTATATCAGAGAGAGAGAGAGAGAGAGAGACCACAGGTGATGGATTATGCCATTATCTACAAACAGGTTTCTGCATAAAAATCTTTCGTATTCCTGACCTTGGCTGCTGAAATGAATAGCACCCTGAACTCACCATGTCACCAAACTATTCTGCTCTATCGTCCTACTGTCCTGTTGCAACCATAAAATACCTCACAGGAAACACAATCCCTGTAGTGTAAGATTTTAATTTCAGTTGAATAAATCAGTATGTACTACTTGATGCAGTACTGCATATTGCATTGAAGCCCAATGGGATTAGGATAATGGATTTGTTATTGGATAAAACAAAATTGCAGTGCAGAAAATTATCCTTCCAAACTCCTAAAAGACTTCATGTTTGAATTAGTTCCTGTTGAATACATTTTGTTTGTACTCACATTATATCCATCCTGTATGGTGTAGCAAACTTTATGTACTCCGTTATTTAGTTTAAAAAAACAGAGTAATGCAAAAGATGCTGTAAAAAAATAGGAGAGCATTTAAGATAAGGCTTTATAGTGATCACACACCCCAGAAAACTAAGACATTGTCGTGTAGCGTGTCCTTTTACACAGCAGCCTAATTTTATCCAGGGCAGCTCTAACTACTTAAATTCCCTTTTACAGGGCTAATCAGGATTAAACTGCTGCAGGGATGTGATCATGTTCGGACAGAAACAGAGCGGATAAGGATGCACAAGGACAGTATTTTAAGTTATTGATTTGTTCCCCCGGTTACACATGTTAATGCTCATTTGAATGACTTTGTGCTGGTAGTATTAATATCCATGCAGGGCCCATCATTAACTTGCAGATTCCAATGTATTTTAAATACTGGTTAAACAATTAGCCTGCCTTGGTGTTAACGCCACTTCTCCTCTCAGGTAGGCAGAGTGTAAAATGCTGTAAATTAATGAGTTTGTAATTTGGCTGTTACCATTTAACAGTTCAGTGACTTCAGGGAGATCTGCCTCACGTTAATTTAAACATTAGACGTTGCATAATGGCAAGAACATACTTTTTGCCTTCCTTCTGCTGTCCCTACCGCCCTACTTGATCTAATTCCTTGACCTTTGTTCTCCACTACTTCTTATTCTTAACGCACCGTCTTTGGATCTTTCTCAGCTTGCCATCACTACAGCATAGTGTGGAGAAAAGGTGGTGTCTACGTAATAAATTATAGCATTGGGCATTTCACGGAGGCATCAGTGTAAAATGCCTTGCAGTACCAGGGTAAAATCCATATTTCTGGCACGGTTGTCTCCAGTGGAAAATAGCCTGCAAAGGGTTTGCCACATTCTCTCCATTCAGCTACATTTGTCATGCACAGTGCAGCAGGTAATGTGGTCTTTAAAGGCCATAATGTGGGTGTTTATATACAGTATATATCTGGAGTCAACTGTGGTGGATTTTTGCTCAAAAGTGGGTGGGTCAAATTTCACACATGGTGAAAGTGGTGCTCAAAACAAGAATGGACCCAATTCATCCACAACCACAGATTTAAAGGATAGGTTCACACTTTTTCAAGTCTCTTTCAAAGCAATTATCAGATGCCCATTGAAACATACAGACAGAGGAAATCCCTTCCTAATGAATTGATGCTTTGACTTTCTGAGTTAGACTATTTCAAGTGGGTATCTTCTAAAGTTACAGTCTTTATCGTGAACACAGTAGTTTATTAATATGTGTTACTGTCTCTCCATGTCATGCCTCAGCGACTGCAGGTTTGGACCCAAAAGCATGACACAGAGACCAAGCAGATAAACTTAAAGGTTTGTCTCCACTTGTAGTCAAAAACACAGACAGGCGGAGGAATAGGCTGGAGTACTTAATGGGGAATACGTAAGACAACAATAGGTGGAAATGAGCTATTATATACACTGCAAGGGTAAAGAGGGAAATCGGAACAGGTGAACAGGTGGGCGGGGCAGTTAGATGATGGAGGAATGGAGGGAACAGGCATTATTGCAGGTCAGGAAGAAGTGGCAGGGTCTGAAACAACACTAAAGTTAAATGAACAGGCTGGGAGAGAAAAATGGTAAGAATCGGGCTGATATGGCTCAGCAAGGAAACACTGCAAAGACATAGATGACATTTTCTACTCAAAGTATTGTAACATTGGGAGATACTTGATGACTTCTTATCACTTTCATTGAAAGCACATTAGGAAGGGATCTTTAAATGGCTGGGTTAAACAGGGGAGACGATAAAAGAAAGCAAAAGCTGTTTCAGGTTTGGCACCTGTGTTTTGTTTTGACTGAAATATTGTGGAGTTAACTTTTAAATAGCTGTTTCCAAACACATTGTTACATGTCATGCATTCATGTCATATTGTTCCATTATATTTTGCAACTTGTTTAAGTAGATATTGTGAACAGCAGTCTGTTATTAATTCTGTGTTTTATATTGTCTCATGCCTTTAGCATGTCTAAGATCACAGAGGTCCATACAGTTGTCTGTTTAAATATTTATGTTACAGAGCTGACCCATACAGCACTGCATCAGTCTTGTCATCTCAAAATAACTGTTGTGCGTCTCGGCAAGATGCAGTCAATGACAGTGTAAAACAGTTAATAAAAGGTGACTCACCGCAACCTCGAGAGGTCCTTGAGCAAGCAGCCATGACTGGCACCCAAAATATTATGCAGTTTGCTGCAGCAGAATGCGAGATTAGCCGTGGACAGACACAGAGGTGCACACTCACTAAGTCACACGCATGACTCTTTGGCGGAGATAAAAAAAAAAACTAAAACTAAAAAAACAACAACTCACCACAAGGTCCATCAAGTACATTTACTGTTATTATCACGCAGAGGAGATGGACATAAATGCTTTAAATACACTAATGAACACTATCCCAGTGTTCCCACCTTCCTGTCTGTCATGTGTAAGATCCGAGGAGCTCCATACACTATGGCTGTCATTTGTTTTTCCTGCATTTGAGTCTCTGTTTCTCTGTGCCTCTCTCCTTGTCTTCTCTTTGTTTGATCTTCGCCTGCTCATTTCCTTTTTATACATTTTTCCACCAGATGTCTACTTTGAAATGTCAACTTTTCCTCCCTTTCAGATTGTCGATGAAACTCTGAGAAGAGGATATAGAGCGGGTCGGTGGCTTCATCTTCCTTTCCCCTCTCATCTCTCTTTTACATAAATATTTGTACGTCTATCTTCGCCTCTATCTGTTTCTGTCTTGCTATTTCTATCCCGGTCTTTCTTCCTGTCTATTCTTTTGGTCTCCCCCATCGCTTTTCTGTCCTTTACTTTGTCTCTCTTTCCTCGCACAGCTCTTAGGTGTACTAACGAAAGGATGAATTATTTTCCATTTTTCTGCGGGGCTACCCTCAGGCCAGACTCACTTCGACCACAGACGTCATCATGAGTGCTTTTAGTCTACGCTGAAACACATGCGCATGGTTCTGCATCCATACACATATCCACAAATGGACTACCCACGGGTCACTAATAGGCGGACCGAGGCCCAGGTCCGGACCCAGATGCCGTTGTATCTGGACCCAGACCTAAAACCGATAGATAATTGAGAATTATTCAATTTTGACGGAGCACTTATATTTTAACCGGCATAGTTTTTCTAGCCTTTACGGCACTCATTCAGCGGTCCAGGAAACACATGACCAATTGCATGCGTTGCATGGTCAGACAGATATGGACAGACAGATATGTTCAATCTTCCCAAAGGCAGTTCAAAACCAGTAAGCTTTCTGTTGTTTATTTTGTAATCCAGTCCTTATTTTACTTGAAATGAGAGATAATTTATTTATTATTAGAGTTTGTATTATTTATAATTCATCCAGTTGAATTAGAAAACTGACAATAAATATTTTTGAGATAATATTCAATTGAACTTTCTAAATTTGAAATGACAGTCAGTTGTTGACCACATACAGACGTGAAAACAACTGTTAAGCTACTTCAACATATATGGGACTAAATCATAGCGCAAGTTAGGCATTATTGTGATGTTCCGGACCTTTGCGTGAGGAATTTCTATCAAACTTGACCTTGTTGAATTTTAATTGAACACCCCTGCACTACACACATACTGCTGCCGCCCTGCTGTTGCCTCTGACAGACTGATGTTTCCTGGTGTCCCATGGAGCGGGAGTCAAAACAATACCCTCTAATTGAATCCCCTTTGTTGCTCTCTGTTGAAGGGCATGTGCTCCTTTGGTGCATTTGCTTGTCTGTCTGTCTGTCTTTCTTCTATATGTCTCTTTACCTGGACCTCTGTCTTTTCCGACCCTCTTTTATCCATTTCTTTCAAACGTTGTGTCCTTCAAAAGGTCGCTTTTGACAGCATTCACTATGTGCATGTGTGACTGGTATGGCGCACATGTATGTGTTGGGTGTCTCTGCTCGGTAGAATTGTTTAAATCGTTGTGTCCATTTCTCTGCCTGTGGTCACGTGTGCAAATTTGTGCAAATGCGCACATTTATTTCTATTTGTACACATTTGTGCAAATGCACACAATTATTTCAATGTGTACACATTTGTGTCTTGTATATGTGTGTGTCCTCTGAGCGCTGAATGACACCTCAGCCAGTCGGTCTCCTCCATGCCTCATCGCTCTTCTTTGTTTTTCTGCTCGTTTGACTGACATGTCATCCTCAAAAGATGTTTGCATCGCCTCGGAACTCTAGATTGGACACGCTTGCTCAATCCCAGCCTGGGCTGTGTTTGAAGAGAGACAGGCAGTTTGGTTCTGGTTTATTTATAGTCTTCCGCACTTGTTCACACTGAGGAGACTATGTTTTGATAAGCCATCTCACACAGGGAGATCAGGCCCTCAGTCATTACACATTAACTGTTGTATTTGTTTTAATGTTCTCGGATTGGTGACGGGAGCCAAATCGGGTTTGGAAAGTTTTCCATTATAGGGAGACTTGCTGGAGCTTAATGTTTGTTGTTAATGTTTGTTCTTGAACACAACCACAGCATGCCATTCGGGCACAACTAAATCAAATAGTAACTAAGCTAACTAACAATTTAAAAGTAGGTTACTTTAAACTAACACATAAACTTAATCTTGTTTATCAGCATTACTCACTTCCCGTTAAAATGTAAAAGAATCCAGGTCATAGTTCCAGGATGCTGAAAGGCACAACTGAGCTTGACTAAAGGGCTTGAATCTTGACTCAAACAGAAATTCCCAGGGAATGAATTCCATGTTAATATTTTTATTAGGTTTTCAGCATCTTTCTAAAGATGGCAATCTCCAGAGATTTTGTGAGAAAGTATTGGACGGATTGTACAGACATTCATAGTACCCAGGGGAAGATACTAATGACTGTGGTGATCCTCTGACTATTCTACTATTTCCCACACGAGTGTCACATTTGTGGTTTTGAATGAAATGTCTCAACAACAATTGGATGGATTGCAGTGGCAGTGAAAGTCGGTACACACATTAATTTCCTCGTCAGAATGAATTATATTCACTTTGGCCTTCCCTTAACTTTTCACTAGGTCAGCATTTAGATTCTTCCAATACTTTTGTTCATAAATAAATACTTGCAAAACCAGATCGAATCGAATCAGCCTCAACTGCTCTTTGTGTTTAGTGCAAATAGTGGCATTCTAACACAAAACTTTAAGATGGTGAACATGGTCAACATTACACTTGTTGAGGTTTGCGGTTGGTAACCTGCACATATCATGTCAATGAGTGCAATAATGATAAACTATTGTTATGCGGTGGAACATTCCGCTACTCTGAGAAATTTGAAGGCATCTTCAGGCTTCGACTACTCTTCTCTTTTCACAATGTAGGCAGTTCATTTTTTTTTTTATAGCGATAAGGTGGGTGGCAAAGTAATTAATTTGCATAATCCAAAACAACAAATTAAGCACGCAGTTTTTCCTGTACAATGCAATGTCACTTAAAGAACACTGTATGTAATGTCTGATCATTTTGAAGCACGTGGGTGGGGGCGAGAGTGGAGTGAGGGATGTGGACAGGTGAAAAAGAGCAGTAACCCACCCGGCTGTAAGGAAAATCCTCTGCTCATATCTCTAAGTGACGACTGTGACAGGCACACACACTCACCTAGAGGTCTGCGATAAGGTAATCCATTTACTGGTGGGGGCTAGTATCCTGCTATCATGCTGAATGATGGAAACCAGCTTTCATCTTTCAACTCTCTCCACCTGTATACGTCTAACTGTCTCTCTTTCACACACAAACACAGTTTATCATTCTCAAGGATTAATCAGCTTATGAGTATATGTAGGTGGTGAGAAGAAAACTCAACCCCACAAAGATAAGCAGTTGAATATTTTAGCTTCAGCCAGTAGGCAGGTGTAATGTAATTCAATCACAGTTCTAATTTAATTCTGTACATGGTTCTCTGGAGGTTGCATATTATTCAAGGGCATTTCGAAATGAAACAGAGGAACATTTTCACACAAACACACACACACACACACACACATATACACAAACACACAGAACCAGAATACATAGGCACACACATACCATGACAGATGGACTTTGGCTAAATTCAAAGATTTCCAACAATAGACTAAATGTCAGAGGCCCCTCTTCCGTGACAGATGTGTGTGTGTGTGTGTGTGTGTGTGTGTGTGTGTGTGTGTGTGAGTGTGTGTGTGTGTGTGTGTGTGTGTGATAATAATGAGCTCCACAGAGCTACTAGATGTTTTGATGTTTCCTTCTATTAAAATCTAGTGCATTTGGCACCATGCAAAATGTGTGTGTGTGTGTGTGTGTATTTAGCAATAGTTGAAAGGGCTGCTTGAACATTGACGGAGATCACTGGAGGTAAACAGAACAAAGGTAAGATTACTCAAGGATGTTTGAATTAGATAATTATTACTTTAACCACCATGGCAGCTGTCACGTTGCAAATAGATGATTCATCAGACCACATTATTGTTTTTTATTGCTCATAGGTTCAGGTTTGCACCCCAGACACAGATCAGAGGCCCTGGGGGTCAAGGGGCCCCTACAGGCAAGAGTATCTGTGTGATGGGACTGCTATTCAGATGTCTCATTGCACAGTGAAATTACATAAAGATATTCAAGCAAACTAAAGGAATGACTTAAACATTCACTTAAAAGTTGCCACAAGAAAGAAGCCATCATGACATCTTCAAACAAAGTGTTAATCCCCTCAGGTTTTCCGCTGGACGTTTAGGATTAGTGCTCACACTACTCAGCCTTCCGGGGAAAATGTATGCCAGGGTGCTGGAAAGGAGGCTCCGACCGATTGTCGAACCTCGGATTCAAGAGGAGCAGTGCGGATTCCGTCCCGGTCGTGGAACAGTGGACCAGCTCTTTACCCTCGCAAGACTACTGGAGGGGCTCTGGGAGTTTGCCCAACCAGTCTACATGTGTTTTGTGGACTTGGAGAAGGCCTTCGACCGGGTCCCTCGGGGGTTTTTGTGGGGGGTGCTGCGGGAGTATGGGGTGCTGGACCCGTTACAACGGGCTATCCGGTCTCTGTACGACTGCAGTAGGAGCTGTGTTCGTATTCTCTGCAATAAGTCAGATGCGTTCCCGGTGGGTGTTGGCCTCCGCCAGGGCTGCCCTTTATCACCGGCCCTGTTCATGACTTTCATGGACAGGATATCTAGGCGCAGCCGGGGGGAGGAGAACGTCGAGTTCGGGGGTCTCGGGATCGCCTCTCTGCTGTTCGCAGATGATGTGGTCCTGTTGGCCTCTTCGGACCATGACCTCCAGCATTCACTGGGGCGATTTGCAGCCGAGTGTGAAGCAGCGGGGATGAGAATAAGCACCTCCAAATCTGAGGCCATGGTGCTCTGCCGGAAACCGGTGGATTGCTCCCTCCGGGTGGGGACACAGTGCCTACCGCAAGCGAAGGAGTTCAAGTATCTCGGGGTCTTGTTCACGAGTGAGGGTAAGATGGAGCGGGAGATCGACCGACGGATCGGTGCGGCTGCAGCAGTAAAACAGGCGCTGCACCGGACCGTCTTGGTGAAGAGGGAGCTGAGCCGGAAGGCAAAGCTCTCAATTTACTGGGCGGTCTACGTTCCGACCCTCACCTATGGTTACGAACTGTGGGTCATGACCGAAAGAACGAGGTCTCAGATACAAGCAGCCGAAATGAGTTTTCTCCGTAGGGTGGCCGGGCTCAGCCTTAGAGATAGGGTAAGGCGCTCGGACATCAGGAGGGAACTTGGAGTTGAGGCGCTACTCCTTCGTATCGAAAGGAGTCAGCTGAGGTGGTTCGGGCATCTAATCAGGATGCCTCCTGGACGCCTCCCGTTAGAGTTTTCCAGGCACGCCCAACTGGTAGGAGGCCCCGGGGAAGACCCAGAACACGCTGGAGGGATTAAATCTCCCAGCTGGCCTGGGAACGCCTCGGGATCCCCCAGAACGAGCTTGAACGTGTTGCGGGTGAGAGGGAAGCCTGGGTCAGCCTGCTAGGCCTGCTGCCACCGCGACCCGACCCCGGATAAGCGGATGAAAATGGATGGATAGATGGAGGGTTTGATTAATAATTATACTTTAATCATATATGACCGCAATTGCCACGATTATATCCCTTACATTGGTTATTTATTAACACTGTCAAGGCTACAAACTCACTTTATCCAGTCGGGCTACGTGCCAATAAACAAGTGATGGTCTTTCTCTTAAAAACACATCTTTGAACATGTCACACTATTACACTTTGAAACTAATGTTAAAAAGAACAGCTCAATATTCATGAATGTAGTCACAAGATTATGTCCCTGAGGCATCAGGGAAGAAACACTGTTTGCGGTTGAACAGTTCAAAGAGACTGTGACATTTCAACATGACATGTAGGATGCGCCTTTAGCCATTAATCCCAGTCTGCAGCATGGAGACTGGACTACTAATGGAACAGTCCACCCATGTAAACATCATAATTGGAGTGATGCCGGGCTCTGATTATTGGCCACAATAGTTAGCAGACATGCAGCTAATATGTTTGGAGACAAGATGAGGAATGTCTCTGGACCACGTCTGAAGCTGCTACTAAAGTGTAGCATGCGAGCAATGAGGGAGGGGAGGGCGGATGGAGCGAGGGAGGGAGTGTGGAGGATGAGGATGGAGAAGACGAATCCCAAAGACTTTGCATCACTCGTTCGCACACTCACTCTCTCTTCCTCTCCGCATCATTTCAACTGCCTTTGCAGCACACACCTACATGTTTTCCACACTTACTAAGGCACTGCAGACATTTGACATGTAGTAATCACACGCACGCACGCACGCACGCACGCTCGCACACACACACACACACTTTGGATGTGCCAGATGAAAGAACACCTACATCAATAGCAGGACTTTGGAAGTGTGTGCCGTAGAGATAAAAGCATTATGCAACACACGCCAGCCTGTAACAACCCTTCATGTCATGTAAGCTATGAGGCGTACACAAACTACACAAACATACAGTATACACACTTATAAGTCACATGATATTAGGTATGGAGAGACATATAGAAGACATGCAGTACAGAATAGCTGATGTGACAGGGCTGACGGATTGAAAATGGCCTTAAGGAGTTGCCTAAGATGATGTGCAGAAACAGAGTTATTGACTAAGACTACATCATGATACAACTACCAGATCATGTGGACTAAATATTAGTAAGTTTGTTTCCCATGCAAAATCAACGGTACATAAATAATTAACAACAGCGTAAATAAGGGTGTGAGATTGACAGGTAAGCAGGTATGAAGCCAGATAGGAAATAAAGAATAACACATGATTTAGATGTTTAATGTTTTTATCAGGGATATCCATCAAATTGCAAAATCCGTCATGTACTTGCTGAATAAGTAAGATGCCACTTTCCATAGCGTGTTTCCTGGCCTACATGTTGACTGACAGTTGTTTTTAAACCTTTATTTATCCCAGTCAATGCAGCACATTTGACCTTTTCCTATACCCACTGATTGTACAGAGATATTACAAGCCCCAGAGCTTAAAGTGAAGCATCATTCTGTCAGAGCTGCATGGCATCTACCCGCCTATGTCACATCAGCCAGCAGTAAATAGAGTGGATAATGAGAAGTTAATCTCCAGGGACAGTGTTAGGTCTCGTCTGCGATGACAGTTTCCACCAGTCTGGGCTGTTATGTGGAGCAACAGAATATTTTTGGAGTCTTATTGAATAAGTTTGTTTTATTTTAAGTTGGGGGCGTTTTGAGTTCTGTTTCCTATGCAAATGTATGTATGTTATGAAAATGACAATAAATCCAAAAATGCTGCCATGCCAGTTGTCATTTCCTAAAATTGCAGCCTTCTTTACATTAACTTCATCCGAATGGCAACAAACGGTTCATTTAACATAGTGTTTTGTTGTTATTTGCTGCCAAAATACTTTGAAAGAATGAGTAGCAAACAAATTCTAAAATAATTCACTGCGCAAGATAAAAACAAATATAATTATGTTGTATTGAAAGCTCATATAAATGCCGTATACGTTTTTACACGTTTCCACATTATATTCATAAGTGATGTATTATGTGTAATGGAATTAGGATGATTGACAAGTAGTACAAATGTAGGCTATAAAACAAAACAAATTTATGTGACACAACTCTCCCGTATGTGTGCTAAAAATGGCGATGAAGCCAGGATATGATTAGTTGAGCATAGTTTAGCACAAAGACTGAAAGTAAGTTTCAACCATACCAAAACATAAGGGAGTTGGACCTGCATTTTCTTCGAGGACAACTTCAGTCCACTTGGATTTGCACTATATCATACAATTCTTCGTCTGTGTGGCTGATATTTGACTATCTTCATAGGGCAAAGAAGTCCTGGTCTTAGAGGAATGAAGGAGGGAGAAATGTAGTTCACAGATTTTAAATTGGAAATTATGTTTCCATCGGTTGACTAGGGAGGCCTGAAGGACACAAGACATCATTCTGGTGTTTTCCAAACCATATTTGAATTGTTTGTGGGAATACTGTGTGTGGGAATATTATCAGCTAGGAGTATACGGTCATCAAACTTGTTCTTTAACTATTATGCAGAACAATCAGACACATCACAACTGGCAGACAGTGCGTTGAAGATGTAAATGTTTCGAGTGGGAAATAGATGACTTATCAGATCACAAAATTTTTTTCATTGCTCATGGGTTTAGGGTTGCACCCCTCACATCCATGGATGGATTTCTGAGAGAGCCAACCAGACACAGATCAGAGGCCCTGGGGTTCCAGGGGCCCCTACAAGAAGGGTCTCTGTGTGAAGTGACTGCTATTAAGATTCCTCATTGCACACTGAAATGCCAAAAAGACCTTCTGGCCTAAACATTCACTTTGAAGTTGTCACAAGAAATAAGCCATCATGACCCCTTCAAATGGAGTGTTTATCCCCTCAGGTTTTCTGTTGGACATTTAGGGCTTCGTACTGACATCATGCAATATTGGTCCTCCCGGCCTGCAGGGAGAAATCAAGGACCCGTCCTTTCATAATCCATGCTCACATGAAAAATATGCATGTTTTTATAGGACGAAGATTCAAAAAGCCAGTGGTGGTGTGATCATTTGTGTGTCTGCATGGGAACTCCACAGGGGCTAAAATAGATGGTGGGAAATTACACCTCTACAAGAACTGCCAGACGTGAATAAAGCAGCATCATGGCACAACTGTTAGTATTGATGGAGTCTGAGCAGGAGGGCGAGAATAAATCAAGAAAACTTTGCATTTGCTGACTTTGGGGCATTCAAACAAGAATGAGTTCAACTGAGAGGCACATCTGTTTGTTCGAATACCCTCAAAAATGCAAGTGTTTTATTATAGAGATGTTTAAGACTCACAATTGTAGGATGCCCTAGATTATTTTGCCACTCCATTTTTATATATATATATTTTCCCAATTACCTTGCGCACCAGTTATATAAATTGAGAATATTCCCGCAGTACATTTTGAGGTATACTCCTGTGGAAAACATTATCCTGATAATTATCTTTTTTTTTTTATTTGCAACTTTGCTCTCTTTGAACAATATGTTTTTTATAATTAAAATAACACTTTTTCTTTCCATCAAGGAACCTCATAAACTATTTGACTTCTGTTTCTTGCCTCATGTTGCTTCAGCTTCCTTATAAATGTGGTTACACTCCTTTGAAGTTGACACGTAACCCTAATTGAAATTTTAACTTTTAATTTTGTGTTTCTGCTAGTTACATATAAACGGTTTCATCATTTAGTTACAATGTATAAATCCATTCTTGACCTCTGGGTAGTATGTCCAAAATGAACATGGGACCAACACTAATCTGCAGCTATTGATATAAGCAATGTCATGTTTCTGAATTAATCATCAACTGCTTTAATGTTTTCAAACATGAATCTTTCATAAATACATCCAAATAATTCAATATGATCCATGACAAAATTGTAAACATTGCCCATATTTGTTTATTTCAATTAATGTCAGAGGAAAATAAAGCCATCTGTCATATTTTCTAGTTCTGGATACTGCCACATTTTAATGACCTCAAAGGACCGACAGCTTACATGGTGAAAAAGAATTATCCTCCCTTTTCTTGTCATCCAAGGAATTTAAGGATAAATTCTTTAGCAGAGAGGAATATAGTCCTGGCGCGGAACAAAAACTACAAAAGCAAGCAAATCTGTAGTATTATAATCCCTGTGTATGGCGGTGGTTTTTGAAGTCAAATCATTCCTACAGTGAAATCATCCTGTCTGTCTTCGGAAAGAAAAATCTATAAAACCGCCTGCTTAGTCTGAGGAGCAGAGTGGTGCCAACCAATTCCAAGCTTCCATCATCACACACAAACACACAACCCAAAACCGGACAACTCCAGAGCCCACCGACTCCCGTACAAACTGCCAAGGCTTCTACAGCTGTAGCTGCAGGCGAACCAGCAAAGCTGAATGCCCCCCCGCCTGCCTCCATGACAATGATGATGTGTGTTTGTGTGCGTTTGTGTGTGTGTGTGTGTGTGTGTGTGTTTGAGAGAGAAAGACAGAATGAAAAACAGAGAAAGACATAGGAAGGGCAAGGATTAAACAAAAGAGTATCACAGAGAAAGTGATATGAAGAGAGAGAGAGAGAGAGAGAGAGAGAGAGAGAGAGAGAGTGAGGAAGTGTGTGTTATGTAAACCCCAGGTGGTGCTTGTTGTCCTGGATAGAAGTATCACCAGGGGGACAACTGCTCCAGCTTTGCCGGTCCCTCCACACCTCTCTCTCTTTCCTTCTCTCGCCTCTCTTTATTCACAAACATACACTCTAGCAGCAGTCGGGAAGAAGGGAAATAAGTAAAAGAGGGCAAAGGGAGGAGAAGAAATGAAATTATTGAGGAGAAAGGGGGGGATGGAGGGAAGGCAAGAATGAAAAGACCATCGAGAGGAAATGCATTCAGGAGATAGAGACGAGAGAGAAGAAAAAGGGACGTGAAATACATTAAAAAGCCATCTCAGAAATGTCAGTGTGTAGTTTGGAAAAGCACAAACTCACACCTTCAGCTGGTTGTTATTCAGTCACGTGGAAGTCTCGGGAGGGTATGATCTATCCCCCCACCCGTGCTGTGTTTTGTATTTTATCTGTTTACTGGTTGTTACTGTGTACCAGTAACACTGCGCAACGAGCACAATCATGGGGGAAGCCTTTTCGGATACATTCTGCATACATCACACACATTTCCACACTCACACAAAAACAGCTCCCGGAGGGGCCGTTGTCGATAACAGCCCGTACACTACACCTGACGCGTCTGTGGGGATGGTCGTCTCCATGCTGAAACAGCAGCAAAGAACAGCAGCAGAGATGTTTTATGGTCCCTGTCCGACTGCTGACTTAGGATGGGCTTCACTGTTCCAAATCTTGACCTCTACGACTGGTGTGGAAATCCCAACTCTAACCTCAGATCAGCACTTAAGACCTAGCAGCTGTGGGAATAGAAAACAGACACCAGGGGTCCAGATATGGGACAACACTGCCCCCTAATGGTCCAGTCATGGAAGTGTATCCGGTAGATGACGTAAGGCCAGGCCGTGTCAGTGTGTGTGACGATACAGTAAACGTACGAGATGTAAATAGGTTTGAGGTTGAACTGGAAGCACACACAAGGGTTCCCCGTTTCATTCGTTGTATTTGGGGTTTTGTACCATGAAACAGCAGTAAATCACACATGTGACATAATTAAAGGGTCAGTCCACCCCAAATTAGATAAAAAAAATAGCTTGAACTGACCCTGTAATAGTAGAAATGTGGGGCTTACTCTGGACATACATTATGCATTGCTTAGACAGGGAAAAACAACCTTTCATGGGGGCTTGGGAGAATAGTTAAATGTTCCTTGTAATGGCAGCTACTACTTCGGAAAGAGCAGTTTGAAAATAAATATAGATAAATATATGTGTAAATATGGATATAAAGTTTGAAAGAGCATGCAGGACATTTTAAGGGTGTGTTTGATTTGCAAAGCAAATAGCTTTCCAATTTACCAACCCAATGTAAAGCTATTGATGCTGAAGCAATAACATGTGGTCATTGCTCAGGGAGGGAGAGATGTTACCACGGTGCCTGAAGGCAGCTCTGCTCGAGGCTGATCACATTCACTAACAACCCCCAGGTGGCAGAGAGCAGTGGAGCTGCAGGAAGATGTATCCAACCAGGGCTGCTCAGGAAACACTGGGGCCTAATGCAGACATAAGTAAGACACTGCTGACCTTATTACCGCTGTGGCCATGTGGAACTTACAGTATGTCGCAGCTGTCATGCAACTTACAATGATTTTTACTTCAACAGGTAAGTGAGGACTGAAAATAAAGCAACAGAACTTGTAAACATGAAATAACATCGCAGTAATGGCAGCTATTGTAGCTTATGTGGGGTCGCAGTGCTTTTAATTTGTGACTCATGTATGTTCCATGTTTTTAATGTATAGCTCTTTTATGATGATTTTAATGTTTTGTAAAGTGCCTTTGAGAATTGTGAAAAGCGCTATATAAATAAAATGTATTATTATTACCATTAAATTGTAAATTGCCCCAAAAAATAATCAAATGTACTCTTGTGAAGAATTGCAATGATTTAAACATGTATTTTTATGCAGCACATTAACTGTACAGTAAGTAAAATATGATTACATTTTATTCTTCACATCTCTCTCTCTCTCTCCTTTTTGAGACCAAATCCATTTTCTCTTCCCCTCCTTCCCCCCTTTCCCCCCATTTCATTTGAAGCAGCTGCCAGGTAGGGGACCACATCCGTAAGAGTTAACAAATTACATATTTGCCCTTTGAGGACCCATCTGCTTTGTGTAGAAATAACATTCTCCACACTCGTTCTCGCTGGTTGGCATTTCGGTTCAGGGAACCACAGCAATCAGAGCTCTATTGATAATATGATTGAATGCCTGAGGTGAACTAAAGAACAGAGGGATAAAAGAATATCAGAAATATGGAAATGGCCTTTATTATCATCAGACTTTACTTGAACTGTTGACCGTAATCGGAGCAATGCTGCGGCCTGTTTGCCGGGTAATCAGACAAGTGGTTCTGAATACCGAACGGACTCGCACATTTTTTTTTTTTTTATTCCACACTCTGAAGTGAAGTAAACAACTCTCGAAATCAATGAGGTTTTCTTTAAGAAACCAAATGGCTGAGCACACTGGGGCTTTACTTGGATTTAGTTTTAAATGTGATGCTGAAAATTACATTCAGCAAGTCTGATTTGTTGATAGTGTCCCTAATGTTGAGTCATGTCCCCAGTTCATAATTTGTCCATCAAGGTCTAGGATGTTTTTACGTTTCCTCTCTTCATCTCCCCCTCATGTCTGAGAGAGCCTGAACACCATGTCTGGTGACCTTTGGAATGCGAGGCAAAAAATGAAAGGGTCGGTTCACCCAAATCACTTTTCTCACTTCATTTGTACTTCTTCTTTGAAAGAAACTGTCACTGTGAACTGTTGACAATGAGCTTAATTGAAGTACTGCCTCTTTTTTAGTTGAGATGGAATTAATTGCATGCAGTTAGAAATAAAGACAGTTGGCTGGTTTTTGAAAGTCTCTGTTGTCTGACTGAGAGTCGTACCAGCGACAGCTACTGAAACCAAAAAAAGCGTGCGTCTTGCCACCACCTGCTTTTCACCCAACTCAAAATGTAGCTGTTGAGTTCTTGACTCTGCAAGAAAAGTAAAATATTGCTCCCAAGTTTATTGATAATATCCTCCCTAAAAAAAAGAGGCCCAACAGCAGTATAAAAGTATAGGTTTCAATTACAGACCCTACTCATTGATTCAGACTTTACAGCTCTGGTTCTGTTTGCTGTTTATTGTGAAATGAAAGTTCAAACTTTCCAGACTTCTTTGAAAGTTGTAGGATAGGCTTGATTCACTGTCCAAGGTATTCTCAAGGGCATTTAACACCTCATGGTATTGATCGTTTGTGCTAGTCTTACAGTTGGCCTTCTCCCGTCTCTGCTGCATTGGGAAAGGACAGGCCTCATCTACTGGCTAGAGTTTCTTCATGAGCATTCGAGGGCAGTGGACACATGATAGGTCTGTGTCTTCATCCTCCGCTTCATCTCTCTTATCATCTGACATACAGCCAGAGGGTAACAGCAATGCACTGTGGTCCAGTCCTCACACACACTTCCCTGTGGATAAACATGTGGACAGGCAAGCACGTACATGCAAACACACAGAGAAGAAGCACACGTGTAGACACAACAACGCAGCAGGAACACGTTCAGAACCATGAGCTGCATTACATGAAAAGACATGGAAACAGAAATGCACTCGCACGACTTAAAAGTGAACCTATGAGTGCATTTAGTGAAGTTATTTAATTGATTATCCACTGGTAGCTATCGGTTTTCCATTTATTATGGAAAAGCGATAGCTTTTTTTTTAAGTCTTGTCATTGGTGTGTTCAAGGACACGCTAACATCAAATCGTCACTTGCTGTTGACATTGACGTTTTTTTGCACTTGACTAATAGGGTACACACACTCACCCGTATCTTGTACCGCTCCCTGATCCCAACTCGCATGGCAAAAGTGGATCCCGGTAGCAGAGGCATGCAGAGACATTCGCCATACTGATGAGCTAAACTCAGGTCTAAACAGCACGGCACCAGAGCACCAAGGACACCTGCAAGCACAGGGTAAGCACAATGTGTTTGCTTGTGACAGACAAAAACAATCCCACTTCAATGTTTTTCTGAGATGCAAGACTAAATGAA